>LPNX010789381.1:712006-782069 GCA_001517045.1 Pseudotsuga menziesii | reverse complement strand
GTGGATGCCAACTAATTAAGCTAGTGGGTGAATAATTAATCATTATTGATTAATTATTTTATCCTAAGTGTATGAGTGGGTTTATTATATCCCAACACTTTCGACTTGCAAAATAAATTGGATGGTCAATATCTCCTTCACTTGGTTGCACCAAAACCACTCCTAATGCGAGTGATGATGCATCAACATGTCTGTGAAATTTCTTTGTCCAATATGGAAAGACCAATATTAGTGGTGTGACCATCTTATTTATTAGAGTGTCGAAACTCCCTTAACACTCATGACTCCATTTGAATTATGCATCTTTCTTTAGCAGCTTCTCCATTGATGTTGTGATCGTTGTGTATCCTCATATAAACTTCTGATAATATCCCATATGTCCAAATGTCACTTTGAGTTGTTTCACATTTGTTAGTGGAGGTGTATTAACAATTAGTGTAATCTTATCTAGATATACCAGCATCCCTTCCTTACAAATGACGTGCCCCAACTAAATCCCAAATGGCACACAAAATATACACTTCTGCAAATTTAGTGCGATATGGTGTTTTCGATGTGGTTTTTCACAAGTCCATAGACAACCCAATCATCCATGTATACCAACACAAATTTATGAATGAAGTCCTTAAACGTAGCAACTACCATCCATGAGAATATCGCAGCTGTGTTTTTCAGTCCAAATGGCATCACCGTGTATTGAAAGCATCCCCACTTAGTCAATACAGTCGTCTTATGCTGATATTCCTTCGCAATGTTGATCTGATGATAGCCTGAAAATCAATCTGTAAATGAATAGACCTCCTGGACACCTATACCTTCCACAACCTTGTCAGTAAATGGTGTAGGGAATGGATCACAAAGACATGCATCATTAGCTTCCGGAGATCAACAAAGATCCAGAATTCACCTTTCTTCTTATCTTGAACGACCACTAGACTAATCCATTATGATTGTTCCACTAGTTCAATGATTCTAGCATACAACATTATGTCAAGTTTAGCCTTCACTCACTCCTTGTATCATGGGTTCAATTGATACGGACGTTTCTTTAATGGATTTTTGTCAGCTTTTAATGGGATTTTAATTTCTCCCAAGTCTCCTATAATCCCATTCATTTCTTAGAATTTGGTCAGAAACAAGTCCTGGAATTCATGCAACAAATAGGTAACCTTCACCATAGTAGATTCATCCCAGTAATCTCCAATATTGGTGAACTTTGGTTCCTCCTCTATCCCAATGTTGACCTTCTGAATCTTCAGTGGTTGGTGAAATTTTGTTGTCGGAATCTCAGGTGTTGCGATATCCTAGATTCCTTCATATTTTGGAATGTTTATATTCCTTGGATCATCTTCGTTGTCAAGTCCTCTTGTTACATTGTAACACTCCATCGTCAACTACATCATTGGTATCTGATGTGGTTACTCAGGACATGTGATTGGGACTATTTCCAAGACAATATCTCGGATGTGTTGAAGTGCGCTATGAATCACTTGATCATAATCTATGTTGTAATATCCCTTCAGAGCTCTACTGATATATACCACTGTCACAGCATTTCATCCAGTGTATTTACAAAATCATGTACCAACTCATCCTTCAGTCGTGCCATGCACATGGTCAAATGATCATTGGGATCATTTCGTCCATCGTATTTCTTGCCCGGATAGTGCTATGTTTCACCAAAGTGGACCTTCATCATTCTATGACACAATAGCCAACCGATGATCGCTTTCTTATGTTTTTTCCACCAACGTGCTGGAGTGGCCTTTAGTGCCTCCCCCAATGCTAATAGTCGTTGAGGTTTAGATACATTTTCTTCAAATTCATTGATAAACTCAATCAAATTGGGTATCCCTTCATACGTAGGGATCTAAACAACCTCCATTGTGATCCAACATAGTGATTGAGTGACTCTCCCACACTTTTGAATGGATACAATATGTAGTTGTTTTTTCCAATTTTCCAGTGCATCGTCAGAATCCAATGATGCAGAGCTATGAATTCACCATCCCAGCTCCCTATCTGCAATGGGATGGAAATAATCTTCTGAAATATTGTACGCATGGTCCCATCCTCCTACGACTTCCTCCTTTACTATTTCAACATATCTTCGACCTTCGCTAGGATCCAATGGGGCTATGACCTAAACGTCACAATTCTCAAAGGTCATTACTTGCTTCTTAAAGTTGATCATCACCATATTGTCATTATCCCACCATATCCCCAATAGTCTGGAATATGAGATTCCATATTCGACGATTTTGATAACATCAAAATATGCATATGTCTTGATCCCTTCTACTTCCACTAGTAAGCATGGTACTCACCCAATTGGTGACATTCTTTCCTAATTTTTCAATCACAGTCGTACCGGGGACCAAACCAATTGTGGTTTTCCAATCCTCTCCCATGTCTACTTTGTCAAAATGTTGACATCCGATCCTAAATATAGAATGACAAAATCCACGTCGTAATCACCAATTTGGACATTCATTCACATTTCCCTTCCAGTTTTCTCCTTATGCAAACAATTCACACCGTAGTCATGTCAGCCTTTTTCTAGTTGATATAGGAGACTTTTAATCTCGACTAGCGCATCAAGATCTTTTGCTAGAAACAAAAAAATTTCAAATAAATTTTACAGTGTTCCAATATTCTTTGGCAATCCTTCTATAAGTTTCGAATCAAAAGAAGATGGTATTTCATAGATAGAGACTTACTCGTGTCTCTTTTGATGATATCTTGTGTCTAAAAGAACATTTATTTCTCAGTGTCAACATCGAATTGCACCCTGTTTTGAGCCTCCAATTCAATCTTCGGGATTGGACCATCATCTCCATTTGCCGCACCTTCTCGAGTTACGACCGCAACATCTATTGGTTTCATTCTCGGTTTCGCTGAATTTTTTCCCACAATCGGTCCTTGATTCTAGTTTTAAGGCTAGTTCGCATTCTGGTTCACATTTTTCTTTTGGTTCTACAGTTGTGGAACATTATTCACTTGTCATTTCGCAATCGTTTGTGGGAAATATTCATCAGTGTGATCTGCAGCGGTACATTAGGTACATTGCAACTGTAGTTTTGGGAAATCTTGTTGATAATGCCCCAATACTCTGCAATTATTACATTGCACAAGTTCACGACCTTGTCGTCTTCGAGACTTAAACCTCTATTTTTTCCTCCTTTGAATCCTCCTTATGGTAGGTACTTTGGTTTATTAAACGATTATTGTTGATGTTGATTTGGTTGTGGTTGAACATATTGTGGTTGAGTATACTGTGGGTGTTGTGGAGCATACTGCATGTGATTATATTTTGGCTGCAGTAGAGAAAAATGTGGTTGTGGTTGAGAAAATTGTTTTGGTTTCGTAAATTGTGGTGGTTTCTGCGGTGGTGGCCTCTCCACTGATCGGTGCTCTTCCCCCTTCATGTAATATGTATCCATTATCCTTTCTTGGATCAGGTCATATGCTCTACAATCCTTCTCTTCACGACCAATGGAGAGACAAAAATTACATAACAATTTTATAGGTTTCAATACTACCTTTTGGAGATATACACATTCCTTGTGTCGATGTCCTTGAGTCCGACATATTCGACACCATGGTAAAAATCCTTAAATTAATGGGTTTGAAGCACCTAACTGTAATTAATCCTGGAAGTCTGGGAATTAATCATTTTGATGTCCTTATGTGTGACATCGGGTACACCATACTTCTTCGTGAATGTCTTTTCCCTTCTTGATATCTTGCAATTGAATCGTCATATTTTCCAGTTTTGATTGCATCTTATTCATTCCAACTCCAGTTTCACCCACTGGTGAAGCCTCCAAATTCATTGCAATCTCCATAGCCTCAGTCTGTGTCGCAATCTTATGCTGCATCAATGGCATTCAGATATCTAGCACTAATGTTATGATGAACCATTCTTTGTGTTGTATGTCGCTCATTCAAAAACTGACATTCACCATCAACGTCTTGAATCGTTGATCAAAATCCCAGACCGAATCATTCATATATTGCTTGATTTCCTTCAATTTCATAATGTACTGTGACTCATATTTAGGTTTCCGGAATTCCTCAATTAGCCCAGTCCTTATCTGTGCTAACATCTTATGTGGATTCCTTGTCAGTACTTATATGAAATTCATATACCAATATAATACATGACCTTAGAAATTTGTTGCAATTTGTCCCTTCTTGATGTCTTCATATTGGACTTGCTTCACAGTCCATACCGCTTCATAGAGAAACCCGTATTGCTAGGGATCTTCGGTCCTATTCCCATGAAACAGAGGTAATTTCACATCGTCGCTCCCCATCCTAGGACTTCTTTTGGTGTTCATTGATCGGCTACTGTTACTTTCGTGATGACACACTAGGAAGTATTGAGATGATATGGTGTTAATTCCTGAATGTGGCGTAGTGCATGGAGGTGTAGGTACATTGTTGCTTTGGTTTGGTCCTTCCTCAGGCACAAGAATAGCCTAGTCGTCTCCTTCATCAATGTAGGGTCGCTTAGTCCCTTGTGATATTCTCTCATAGTTTCTTGTTGTAGTCACACCAAGACTCTCCTCAGTCCTCTACCTCTTCTCTTGTTGTAACCTCACCCAACTTCATAGAAGACCACACTCTTCCTCAAATTCCCTCACAGTTTCATCATAACTCCCATCCACCTACCTCGTATCATTCCATCCAACCCTCATCTCTACAATACCTATAACTTCTGCACACCAGAGCTCTATTCGTCACAGTTCATCTTCAATATACCCTTTTCACATATAAGAATATTAATCCATAATTGCAAAGACAATAAAAACCTACCTCTTGGTCCTTGGAAGAATTCCTTTTCTGCATCGCTATGGAATTTGACTGTGTCGACAACAAACTCAATGATATATCCTTCCAAAATTTTGTCAAGTCACACTTCAATAGCCCTCAAGGCCTTGTTTTATACATGTTTCAGTTCTTGGATCAACTCAATGGTCCAACAAGTAGGTTCACCTCCTTGGAAGTTTCTTTTCTTGTAGGTCAGTTGCACCAACCACTTGTACAATATAATTGGGAACTCAACGAATAAATATTTGTGGATATCCGAATAGATGTGTCTTCCCAACCAATCTTTTTTTGTTAGTATCGAACTCTGGTTTTATTCTGATGCAAATTCTCAAGCCTCCTGATCGTACCAGTCCTAAATATCCATTTTTGTCAGATGCCACAACATGTCCTATTCATTCTCGAACTATGGTCTCGACAACGAAACCATTTTTGGACACACTTCAGTCGATAGGGGTTCACACACTGTTGACACCGCTTTTCACCGTGACCTCCATGAACACCATCCTGGACAGATTTTACCATGCCCAGCAACACCTGTTAAGCAGATTAGTTCTCCCCTGAGATGTTCTAGGGAGAGATACAGGAACCATGTTTCCGTAGAGGAGAAGAGGAATTTGTGCACTAACATTTCTTACTCACACTAATCATCCATAGATTCATAACAAGGTTTAATCACATTATTCCATTAGACAGAAACGATATCAACAAACAATACTTCATTCATCATTCAGAGAATATTAGACAGAGAAGAGATTGACATACAATACTCCATTCATGATTTGGAGACTTCTCATCATCCCTCAAGACATTAAGATATTAGATCACACCATTTATTCACGTTATTTATATCATAGAAACCATAATCGCAAGATTAAATATCACATCACACATGAAATTCCCAACAAAAACAGGTTGTTATTACTTCGTAGGTCAACATACTTCAAAATACATCTCTTGGTTGATAGCTTCAAATTGAAATAACAAATACAAAGGTATATTATCCAAATATCCCAACCAGATGATCTAAGACAAAACCAAAGATATCATTCCCCAAAATATCTCTCTTCCTATTACATTTCTAACTCTATATATAGGCTTGCGCCTTTACAAAATGGTCCACATACGACCAACTACATAGCTAAATCAGACCAAAAAGTACAAAATTACAACCAAGCCGACCCTCATCGACTTCTTTTCCTTGCACAGTATTCCTTGGTCTTTGACGCTTGCGCACTATGCACATCCATATCTCCTACCAACAGGATAATATTCCACTACTTCCTCTCTCCCAGATGAACTGCTACTTCTCTCTCTAGAGAAACTACTGATTCATGAGTGTGTCCAAATGAGGGAGGTTCCTCCCCTATTTATATTGATCAGTGGAGAGGCCTAATAACCCAACAGGGCTGACCTATCCTCCCAATTAGGGACAACTTGCCTTTGGAGACTCAATACTACATTTTAATAATACTTTTTTGGGTACTACTGACCCGAGTTACAATGGAGGTTTTACCTCAATACTTTACATGACCAAATACGTCAATGACATCCCTAATCAGAGGAAGAACATATCCATAAGGGGTATTAATGATAATAATACAAAATATAATATCTTCTGCAGTTACATTTCTTTTACACTCCCTCTTAACAAGGAAGATATTCCACAACAATACATTTGTACAACTGACTGGTGACTCTATATGTCATAGGAATTTTTCATAATTACACCATCATCATCATCCATGGAACATAATCATCATCGATATATATGGAATTATCTTGAGCATCATCATCTCTAGCATAATCGTGTGTATCATCATCTTTTTCGTCATCTCAAGCATCATCATCTCTGGCATCATCTTGAGCATCATGATTTCTGGAATAATATCGAGCATAATCATCACTAGAATCATCTCGAGCATCATCATGAGCATCATCATCTCTAGAATCATCTTGAGCATTATCATCTCTTATATCATCTTGAGCATAACCTACACTATCATCAGTATATAAATACCAATTTAAATAACCCACAACATAAACAAATGTTAAGCATCATCATCTGCACCTGAATGCAAGAAATTTCCCACAAGTGCATGCAGTACCACTCTCCATATGAGAGTAATATCGTCTACATGACCATCCTCAACTAGTAAGTGCTAGGACCACTCTCAACAAGAGTGTTATTGTCCACAGGACCATCATCGAGTAGGATACTATAATTTGCAACTAAATGTATATCTTGTTAGCAAATGAATGTAGGACCACTCTCCATATGAGAGTACTATCATCCGTAAAACCATTCCCATTCGGTAAGTGCTAGGAACATTCTCAACAAGGGAGTGTTCTTTTCCACAAGACATTCCTCAAGTAGGATACTGACATCTACAACTGAATGCATATCTCATCCGCAAATGAATGTAGGACCACTCTCCATATGAGAGTACTATCATCTAAAGGACCATTCTCAGTCAGTAAGTGCTAGGACCACTCTCAACAAGAGAGTGTTCTTGTCCGCGGGACCATCCTCAAGTAGGATACCATCATCTGCAATTGAATGCATATCTTGTCTACAAATGAATGAAGGACCACTCTCCATATGAAATCACTATCATCCTCGGGACCATTCTCAACAGATAAGTGCTAGGACCACTCTCAACAAGAGACTGTTCTTGTATGTAGGACCATCCTCAAGTAGGATATTGTCATCTGCAACTGAATGCATATCTCTTCCGCAAATGAATGCAGGACCACTCTCCATATGAGAGTACTATCATCAATGGGACTATCCTCAACCGATAACTGCTAGGACCACTCTCCACAAGATATTGTTCTTGTCTACAAAACTACATCTCATTGGGATCTTCTTATTTGAAGATGCCACCAACCTTCCTGGGATATCCCTTCTGAGGATACCACCAACCATGTTGGGATATACCCTTAGTGATACGACTATTCATACTGGGATCCACCCTTGATGATGTCACCAACCATATTGGGATCTACCCGTGAAGATACGACCATGCTCTCTATACAGTGACCAGACCATTGGGGCTCATCATTCTTTTCTTATACATTCACAACTTCATCAATATATATAAGCATGTTGGAAAATGAAACTGGAATTTTTTGTACTCAAATACCATTACCATCTCATTTTCAATAATAATATTATCATCACTCCCTCTTTCAAGTTAGGCCTTTTGGGCTACACCAAGATTGTCTTGAAAATGTTCAAGTGTTACATGAGACAAAGGCTTAGTCAACACATTAGAAACTTGTTCCTCTGTAGGAACATAGTGGATATTCATGGATCCTCTCTTCACCATTTCCTGGATGTAGTGATACTTTATCTCTATATACTTTGACTTATCATGAAACATTGGGTTCTCTGTTAGCTTGATGAAACTATGGTTGTCACAATAAATATCAGTTGCATCTATCTCGGTGTCAATGTTACAAATGCAACAGTGTACTCAGCCTCGGTTGTACTAAGGGAAACATTGGTTTTCTTTCTACTAATCCATGATATCATACCCGGTCCCAAACAACATCCTGAGGTGCTTTTTCTGTCTTTGGAACTTCCTCTTTGCATCTACAATGAATTCATCCTATCCTGTTAGGTCATTGACATATACCAGTATTCCACATTCAACCTTAAAGTAAAACTAGGGACCCTCTTACTCTAGGTAAATCCTTAGTCTATCAGGAATTTGTCCATCCTGTTGTACCATGTTCAACTCAAAGATATTCTATAGTCACTCCCTCTGAAGCGAAGCAGCATCCTCCCTCTACATTTTATACTCTATGTATCGAAACATTTTGTACTGGAATGATAGGTAGCATCCTCTTCTATTGATATTCTTTGTATCCATCTCAGTCATTAGATACCAATATCCTCTATATTGAACTTTCTTGAAAATTTCATCTTGCACCACTTTGTGAGCATGTCATCCTCTATAGACTTCCATCTTCAACCTTGTAGAAAAGGTTAATATCTTCATCACTCTAGGTGATCTTCAAGCTCCTCATGTAACTAGATGTGCTTATCCATGGGTTCCTTCTGAGCTCATACAAATCCTTTTGTGCACATGTGGTTCTCTGCTCAATATAAACTTCTACTTTCCTATACAAGTGTGTCTAGTTAATGGAATATGTCATTCCTTAGTATACTCCCTCTTTTTGAGAGAAACCTCGAACCTTTCTTTGTATCCCTCGATGCTTCCATCTGTTACATACTTGATCTTGTAGATCCACATGGAAGACACTACAGACTTCCCTTCAGGTATCAGAACCGCATCATAGACATCATTCCCCATGATCAACTGGTACTTTTTTATCATAATATTCTTCCATTTCTCCTTTCCTACTTCTTCATAGCTGGAAGGATCTGCATCAATGATGTCACTCAATAGTGCCACATAACTAGAGTGTATATGAGGCCTCTTGATTTCATTGGAAATCCCTTCATACTTTTATTCATCTTAAATTATACGTTTTTCCCAAGATGCTCTTCATCTCTCGAGGTGGATCTACTGCTCTCTTTAGGTAATATCATGGTTCTTATATTCTCTTGAAGTTCTTTATTCCACCATGATGTCTCTAACCCTGGGAGCTTCAAGTTCATCTTCATGTATTTTTACTGGAGTGAATATTCTAACTGAATTGTCGTCACTTGTTCTTGGGAACAAGTCTCATCCTTCTTTTATTGTAGATGATTGTACATGATATTTCCTACAAGTCAAATAAATAATTTTCATATTTAGAAACATTTCATAATGACAAATTCTATGCATAAATATATAATCATGCAACTATTTTAGCCAATATAACACTCATCCATATCCAGTATACACACATAAACTTTCTAAATGCCTTCCATCTCTACAATAACATTATTGATATTGTGCACTAATCCAAATATGTCAACAAAGAGGTTTTAGTCTATATAAGTAGCAATGGAATGTTGTATAGCACCATAGGCCACTTACCCATAACATGCAGTTTAGTAGTATAATGTTCATTAATGAAAACATTATATCATGCATAATACATTTCCTTTAACATATATATGTACACAACTAAAAAATGTCATTCAAGCAATTAGATATATAGGAAATGACAATTCAAATACTTATTTGGGTTTTTTTGGTAGACTTCTTCTTAATCCTTATGTCCTTGCAAGAATAACTAGATCCTTCTACTTCATCATCTGATTCTCGAAACCTGTGTATTGGTTCCAAGTGTCACTAACTTCATTCCATCTTATCCAAATACTGACATGGGTACAAGTATTATATTTGTCTTCACTAGTAGAATTCATATTCCTCATCACTTGAGGAGTCTTCCTTTTCTTCTCAAAATCTTTTATTCATTGGTCCATTATCTTCAATGGTGTGAGCATGATGCCTTTTCTTGTTTGACTTCTTATTGAAGGAGCCTCTATTTCTAGGACAATCTCTGGAGTAGTGTCCCTTCTCATCACAAGTCTATCATTGAATGTTTGGAAGGATCTCTTCTAAATTCCTTTTGTCTTCTATTGTGATGATGGTACTCCTTATTTCTATGATTTCTTCTGGAGTAAATTGTGAGAACTTGATCTTCAGTTCCTCCCATATTATCCTCTCTTGTTATGAGTCGAGCTTCTTCTTGTGTTCCTTCTTCCCATTTTCTATTAAAATATATCAACTTCCTTCTTGCACATATTCCTTGAATGAATGAATCCCATGATCTTGGGAGGATATTCAAGGTGGTCATAACAATATCTCTGTCTTCCACATTATCTTTGATGGCTTCAAATTGTTCCTTGATTTGAGAAACCCTTTTGAAGTGGGAATGCATGGTATCTGAGTTCTATATATTCACATTCTTCAGTTGGTTCCTCAATGTCATCTTCTTGTTGATATTATTTCCTTCGTACAAGTTGGTCATTGTATCAAAAATTTCTTTAAGTGTCTACAAGGATGATAATGGAGACAAAAATAATCCTCTTGTCTTTGACTAAGTCCTTCTTGTGATTTGTCTTCATACTAAGTCTTGTTTGTTCTTTGACATAGTTCTCCATGTCATGCTTCCTTAGGTATGAGAAGCACTCTATACTTCTATGCCCAGAGGTCTTAGGCCCCTTCAAGCAATAAGATTTCTTCAACTTGATGCTTGCTTGAAATATTTTCCAGAAGATTGCTTCTGGTGGACCTAGGGTTTGACAGATAAACCCTAATTTTTAAAATTAGGTATATTTTAGATCTGATTGGATAGAAAGATGTGCCTCCTCAAGGAAAGCTAAGAATCATACTCATTTTCCCACAGGTGTGGATAGAACTACAAAATATATGATGACCTAGTTTTCCTCGATAGTATAATGAAAAAATTCTTCCACATAAATATGTTCCCTCAGATGGTGATTTTGATGGTATTCTTTTTTCAATTGATCGATGGAGGGAATTGCATGGAACATGAAGCCCTAGTTTCTTCAATTTCTTCTTCAGAATTGCCTGATCTTTTTTTTCTATATCTCTGACTTTTTTTCTCCTCAAGGTCTGCAACTTTTTCCTAATATAGTCAGATATGTCTTCTTTATGACCCCATAGGTTATAGAAGAATTAGATTCTCCAAGTGGGAATTATGATAAGTTTCCAAAGGTGAATTTTTTTAGGACTATTTAGCACAGAGAACCTATATAGATTGCCACGGGTCATTGTTTCACCTTCGGGGTCTGAAACTTGGACCATAAAAACTACATTATGTTTCCTATATACAACATCTTGATAAATTTGATTTGGAAATTCCTAGAATGAGATATATCAATTCTCCCTAGGTATCCTATTTGAGACTAGATTCTAGAGTTGGATGGAACCCTAATTTGAAGGAATCATATATCCTAAATTATAGCGAATATAATTCTGAAACTCATAAAAAGGTATAAAACTATTTCATCTTCACCATTTTCAAGTTTTTTCTCCGGAGACTTATCCAATCTCGAGTTATAACAAAAGTCCCAAGATGACTAGATTTTGTCTTCTAGGGTTTTGAAGCATGAAACCCTAATCTTCAGTAGTTGCAGTTGTAGCAGTGTTTTGGAAACACAAAGACTTATTTTAGGGTATCTCTGATACCATGTTAATATTCCAATGGTTATACAATATCTAAAACATTTATCATCATAACCATATACAAAATTATCACTGAAAGAAAGACAAGCATGTCCACACAAAAGAACACATAGATTTATCCTGGGAAGAAAACCCAGCAAAACTTCCTCGATATAGAATTCAACCAAGTACTATGTAAGAACCAAAGAATAAGACTTATACTACCCCAAGAATAATATTGGATTGCTTCCTCTCTCCCAGATGGACGGCTCCTTCTCTCTCTAGCACAATCGATGAGTTACGAGTGTATCCATATGAGGGAGGAACCTCGCCTATTTATATTGATCAGTGGAGAGGCCTAATAACCCAACAACACCGAAATATCCTCCAAATCAGGTCCAACTTACCTTGGGAGACTCAAAATTATATTTTAATAATACTTTTGTGGGTACTACTGAACCGACTTACAATAGAGGTTTTACCTCAATACTTTACATGAAAAAATACATTAATGACATCCCTAATCGAAGGAAAAACATCTATGGAAGGGGTAATAATTGTAGCAGGGATTTCTCCTTGCTACAGGGGCAGGAATGGCTCCCTTCTATCTATAGAACGGAAGGGTAGGTTCCTACTTGTGGTAAATGCTGAAAATAAAAATGGAATGTAAATGGACAGAAATTAAACAAAGAACAGAAAGAAGAGAAGCAATGGTGAACCCCTCTACAAACACAAGTTAGGGTTCCTCTTCCAAAGTCCTGCAAACAATGGTTAAGCTACAATAAACTGAAATACCTAAAAAACAATGTTAAACATAAACCTGCAAATTAAACATGGGTTAGAAAGAAAAGAAACAAAACATGAAACATGATTATACCTTCTCTTTGGGTGGAAATGGGCCACCATGCCCTAGCTTGTGGAAGCACCTCTCTTGGATGGGGGAAAAATGCTTCAATGGAGATGGAGGAGAGGGAGTGTGTGTGGCTTGAGAGACAAAGGGTCTCAAGGAATCCATGGGAAACATAATAGTATGCAAGGGAGAGGTGTTTTGAGAGTGACCCCCCACCTTCCTTTTGTAGCTTTTTCAAGGGGTTTTAGGGTTTTAAGCCCTTGGTCAGGGCTTTAGCCCCTTGCGCCCTAACTTTAGCTCCTTTTAGGGTTTTAGCCCCTTTTGGGGGGCTTTAGCTCCTAGGAGAGTATTTTGGGCTCCTTTTTGGGATTTTTAATCCATTTTCTTCATCCTTAGGCTGTTTTGAGGGTGTGGGGGTCTAAATGGAGTGATATGAGGGTCGTGAGATGGTGTCCTTGGGTGGTGTATGCCATTGAGAGATGAGTGGGGGATTTTTGGGTTAACAGATTGCCCCTTGATGTGTGAGGGAAAGAGCTCAATGTATGGCCAACAGACATCATAGGATTTGCTGCATAGAGGTGGTGCTTCCGGGGCTGGGGCATGGTGGCTTTTGGTTTTTGTATTAATATGGTTCCCATCAATGGGTGAGATACAAATAATGTGTGACATGTATATGGACGAGGCAGGAATCCCCATGCTCATGAAAATGTCAAAAGAATAATTTGATCTATGCTCTAAAATACAAGATCCAATCATATACAATTGATGTTACAATAATGGTTGCCTCCATGTGAGGCTGAATATAATGTTGACCTGGTACATTGGACCCATGGCATTCTCATGGAATGCTATATCTTCATGATTGATGGTCTACTAGATATGGAATGGTACATAGATTTATGGACTCACTGATTTGAGAGTCAGAGTCTCTGCGGTACAAGTATATTGCATCAATCATAAAGGTATATCGAAGCACTGATGGGGCTTCTGAACACTGTCTCCAATGCAACCCAGAAATCACAAGGGACATAACCTGTTTAGGTCCCTCGAGTAGACTCACCAATGTGATAGAGTTAGGTGACATCTGGGGTCTTCGACCAAATATTGTACAGACCAAACCCTGTACGAATATCAACGGTGTGATGATGTACTTAGAGTCGAGCACGTGAGAAGCAACCATCCCGAGAGGCACTAAGGACTCCTCTCGAGTGGTCCAAGGAACTCATCAATGATGTTAATGAAACCAAGGTATAGGGACCTCTGGTTCTATCCTCTGGAATATGTGCATTGGCATCGACAAAGGGAGACCTGCCCCTAGTCAAGGAAATGATGTTTCCGTGACCAGGAGCATGAGGGAGATAACCGAAAGGTGTGAAGCAATCTGCGGACTGACTCACTGAATTAGGGGAGGGGGAGGGAAGGGAAAGAACTGAACAGGGGTAGGGGGAGTGTGGGAGACTCAAAATTCCTTTGTTCAGAGTATGATGGCAAGGTAGACTAGGAAGCAAATGAAACTGACTCATGGGAATGGGATCATAGCTGTAATACCGGGAATGTCGCTGCAGATGGGAGATACTGGGAGGAGGTAGACACTTCTAATATTGATGGGATCCAAGGAAGACACATTGCAAAGTAATCTGAATGAAGGAGACCCAATGTGGGAATGCTACCAAAATATTTCATGTATGGTGGTGTCTAGGGACACCATTATGGTATGATCTCGTGGATTTTGGTGAGCCCGAGAAGGTAAATGCTCGATGGTGCTTTCAATTTTAGAGAGTCTGAAAGCACGAAGAAGACTCCAATGGGGGCTCTTTTTCATTGGTAGTCTCATGTGCCTAAAAAAGGATAAAAGTATACATAGGAGAGATCGCCCATCCTTTGGGGGTTGAGAGACTTCTTTACCGTTGGTAGTCCAATCAGGCCGAAAAAGGTTAAACCTATACTAACTGGACGGTCATTCAAATAATTTTACGAGCATAAACAAAACCAAGTTTGCTCAGCAATATTTTCTTGTTGAGAAGGATGGAAAAGAGATTAATGAAAACCCGTGGTGATATTTTTCATAAAGTGCAGCCCCTTTGCCCGAGAAAGCATAAAAGTATGCAAAGGGGAACAATCGTGTGCCAAGGAGGTCCTTTTCGTTTAATGGTCTACATGGTCCACAAAAAGAGGTAAACAAGATGATGTAGATTCCCTTTCCTACACTTTAGCGAACAGGAAAGGAAGTAGTTGCGCTCAACTATCTTTTCATTATTTTAAGGAGTCAAAAAAGAGCTTAAACGAAACTCCAATATGGTCAACTGATTGCGGTGGCACAGGCGGTGCTCGATGTCGGGATGGTGGATAGAGGTCCAAAAGTCATTCACATAGTATGGATAGAGCAGAAGTCTCTCAAACATACCAATACATGCACAGGATAGATCGTTGCAGAGACTCGCGAGTCGATGCGACAGAGGCACGCAAACTGAGGTGGCTCTCAGACAGAGGTTAGGAGAGTGTGTGTGTGTGTGTTAAAGTGGATGGACTTGACTACATGCAATGTGAGTGCAAGTCCGAGGGCACTTATATGCCAAATACATGCAAGAAAAAGAAATCGTTTTGTGGGCAATGGTCCAGAGGTCTGCGTAAGGTGCGATGAATAGAAAAGACAACTATGTGTTAAAAGACAAAATAAAAGTAAAAATTGCATTCCTTAACGAGTGGTGGCCAGAGAACCCGCATGAGTAGTGGTCAGGAATAGTGATACAAGTACAGGTCCACAGACACTTGCATCGCCATATTGTGGCTCGTATATCTAGGTGACTTCTGGGAAATGGTCCCGAAATGTGTTTGTTAAACATGAGACGATGGTCTCATTAGAAGATAGTAGTTTATGCCTGGAGGTGTGAGAGGTGTCTCGAACAGGTTTCGAGTGATTTTGGGTGAGTATCTAAAGGTGCTACCCTGACTTGTGCTAAAAAACATTGAAAAATAAGAAAATAAAATGAAGCAACTCATCGGTGATGTTAAGTGTAAAATCTCTTGAGGTAGAGCCCGTTGCGGGGGTTCCCCAAGAGTTTTCCATCAGAGTCAATGAAGAGGTATGCCCCCTTGCTGAGACAAAGGTCATTGGCAAGGTGGGGTGACAAAACCTGGTCTTTTATGGAAAGAACCGATTCCACACTATGGATTAAAGGGAATGGGGTAAAACTAGAGGTGGTCTTCCAGATCTCTTCGTCATCGCGTAAGTGGTGCTGGGATAGATCAGGTGGATCTTCCATAGCCGATATGACGGAAGGGAAACTGGTTCTAGAGACCATGTAAATGGTATTGGTTGTGGTTTTAGTGGCCTTGCCCCCAGTCTCTATTAGAGGAAGAGGGGCAAGCCTGGAGACAGGAGGAGTCTTTGATGGACCTGGAGGTAGGTGCAACATCATCTCAATTGGATGGACATGAGTCAACACATCTTGGGGTATTAGAGGTAGGGTAGGTGGTTCAAGATACCACACAGGAAATCCCAGTGTGAAATCCTATAGATTGCAGGTTTCCAAGACAAAGTTACTCACGATCTCGAATGGTAGGAAAAAGAAAAGGCAAAGAAAAAGGAAAAGGATAGTGTTGAGTTGGAATGAACCCCGTTGTTTCCCTAGTAACTGAGGTTGAGGTTGCAGCTAAGGTTGCGGTTGTGGTTAGGGAAACACCAAAAGAGACAAGTCTGATGGACCGTCGGTGATGGTGGAGACAAGAGGGTCTGTAGAACTAGACATCATGTAAATGGACATGGTGTCTGAAGAAGGAGGTGGGGGGTGAACTTCTTCGATCAAGGTGATCTCAAACTCAAGGGAATGTTGACGGAGGTCAGCTAGAGCCATTCAAAATTTGGGTAGGTCTTGGAAATGGTGGGAGTAATTTCCATACAAGCCACAAAGGGCACAAGCACAGTTTGTCCTCAATGCCTTGTTCCTGACTACTAGCGCGACTGGGAGTTCAACCACAGGGATGTTTTTCATTTGTATCCATGGTATCTAGATGCACACGAATCACTGGTATTTTAGGGAAATTCTGAGTTGGATGGCCCTGTTGCTTGCAAACGGCACAAGGTGGGACTTATCATGGCTCTATGGTGGGTTTGGCATTCTTTCCCCTGGCTCTTTTGGGTTGGGGCAGTGCAGGGGCAGGTGCAGCGGTTGGCTTGTGCAGACTAGGTGGAGGGTGAGACTCGACCGCGATGGGTTGCACCAAGGTTAAGACAACCTGGGGCATTGTTGGTTGAGATGGTGGATCAAGATACCACACCATAATTCCTAATGTAAAGTTGGGTAGGCTTAAGGTGGCCATGACCGACTTTCTCATGACACCAGGTGGGGGAAAGAGGAAGGAAATCATATGGACTAGAGATGAGCCCAGATAACTCCCTGTTGGTTGCATGTGGGGATGCAGTTGTAGTTGTAGCTATGCATAATGTTGCTGCTGTGAGTGATGTTGCAGTTGTTGTTGGTGTTGTGGCTGTGGACAATGTTGTGGTTGTGGTTGGGGCTGCGGTTGCGGCTGCGGTTGCTATTTTGGTGTAGCGATGCTGGATGAGACCATGCACAAGTCCACAGTTTCATTTTGTGTTGGTGGTGGTGACACTAATAGGAAAGGAGCCATCATGGTGGGATCAGTAAACAAACCAGGGCCCAAATTCAACAGTGGGGAGGGTGGTGTGTTTTCAACCATGGTGTTGATTGCAGGGATGACATTGGCATGTGTGGACACCCCTTGCAGCTCAATGGTGGTGATGGTGGGAATATCGTTGGCAGGTGTTGTTAACCCTTACAGATCATGATAAGTGATTTGATCAACCATCACAATCTTCCCTTCATGGGGGAACATCATGAGATGGAAGACAGTTGATGCAACCGCTCTCATGGCATACATATAACTTCTCTCGAGGAGAAGGTTATAATCCAATTGAGCATTGATGATCTCTATGTCAATGAGGACTGTCTTCCCCGCTAACATGATGGGGACATGGGGGAGGATTCCTTGGGATTTGGTAGGATGGCCATCATAAGCCTGCAGAGTCATGGAGGATGGTTGTAGAATTGGGGATCCCAGTTTCTTCCAGACTAGGGTAAACATGACACATGTGGATGCCCCCTCATCCACTATGCACCGATGCACAACCAAAATCCGGATGGACACCGGGATTTGAAAGGTGATGGTAAATGGCATGCGTGGTTCCCCATTCTCCATGTTGAATGTGATCAACTTGGATTCGGAGGGGTCTACTTCCCCAAGGGCAACCAGTAAGGATTTCTGTTGCATTGGGCATGTTTTAAGCACCTTAAGAGCGGACATGGGGGTTGGTGTTTGGGACAAATCATCCACAATGCTATAGATGACTATAGCTCTAGCTATGGAATTATTGGAAACTCTGCATATGGGGGGGTGCGGAAATGGGGGTAACTAAAAAGGTAGGTTGACTGTCTTAGACGTGGATGCTGCTGATGAGTCAACAAGTTTGGTGGTGGTACCATACTGATTCCATCTAGTTTGTAAGTTGACCTCTTCAGTCATCATGGCTAGCAGGTGGTCAACACCTGTTTCAGCCATGGGAGGTGCCCTCAGAGTGTTGGGATTGGCTTGGGGAGGGGGTGCGGTTGCCACCAACCCTTGGACTGGTAACGGGTTTTGAAGCACCATGGGGGGAGATCCTTGTGATGCCAGGTTGGGTTGTGCTTGGTTGGCAGCATTGGCGGCCTATTGGGCCTCGTTTCGAATGGCCTACTTAGCTCAACCCATAAGGGGACACTCAAATGTGTAGTTCCCATAAACATCACAGAGTGTGCACGGTTGGTTTATGCACAACGGGGCATTGCGTCTTGGTGTGTTTTGTTGTGGGGAGTTTTGGGTGGGCCGGTTTTCCGCAACATTGTTGGGAGGGTTCGGTTTTTGACCGCCTCCCTATGGTTGGTTATTGCCTTGGTTCCAGGGTTGGTTATTTTGAGCTTGCCCTTGTTGATTGTTGGGGGCAGGCTAGTTGGGACGGTTTTGTTGTACGAACACTTGTCCCAACGGAGCAAGTGGAGCGGGGGCAGGGACTTGAACTAGTTGCACTGATGGTGCATAGTATATTTGTGGGGGTGGCGGTGCCGCAAATGTGGGAATTTTCCCCACATACTACTATGTTGGCCAATCCATGCCCTGAGTCTACTGCGGTGGTGTAGGTTGTCCATAGGAAGTTGTTGCTCCGGACTGGGTCATCATTCTTGCGTAGTCCGGAGCTTGGTTTTGGTAAGCAACACTAGCAGTGTTGCTCAGTTGTGATGGAACTACAGGTGGTGTCGTTCAAGGCTATGGCTATTGGGAGACTGATCCTATGATGTCATCCATAGCATGGGATGCCCCCGGTGCATCACGGTATGAGGTACTTGAATGAGGAGCGTCTGGAATGACGGTGTACAAGTATCCAGACTGAGTGTAGATCAGGTCAAACTGTTGAGCTTTTAGTATGGCCTCTTCTTCGGATTGAGGACATTCGGATGCAATGTCCTTTGCTATGGGTGGGAGCAAGGTCTTAAGGAACCAATCCAAGAAGATCCTATCGTCAAGTTGTATTTTGCATAGAATACGATGTCGCCGCCACTCATGGATATGGTTAGTTATATGAGTGGCAGTGCTCTGGTGACATGATAAAAAGATCTCCACCCCCTTGTCATATCTGATGGGGAGTTGGAAATACTGTAGGAACATGAAGGGTATGGATTTGAAGTCTGGGTATTTGGCCTGCGGTAGCTCAATGTACTATTTAGCCGCAGCATCTGTAAGGGTGTGTTGGAATAGCCTCAGTCAAATCGAATCATCTATGATGTTGTTGGATGAGCACCATAGATGGAATGTCATTATGTGGTTTTGGGGACATTCCCCTGATTTTCCTTCAAACTTGGGGATGTCTGATGGAAGCTTAGTTGGCATTGGAGGCCAAAAAGCTTGATGGCGAATGCGATCATTTGTTAATCTAGAAAAATCATGCAAGTTAAGATGAACCATGAAGGGAATATTTGACCCCAGGTTGATGTGGGATGGTGCTGCAATGGTGGTGGGGTTTGTAGGTGCATAATGCATCTGCACAGCTGGGGGTGCTTGCGGTGGCACCATGGCAGATGGGCCAATGCCCCCAAGTGTTGTGGGTGGGACAGTATGAGTGGTGGGGACATTTCCCCCATGTATGATAGTAGGGGCAATGTAAGTGGATGGTCCACTGCCCCCCTATGTGGCAGGAGGGGAAGTGTGTGTGGAAGGGCCCCTGCCCCTATGTGCTACCAGTGGGCCAGCTTGGCTGGTCACTATAGGTGGTGGCAGCTGACTGATGATAGTATTCATAACTGTGCTTGGGCCACTTGCCAGGTTGTGGGTGACAGGTTGTGATGTGGACATGGGTCCACTTGCTATGGCTATGACAAAAAATGGATCCAGATTCGCACCAGCCATGGGGCTTGATGGTGCATTATGGAGGTCTGGTTCAGACTGATATGGGTCTGAATCAGAATCAAAGGTTGTATGGCCTTTTGATGGTGTGGGAGATCACTGAGAATAGTTTCGACGGTGTGGGTTGAGTCTTCCAAATGGTGGTGGTTCGCCTCTCAAGCATGAGGAAGAGCATGGAGGATCATTTGTGTTAGATTTTATGTATGAAACTGGTGGGAATGATGTTTGGACCCTAGTTTCAGTGGCATCCTAATGGTTTTAGGTGGTCACTCAGCCACCAAGATTGCCAAAAGATAGTTCTTGGATTTTTCCTCACAGGTGCTTCTACTCAATCGGAAGGGGTCGTTGCCCGTTTCGCTTGGCAATTCCTCTCTGCGGCCAGCTACTTTGGGGTTTCTGTGGTACTCCTCACAATGAGTTTCTGGGAAGAGCCCAAGTACTTCCCATATTTGAAGTAGTCGGGAACTTAGGTCCTCAAAGACTGCATATTTGTTTGTACTTAGTATAAATTGGTAAATTTTAAGGCTCTCTCAGCGTCATGAACTGAGTTGGGTTAATTAGTTGGTATGGTGTATTTGTTTGTTTCTTTTTCTGGTATTTGGTAGTTGCAAATGGTTTATGAATTCATCATATTGTGGTTGTGTATGCAAGCATTGAATAATCAGAAATTGTGAACAAATATAGTTTTTAACCCTGAATGTGGATGGCCTAACTAGATGAATGTCTCACACTAATATTCCTCTTCAACCAAGAGAAGGTGTTGGGATCTCAACACAATGGGACTAATCCCATCCATAGATCCTCAGGTCACCTCCCAGATGCAAGTTTGGTCAACAAGGAGGACACTTAGTGCCATGAGAACCCCTCCTTATCTACCCCCTCTACCTTCCAGGTCATCTAGTTTTAGTGGTTTGGAAGAATGTTCAATGAAGGGCCTAGATCTATACGAGCTGGCCCTTCATCATATCAAAGAATACCCTGTAGGGTGATGACTGGGTAGAGGAGGAAGGGTAAGTAAGATAGTTATTTTTAAGTTGATTTTATTTAAGCTACATTCATTTGATTAAGCCATTAAAATTTACTTAGGAATTTACACATTGTTTGTAAAAGAAATTGCAGAAAACATAAATAGAAACTAAAATTAACTTGTAGCGTTGGACAAAGGAGGCTGAGCCACACTGACAGTCCCTATAAAACTGAAATTTAACCTCTATTAAACTGAAATTGAAGTTCTGTTTGATAGGCCGCACATTTCTGATCAAATCTGGCGAGGAGGCCGCAAGATTTTTTTAGAAACAGGCGAGGGGGTCGCACAGAATCCACAGCTAGTCACGGTCTATGTTTCTGAGTGAAGTCGCACTTATCGGGGGATTAAGTGTGCCCTAGGTGTGCCTATTTGGCCATTAAGTTCACCCTCACCTCAATTTAAGGCCCAATAAGAGCGACCTTGTCGCGTCCTCGACCCTTTGACCGACGAAGAGGACGCTACTACAAGCCAAAACATCCGGGCATCTAGCCCCATGAACATGTACATTCATATGAAATGATGAAGGAGAATGCTTTGAACTAGAACATACATACATGAACATTTATCATACATAGCAGAAGCAACATACATTCATACAAGCATTCAACATGTTCATCATGATCATTAACAGTAAATAGGATTGCAGAAGTAAAATAGCCAAAATTACTTATCTTATAAAGAGCTTGTTCCACAACCAGCTACGTCGCTGCAACGTTCCACCCAACCATAGGCTAGCGTGGTCCTTAATCTCTCAGCAACACTGCCACCCCTGAGCTGGGCATGATTCTTCAAGGAATAAGGAACTAACAGGCTTACACATAACCAAGGTAACAACACCACAAGGGTAAATAGTTCAGCCAAGCCAACACGGTTGGGTTTATCAGGCAAACAATAGATCATCCAAGCCAACAGAGTTGGGTTTATCAGGCCATCCAAGAGCTGGGAAAGGCTAATGCTAAGCTGGTGAGCTCACTGAAGAGCTGCAAACACCAACCCCAGAACCAGCCTGGATTCTAGAACACCCACACACACCCAACACAAGGAAGTCAGTCCCTTCTCTGCAACGCAGTCCCTCAGACCCTGATCTTCCCTCTAGTGCTCTTTAGGGGCTGTGGAGAAGAAATCTAGCTCAGTGGCTCTGTCCGTGTGGTTCTCAACCCACCAGGTTTATCAAGCACCTCAGGCCCTCATTCACCAACCCCAAATAGTCCGGGGACAAATCCACTGCATGCAAGCAGCCAAACAGCTATTCAAGCGTTTACAGGGAAAAACACAGTCAAGCCATCGTGGCAAACAACAGTTAACACACTCACATGAACCCACAGCAAACTAATCTTTAACACTATCACTGTGAGACTTACACAGACCAGAAAATGGTTAAAAAGACACGACCAACATTCACAGCTTAGTGTGGATTCACAGGAAATATCACCCCGATCTTCTACCAATGCCGCATTGTAGGTAACTCAATGCGTGGGGAAAAACCGCTCCCATCAATCAGTGGGGAGAAATCCCAATAATTTCTACTGCGATCCGCTAGGATGGATGCAACAATACATAGTCCAAAGCGTCGAGTTTGAAGCTAGCTCTCTATGTGGATTGAAAGAACAGAACTACAGACTGGCAATTAGCTCTAGAGAGAGGAGGTGAACCCAACACAATGGATGGTAAAACGTTTTGTCCCTGTCTTGCATGAGGAAGATGAACAACCACGATCCAAGGGAGTGGGAAGAATGGTCCAAACATCGTGGAGAGGAGAGCAAGCATGGGTGTGGTAGTGGTCTTCTTGCCAGCCAATCGCTGCCTCAACTAACAAAAAAATATATAACCAAGGGTGGTGGTGACAAATAGTTTTCCCCCGTGACTCAATGTTCCACATCCCTCTTTCCTTATCCTTTGGAATCATTCCCCTTCTCAATTTAGTTGCTGCGAACATAGCTAGTTGGGTTATTTAATTAAAATATGTGTTTACATGATGCCACAATTAAATATATGTCACATGTCCCGATATACCATCGGTGACCATTCCTAATCAGAAACACAACATAACCAAATCTATGGTGGGGCCTTGTCCTTTAGCTCCGCACCAAGATTATTTACAACATATGTATCCTATGTATTTTAATGCAAGCGGGGTTAAAACCGGGGTATTACAGACCTGCCCCGGATTTGGGGGTTTTTGTGATCTAGAGTCAAATCTGGCCAATAGTAACTTGTACTGTGGCCAAACTGACTTGTTTTTGCCTAGCAGAGGCTTCGGCAGTACTAATAACTGGAAATAAACTGAATTTAAACTGAATTTAACATGAAATTTGAAAAACTAGGGAAAAACTTGAAAAACTTGAAATTTTAAAAATTTGGCCCAAGGATCCTGTGGGATCGACCTGGTATGGTTGCCAGTTCTGTAGCAGGGGTTTCTCCTTGCTACAGGGGCAGGAATGGCTCCCTTCTATCTATAGGAAAGAAGGGTAGGTTCCTGCTTGTGGTAAATGCTAAAAATAAAAATGGAATGTAAATGGACAGAAATTAAACAAAGAATAGAAAGAAGAGAAGCAATGGTGAACCCCTATGCAAACATAGGTTAGGGTTCCCCTTCCAAAGTCCTACAAACAATGGTTAAGCTACAATAAACTTAAAATACCTGCAAAGCAATGTTAAACATAAACCTGCAAATTAAACATGGGTTAGAAAGCAAAGAAACAAAACATGAAACATGGTTATACCTTCTCTTTGGGTGGAAATGGGCCACCATGCCCTAGCTTGTGGAAGCACCTATCTTGGATGGGGGAGCAATGGCTCAATGGAGATGGAGGAGAGGGAGTGTGGGTGGCTTAAGAGACAAAGGGTCTCAAGGCATCCATGAGAAGCATAACAGTATGCAAGGGAGAAGTGTTTTGAGAGTGACCCCCCACCCTCCTTTTATAGCTTTTTCAAGGGGTTTTAGGGTTTTAAGCCCTTGGTCAGGGCTTTAGCCCATTTTTGAGGATTGTATCCCCTTTCGCCCTAAATTTAGCTCCTTTTAGGGTTTTAGCCCCTTTTTGGGGGCTTTAGCTCCTAGGAGAGTATTTTGGGCTCCTTTTTGGGGGTTTTAAGCCCTTTTCTTCATCCTTAGGCTATTTTGAGGGTGTGGGGGTCTAAATGGAGTGATATGAGGGTCATGAGATGGTTTCCTTGGGTGGTGTAGGCCATTGAGAGCTGAGTGGGGGATTTTTGGGTTAACAATAACGATAATAAAACAAAATAAAATATCTTCTACATTTACATCTATTTAACAATAAAATACATTATAGAACAGCCACGCCCCAAAAATCTCACTGAAATGAGAGGATTCATTGGGATTTGTACCTACTATAGAAATTTTTTGAGGAGGTTCTCCCAACTCACTTCACCTCTCACAAATTTGAGAAAGAAAGATGATTTCCAATGGCATGAAGAGGATGAAAAGGATTTCCAAATAATGAAAGTGGTAATGAGTAATTGTCATATTCTTGCATTGTTTGGTTTTTCTAAACCATTTGTTTTGGAATGTGATGCATCAGGGCATGGATTTGGAGCAATCCTAAAGCAAGAAAACACCTAATATATTTCGATAGTATGAATATACAAAAACACGATAAGTTTTACTCTATTTATGACAAAGAAATTTTATCCATCATGCATGCCTTGATCAACTTCAGACAATACTTGGTGGGGAACAAGTTTGTGGTCAAAACTGACCATAATAGATTAGGATACTTCCTCACTTGAAAGGATCTAAATGAAAGGAAACAAAAGTAGGTGAGTAAGGTTCAGTCATTTAAATTTGATATTGAATAGGTAAATGGAAAGAATAATGTGGTAGCAGAGTCCTTATCTAGAATACCCTATATTTCTCTAATGGATGTTGCAGAAGATTAGAAAGCTATATTAGAAGTAGAATATGCCAAGGATAAGTTTGCTTGTGAAATTTATTCTGAGACTAACCATGATGATAGGTATAAGTTGTTAGAAGTAATCATATACCACAAAGACGGAATCTATTTTCCCTGGTTCAAGCTTAAAGCAAAAGGTTTTGAAGAAATCTCTTGATACTCCCATAGAAGGCCACCCTGGTTTTTTCAAAACATATAGAATGTTGAGAGAAATATTATCTTGTAAAGGATTAAAGAATGATGTTCTAAAATATGTGAATTAATTCCCAACATGTCAGCAAAACAAAGTGGAAACAATCCCCCATCTGGTCTCTTGCACCCATTGCCTGTATAAGAACAAAAATGGGAGAGAATTTCCATGGATTCCATCACTGGTTTACCCAAAGTACTTGGTAATTATTGCATATTTGTAGTGGTGGATGGACTAACTAAATTTTCTCATTTATTTTCTATGACTACATGTTTCACTGGTGCACAAGTGGTTGATTTATTTTTAGAGAAGTTTTCAAATTGCATGGACACCCCAAGAGCATTGTTACTGATAGAGATAGCATATTTTTTAGTGAATTTTGGAAAGAAGTCTTCAAATGGGAAAATACTTGACTCCTATCACACGCTATCATCCAAAAAATAATGGCCAAACAGAGAGGTTGAATCAATGGTTGGAGGGTTACTTAAGGAACTATGTTAGTGGGAAGCAAAAAGCATGGATCAAATCATTTTATTTGGGTGAGTTTTTCTATAATACTAATTTTCATATGTCCATTGGCATGTCTCCTTTAAAAGTACTGTATTGTTATGATACATTCAATTTTATTGACCACATATTTGGTGATAGTAGATCTCCAAAATCCAATTATTCGATTGAATAAATTCAAGATATTTTGAAGGTTTTAAAAGATAACTTGCAGGTTGCCAAAAACCAAAAAAAAAAACAATATGCGGGTCAACATAGAGCGGAGATACATTTCCAAGTGAATGACTTGGTTTATTTGAGGTTGCATCCCTACAAAAAAAACTCCTTAAAAGTAAAAGGTTCAGGAAATCTCAAACCAAGGTTTTATGATCCCTGCAAAGTGGTTCAAAAAGTTGGAGAAGTGGCATATGAATTGGAACTTCCATAAGGAAGTAAAATCCATAATGTATTTCATTTTTCATTTCTTAAAAAAGTGATAGGGAAGCATATTTTAGTTTCAGAAACATTACCTCTCATAGATGATGAAGGACAACTCATTCTCATTCCAGAAATAATAGTGAATACAAGGGAAAGGAAGCTAAGGAGATGAACTATAGAGGAATACTTGGTAAAATGGAAGGATTTTTCTAGTGATGAAGCCACTTGGGAAGATGAACAACTTTTGCATCATCCAAACTTGGCATTGCCTGAGGACAACCAATTTTGGGTTGGGAGAACTTTCATGTCCCAATAAAAATAATAATACTAGCAAACAATGTTTCACCAACCTATTAGTTCCCTAGGTTGGGGTGGAGGTGTGACATTTTGTAATAAGGGAGATATTAGACACAAAAGGACCTTAGGTTACCATATTCACATTAAATTTGGTCACATAAATAATAAATGTGAAGAAAATAAGGTTTCATTGGTTCATGGAGAGACTTGGAGGCTCATGGAGTCCTTGGGTGACTAGATTCCCCCACACACTTGGCATGACCTTCATCCAAATTCAAATCCATGGGGAATGAAACATTATGGGGAGGTGAAGCTGTGTCAATTAGAATATCATGAGCCAAGGAATTTGAATTGGTAAAGGGGAGTAACTCCCATGGAAGAGAAAGATACTAAGAAGACAATGTGTGCCACTTGGAAGGAGATTACATGCGCTTTATGACAACTAATGATGAAATTTGAAAAAGGTGAATAATTCAGACCTGATTGTAGACCTATGAAAAATATGACATGACAGCTAAAAATAGACACCAAGAGGGCTAATTTAGGAGTTATAGGCATCCATTCGAATTGGGGAAAGAATTGGAGCATGGAAAAGAGGACAAGTGTCACAGGAGTTAGTAAACCACTAAGATGAGTTGGAGGAAGCCTATGAAGGGAAATTATACCTTAGGAGGCATCATGAAGTTAATAAAAGGATTTCATGAGAAAGGAGAATGTATTTTTATCATTTTTTAATTTTCTTTTCGCATTTTGGAGAGATTTTGCTTGTCCATTGCACAGTGAGTGTCAGGGATGATTTTAAGGAACCATACTTATTTAAAAGTGTATAAATGTTGGTTAATATTACCAATTCTTAAAATGCCAACTATAAAATGATTAGCGATATTTTTCAAAAAATATTTTAATTTCCAAGTATTTTATATCATTTATATAATAATTTGGTGATTTTTAGGGTGAAAAAATTTTACCCCATCAAAATTGGGTGAAACAGGGCTTCAAAAAATGAAAAATGGTGAATCTTTTTTGGGAGAAAAACATGGAAAAATAGCCCACTGGGCTAAAATTCGCCGCTAAAATTATCCCTGGTGAGTGTTCACTCTCCCTGCTTGTGAACCAATTTCGAGGGAGTTGGATTCCTCTCCACGTTGGTTGATGGAGAGGAAATTTAGACCTATAATTTGGATATGAATGAAGTGTATTTGTTTCAATTTTAATTCTCATACATTTCAATACTTATCCATCCCCCCCTTCTCTCATTCCTACTTCACCATTCCCCATACTCTCATGTGATGGTACACTTGTTGGAGTGGTTCTATCGCTTGGCTAGTTATAGTTGATTCCCAAGCTTGGGTATATTATGTTTGTATTTGTAATATTATGTCCCTATTCTCTTTAGTTTGAAATATCATAAAGACATGTGCGAAAATGCTCACATTTCCAAGCTCTTGGTTAACTAGTTTTCATGTATTTGGCTTCCATTTTGAAAGAGTTGTATATTATATTTGTATTAAGGAATTTATCTGATGTTTAATGTTGTCGAGGAAGCAGTTTATATTATGTATATGTTCTCCATTTATCATTCCACTCTCTGATCTATTCCATGTACTTTTCATGAGTTGAAAATGAGCTAGTAATGTCATTTCCCCTTAAGCAATTTCACTGAAAGTTGTCATATGAATGTTGTACTTTAAAACCAGTTTGCATAGCTAATAACCATGTGTAATGATATCCCTTGATGTCTAATATCATCCCCTATACTCTTTTCAAAAAAATTTGAGGTTCATGCATGAGTTGGGAATCCAATTTGGCCTACACCCTATAGGGGAATTTAACCACAATTTCCTAGGAATTTTCTCTCTTTTGTCATCATCCCTAAATAAATATGCTGAATATTAAGGTAAGATAAAAAAATGTTCAAAGGTCATGTTGGGATATAATAATACTCACCAAACCATTTCTTTTCAGATTTAGGATCCTTTGGATTCGTTTGGAACACCCATATTCATAACTAGTTAACCCTGAATTTACCCAAATTGCAATCTTTTCACAAACTTCTAAGTAGGGCCATTACATTCCTAGACCTTGTTATTTTCCCCTAGTCAGTTTCCTAGTGCTAGTCCTCATTATTTTTTTCATATGGAATATCTAATTGTCATATTAGTCATCATTATCCCTCCATGCATGAATATTTGGACCTAATGTGCATATTCTCCTTAATTTTAGGGATTAGGAGCGCCTTCCTTAAACCATGCAACTCTGGATTACTCAAAGATAGTTATGACATCAACTCTTAACTAGTTAACTTATTTATGTGCCCTCCTTGACTATCACTGCTATTTTTGGAACTAAAACTCTCTAATGCACCCTACCAACCCACCAACCATCAATTAACTTCCACTCACACTTAGTTAATTGATCTCATCAAGTGTTACAACCATTTCTATGTATAGTGGGTATTTTAAGTCTATCTAATCCTACCACATGTGTGGAGTTCAGATGCTTATTTTGTCTCTCAAAATTTTCCTTTTATGTTGTATTATATATTTATACATAATGATGAATTATATGGTACCATGGAATATTTTTCCTATTGTTCTTCAATTCATTGTGTCGTAACACATTATTATTATTCTCTATTTTTTCTTGTACAATCTATGTGAAGATTATTTTTGTCCCAAGATATGCCTGTCAAAATATGATAGTGATCACCAAAATTTTAGTAAATACAGGAAACATGTTCGAAGTTCTTAGTTAAGAAATCCACAGCAATACTATGAAAGTAACGATAACACATGAAAGAGAATTTTCTCCTATTCCAACTATGCAATGGACTTCATCATTGGAGATTCCTTTAAGATTTGTTGAAGTAGTGTCACCACAAGTGATGGATCCTATTTCTTCCTTCCCTCCAAGAATATCATCCATCGTGTATGGAATCTTCATGCCAGAAGTTCAAAAATATGATGTTCTTAAGGTTCAGCTGGAGGAGGAAGAAAGAGATCAAGAAACACAGGATATAGTAGCCAGTGTATTAACAAGAAAGATAGCAAGATAGGTGCAGACATATGAGGAAGGTGAATTGGTAGAGGTATAAGAAAATTCCTCAAGGAAAGGGAGGAAGCTAGGGAAGGAAGTGTGAGAGGAGGTTACAAATAGATGAAAATTCTTGGTTTATAGTTGATAATGGACATAATTTGATACAATTAAATAAGATTAAAGGAGTTGGATCATAAGGAACTCCAAGTTCACAAAAGGGAGGGTATACCAAGACACCAATTAAGTAGTGAAGATAGTCTCTTGTAAATTCTAAGGAATCAAAAGTACACGCAAAGAAGAATCCATAATATATTTAATTAAGATGTAAAAGATTCACATCCTCCTTCTCCAAGAGACTAAATTGCAGGAGAAAGACATGAAAGAAGTAGGACAAAAACAATGGAAAATTAGTAATAGTATAGAAGTTAGTTCAAGAGGTGCTTCAGGAGGGATATGAACTTTGTGGGATAGCAGAAAGTTTGAGTTGAATTCTTTTATTGAAACTCGACATTGTATTTTCATATAATTGGTAAGCATTGATCAAAAAAACATTTCAAATTTGTTAATCTATATGTTCCAACTCACTATAAGGAGAAGGAAGAATGCTGGAAAAATTTAATGAATGAAAAGAATAGATTAGGTGAAGATAAATTTATAGAAGTTGGTGACATAAAGATAGACTTATCCTCAGAAGAAAATAAAGGAGGTGCTAGTATTTCAGATGCCTCAAGAGAAAATTTGGAGGAACTAATTTCAGAATGGTACTTAATTGATATAAATCCAAAAAGAGGGAATTATAATTGGAAAGATAGAAGAATGGGGGCATGGAATATCATTACTCGACTAGATATATTTCTATTCAATAGAAAATTTTTGAAGGAGGACCTTGAAATTTTCTCCCCTATAATACCCTCTGTTATTTTGGGCCATAAACCTATAAGTCTCATAATGACCTCAAAATAAAACTATGGACCTATTACATCTAAATTTAATCCTTTGTGGCTTAACCATAGGGAGGAAAATGGAGTAATAAAGTCATCTTGGAAAAACAAGATTGAAGGATCTCCAAGCTTCATATGGGAATCAAAGTTCAAAGTTGTTAGGAAATCTTTAAGGATTGGTAAAAAAAGGGATACATTGAGCCTCATGTTGAAAAAAATAAAAAATGATTGACATTGGTTTTATGGCCATTGTCAACTTAATACAAAATGTTTACCATTATCGACACCAACATGATGATTTGTCGACCTCTCATGCCTACTGAAATTTCCATTACAGCATTTTGTCCATCCTTTGGCCCTCCAACAAGTATTGTCGACCTCTCGTGCCTGCGGGAATTTCCATTACAGCTTTTTTCCCATCCTTCATCCCTCCGACAAGTAAGGTTTCATAAGGAGATTGTTGCAACTTTCTTTACAGTTACCAAGGGCCAACGATTTGGAGAGATCCATTACACTGACTATGGAGGGCCAATGACCGGTAAATCAGTTACCAACCTTTCATTTAATTCCCTATATCATTAGGGGTTTAATTGAGTAAGTTGTAGGTGTTTTCTTAAGTGTTGGTCTATGATTATTGGAGCTAGGCCGTGGCTATTTGAAGGTTTCTAGATATGGCTTGTGACTATTTCAAGGCTGCTAGGGCTAGGTTGTGATAGTTTGAGCCTACCTAGGTTGGGTCATAACCCTTGTTGACCTACTAGTGTTTGGTTTTGAATGTTATGATCCTGTTAAGGTTGATCTGTGACCATAAGAGAAACCAACATCATTAATAATAGATTGTGGATTTATGGGAATGCTCCCTTGGGGAATAGGACACATTTCTCCACCATCAAACTGCCTTGTCCCTCCAATATTGGGTCATTTTTTACTATAAAACATCAAGGTGTCTAAATAAATAGATGCCACCTACCTTTATTGATCGACCTATTGGCCTGGTCTCCTTTTTATTCTACTTGGATCTTAATTACTTATTTTTAGGAGTGAAAACCCCAGTGTATTCACATGAAGGTCCCTCCCTATCAAAACTGGACAAATCTAACTAATAAAAATAGGATTCATGGAGAGGAATTTCTTTATTATTCCCTTATGGGTGGGTGGGACTAACGAGGCTTACTTTTCTCATTAGGGATGAGGATTGATTGTATGATCTAGTGATCGAGCTAAGTTAACTTTATGATTCACTAGATGATTGTATGATTGTATGATTTAATGAGAAAGACAATAAGATCAAGTCGCTCGTATCTAGTGCTTACACAATCATATTTGAGCAAACTGTAGAATGTATTCAAGTTGGATTTAACAACCTACATGGGCATTAATCCAATGATCAATATAGATCAATTGAATCTCTATTAGGAATTAATTCTTGATGATAATGAGGAAGAATATGTTTCAGTTACTCTTGCAAAGTTAGTTTCTAAAGTTGGAATGGAGCTCAATGTAGATGCATTGATATAGTGTAAAAAACATGCAATAGGCAAGGAACTTTAAATATTTCCAAAATGGGCTAAAACATCAATTTCCTTAAGATGACAAGAAATACACCTTAAACTAAATTTAAGTCGTGTTTCCCCAACTAGTAGAAGAGTAGTTGGGAACCAACAACTCCTCAGCAAGGAGGTTTGATCCTATATGGAGTCATAGATAAACTAGGTTCATGATTGAAGAAAGTTGTGCTTAAGAGATCATCCCAATAATTGTTTGAGTGCGCTAGTTTGGTCATTGTATCAAGGGTGGATATGTGTGCATAACTATTAGTGCACAATGTACACCGTAGTGGCCATATTTTGATGTGAATCAGAGCGGTAGTTCAAGGTTGTGTTATATATGTGTTTGTATTCTAATTGCACTTATCTAACAATGCAACTTAGTTTCACTCATCCAAATTCCAGTTGCACATGGATTTTGTAACATATGAGATTCACACTTACATATTCACATAATCCTACCAAGTTGGAGATTCCTTATGCAATCCAATCATGTGTTTCATTCATATGTGATGCACCTAATGATGATACAATACCTCCCAAAAACTGCATCCACAATGCGTTGAATCATATTCCTAGAGTCCCCCTCACCTTGGCCTAGACATGGGGCCTCTATGGGATGTCCAACTCTTGAGTGGGTTCCTTAGAATCATTTTCCCCTTTTTTATTTAGCCTTTTGTCACCAATTTGATTCACCTTGACCCTTGAGGCATCCATTTGTAGTATTTCCTAACGTCATGGGTCTAATTGAGATGAAAAACCTTCAATGAAAATACTTTTCCACTCAAACTCATAAATGAAGGTAAATTTTTTTGGATTATTACGTTAAAGTGACATTTTGGATTATGAAGTGAAACTCTAACTAAGTATGGTATCCTGGATTCATGTATGGAGCTAAATCTTGGTGAATACCTGATATCACATGACGTCTAACTAACCTCAACCATGATGGAGAACATCTAATAGTGAGTGACTTCTTAATCTCATCTTTAGAAGTTTTGAACTAAAGGACTAATTTGAAGTACACACCAAAATTGACTTGTAAAGTACTTGTATAAAGTATGGAAGGATTAGAATAGATAAATGCAAAGTTAACTTAGCTCGATCACTAGATCATACAATCAAAATAGGCATAGGAAGTTAACTTAGCTCAATCACTAGATGATTGTGTGATTGTATGATTCACTAAGTTAGATCGATCACTAGATCATACAATCAAAATTGGCACAGACCGCAGGGGTAAATATAACCCCCGGGAGACCTATCTTTATGATTCACCTAAGAAAGGAAAGAAGGGCACAAAGTTACTATAAATTAGCAGTAACAATACATAACCTTTGAACATAGGCTGAATATAAGGGTTGAAATACATTTCTGGGCATGTTTTAGTCTTAAAAGGTGATGAATAATAACATAAAACTAGCTTTGGTAAGTTCTAGTCCAAGTTTGATGGTTAAAGCTCCAATTTTGGGCATGAGCAGGCATGGTAAGAGAACTCAATTCTCATTTACAAACTATTTGGAGGGGTTTTGAGTGCATTGTGTGCCCTATAATAACAATATACAAATTTGATATAGCCTTTTGCATTAGAGAAGGTGCCAAAAGTATAAACAATAGTCATAAATGCCTTAAAAAATCTAGGTTTGTTGTGTGTTAGGGATTCATGTGTATGAAACAAAATCCCTACACTTTGACTGTGTATGCATGCTTGTTGTGTATGCTAGAAAGCATACACAGTCAATAAAATTTGTTGTGTATTCTTGCTAGCATACACAGCAATCACACAATTTTTTTTGTTGTGTATGCTAATAGGAATACACAGCAAAACAATTTGCTTGCTTTGCTATGTATTATAGTAAGCATATACAGTCAATAAGATTTGTTGTGTATTCTTACTAGCATACACAGCAAAAAAAATTGCTTGCTTGATGTGTATCAACTTTCTTAATGTTCTTGGAGGATCAACTTTGAGATTCTAGAACTAGAGCCTAGAGGAGGTAGGCATAGAGTTCTAGTACTTATGAATATGATTCTAGTATAGGCAATTATTCTTTGACATGTATGATTTATGATTTATTCACAATCATTTTTTTAAATGTCCTTTCTCATCGAAAACTATTCCCCATTTCCCCATTTTGTGCAACTTAGGATCTAACCATAACCCTAAATCTATAAGATGAACCTTAAATTCATGCTTCAAGGTGTTCAGCTAATACCACTACTGTAGTTGCACACGACCTTGAGGAGTCCAAGCTTGAGCGAGATGATGGTGCCATTGCTATTCTTGATTCTAGTTATAGTAGTGGTGATAAGTTTGATTATTGATCATTTTGATCAATGACATGTATGATGTGTGATCATTGATGTATTTGTATGATATTGGCATCATAGCATGTTGTTTTTTTGGACTCTACAAACCATTTAGGCCTCATTAATTATTTATTTTGTTCTAGATATGTATTGCATTGTTGCACAATAGACTTTGTGTTATCTTGATATATTCACCCTCTAAGATATATACATGACTAGACTTTGGATATTGTGTCTCTAATGTTTTGGAATCATGGATTGTGACCTTTGAAATATATTTTTTTTAATTTAAAAATTTTAAGCATTTTTTAGTATACGGAGTCATTAAATTCAAATAAGTTGAGTCATTATTGATTCAAAGTCTTAGTCAAAGTTCCTAGTAAAAGTTGACCCTCAACTGATTTGGAATCTTAGAGTTCTTAAAACATTGATAGCCATTGTGAGAGTACATTAGTATCTTTGCTTGATACATTAATTATTAATAATTATGTTGAAATTTAAATATATTATTTTCATGTGTTTATTATAAATAAATAATTTCATAAGGATTGTGTACATTCAAGCCTCAATTGAATTAAATAAATTGTTGAATTTTTCCATATGTATAAATGTATAGTTGGTAATTGATGAGTAAAATCTACAGTGTAATCTCGATCTTCTTTTTTATTCTTGGAATATATGCACTCTTGGAAGATGTGAATGCTACTACCTATGCATTGTGAGTTGTTTGGTCTGAAGGATCAGTACAATCTTTTCATGGTTGCATTAGTTGTTTTCTCATGTTTAAAATAAATATCACTCAATCTCTTTTGGGTAAAAGATTGTTGTTGAAATACCAAAGACAAAACATTGTATCGATGTTGCATATTTCTTGGAAAAGCTAGATTGCAGATTTGTTGAAAAAGCCAAATTATAAACACGAGGAGTAAACTTTTATATCAATAAGATGTTGGAATGAGCAATGGAAGATGACACTAATAGGCATAAATTTGTTGTGTATGCTTGCTAGCATACACAACAATAAAGAAATTTTTTTTTTGTATGCTAGCAAGAATACACAACAAAAAAAATTGCTTGCTTTGTTGTGTATTCTAGTAAGCATACACGGTCAATAAAATTTGATGTGTATACTTGCTAGCATACACAGCAAAAAAAATTGCTTGCTTTACACAGTCAAATTTTGTTATTTTGAAGAAAGTTTGGTCCTTTAGTTTTGTTGACATCATGAATCATGATGAATGTTATGAATTTATGACTGAAATTTAAATCCATTGATGTATCATAATTCACTATGATAACATGTTACTATGTTAGTGTTATTGACAAGTTGACACATGTTAGATAGTAGAATTTATTTAATTTTTATGTTAATGTTAGTAATAAGTATGTTATTGTTGTTAACTTTTTTATATTTTATTTTGGAAATGTATGTGACCTATATTCTTAGTGGGGACGAGTACTGAATCCACATGTCTCCATATGATTTTATATATGGAAGGCCTTACATAAGCCCTCTAACTTGGAATCACTTAAAGTACCAAGCAATTTTGGGACTCAAGATACTACAAGATATGGAAGAGAAAATGGCTAAGAAAATGATTGTTTAAAGAACTATGAGAATACAAAAGGGTACTGATTTCCCTGTAGCTTATTTAATGGTGTTTCCCACCCATCTTAAAGAAGAAATGGTTTCCTAGAATATCAAGTTGCAATTCTTCCTAGATAACCAGATTTAAGAAATAAAATTATAAAGATAACCAGAAGGTTTTCCAGTTCTTCTCATAGAGATGAATATTTCAATTTGGAAATTTCTATGTCCTATATGCTTGGAGGGGAGGTGTGATGAAACTAGTAAATACTTTTTTGTTGGTGATTCAAAAGGCTTAGATTTATAAGTCAATATAATGTACAAAGAGTAATCCTTTACATCGTTGAATTTCCTCTTACCACCACGATGAGGAAGGCAATCATATCCAATTGGGTTGTAATAGTAGAGGACACAATGTACTCTCCTAGAAAGGAACTTAACATATATTTGAGCTTCCTAGTATTCCAAAAAACTTTGGAAATCCATTCAATTGAAACCCTTTTTAGGATCCTAAAAGTTGCTTGATATCTATTTTTCTATGAATGGGATAGAGTAGTGATCCAGAGGACATGACAAATGGACACCAATAAATTTCACCCAGAACATAGCATAATTTCTTCTTAGCTCACAAAATTAGCCCAGAATTGGCTTTCTGCTCATTCTTTGCTGCTAAAACACGCCCAAAACTACTATTAAATTGCATAAGTCAACCCAGAATATGGATAGGAGGTTGCTTTCTACTGCTAGACATGATTTCAAGCACCAATAGAAGCCACTTCAAACTTTTTCTTCCACCTTTTTTTCCCATGAAAGATGGCACCAGAAAATTATTAATATATAGTGGTGTAAGATTTCAAATTTAGGCATACATATTATGTTGAGTTCTTGGGATTAAACCACATGGAAGACTTTAAAATTGTCCGACACTAGTGAATCAATTTCTTCTCAACCCTGATATGGGCCTTAAAAGTTAAGAATATGTAACTATTTACCTAATCTATGACTATGAAAAATCATGCATAGGCCTGAAAATACTACAAATGAATTGGAAAATACTACAAAATCATGCATAGGTCATGATGGGTGGTCAATTGGAGTTTTGCTGAGATAAACTGGGCTAATTCTTAGTGATCAACATTCTGAGCACATCGCAGCCTCTTAAGCATCAGTAGACAGTATCTAGGTATGGTACTATTTTGAATAATTATAGGAGCCTTATTATAAGTCCTAGGTCATTTCTGTTCGTAAAGGCCAGTGGTAGGAGGCTTGGTTTTCAATTATAGCTGGAAAACTATGCATGTTTTCATTTATCTCTCTGCCTTCATAACAATAGTCAATAACATTTTAGGGAATCTATGATTTGATTTTTGGGCATGGCAGAGACCTGAAAGATGGTCCATCCTATGACAGAAATGCATCAATATATTGAGTTTTTCTTCTAGCACAAGGGGTGGATAGAGGTTATAGGATCAATATTTATCTATCTATTTTGGGAAATATTTGACACACCATCAATGATGGACCTATAAAAGATTCTCCATTATATGGTATCTGAGGAATCTTTAGTGTGCACAGCAATGATTATTGGTGAGAGATATTGTATTTTTATGACAAGAGCCAACTAGAAGTGTAGAAAAATTGTTACTGAGGAGAAAATAGGTAACACCCTTAGGTCATAGTTGGGCTAGCTTGTTTTTAGGGGATTAATCACACGTGTTAGCTGAAGCTATAACAAGGACTTTGTAAAACTACTTTTGGTAGAGTTCATTAATAAATCATTGATAGAGTTGATTGTGTTCCAAACTGTAAGCACAAATGCTTGTGTTTTTTTTTAGCTGACATAGCTCAAGGATTAAATGCAACCCCATGCTTATTATGCTTGATGCACCCATTAGATTTCCTTCTCTTGCTTTTAAGAGAAGGTAGGCCCTACCCATACATAAAAAATTGTAGTTTATGTTGTAGGTTAGATATGTCTGACACTAGCAATGTAAGTCAGGCATTTCTCCACCTATATAGACTAAATCTTCATGTGCAAAGCATGCTTTACACTTGTATGAGAATAGCCATTTTCCAATTCAATACTTTAAGGGTTCACAATAAGAGCAGCATACTGATGTGCAACCTGATTCAACCAAAATATTGGTAGCTTCTTCCTTATTCACCCCTTAGTATACTTAGTAAAACATGGACTTAAAAGAAGGATTCACATAAACTTTGTTGGAAATTAATGGATAGTAGTTTAGACATATATATGCTAAAATGAATAGCACTAGAGGGATGGAATTATGAGGGATTGATGTCCAGAGAAGGAATTTTTTCTCCTTTTGTTGCATAAGTAAGTATTGTGGTTTTCAAACAATTGATCCAACACAAAATTTCAATAGTGGTATACTTTGAAAATTCTACCCTTTCCTTTTAGTTATAGAAATTTTCCTAATAATTCTATACATATTTTTCACCTTTGTGGTGCCATAGGGTAGCTAGGGTGTGGAATGGACATTGTAGTATAAAAGAAACAATTATTCCATGAACTTTTTAGGTCTACATTTCTTTTGTCTATCCTCTATGTTTCCTCACTTCTGGCATATCCTTGCACATTAGATCTGCAAACTCAGGACTACATTATTCATTTTTTCCAAAACCTGCAAACCCTAATTTCCCTATTGTTTGTCTATTGTTATCTCTCATATACCTCTCAACGTTTGGTTGTAACCCTAAACGATGGAATTTTTCCATTCCATTCATGAAGAATTCCATTCAATTGAACCCTAAACATGTAGAATTCCATTCAATTCAATCCTAAACGATGGATCTGGATGCAACTGATACAACCTCAAAACCATAATGGCTATCGAGACAAGATTCGAATGGGAGTTTGTTGTGATGAGTTGGAAGTTTTTCTAAGTTATATGTAATCCTACAGGTGTAGAGTGAGGAGAGAGGAGTGGCCAAGAAAATGAATAATCGGACCAATGTAGACTGGAGAAATGACCTAGAAGTTGTGTGATCAGGTCGGTGTAGTGTTAGAATCTCTCAGAATGTGAACTCATCTATAGAGGTCGGAGAAAGTAATGCATTTCATCGGATATCCGACATATATGCTATACCACCAAAATCTTAAATTCGTTTATATGACTTTAGCCATGTCTACAGGGAGCACAATATGAGTGCATACCATTTATCCAAGGAAGCATTGAATGTGAAGGTTGGCATCCTCTCCTTCTCGTAACTTTTAGAAGGAGAAATCATTGAGGAAGGCATGATATAGTTAATTTAAAATCCTTTTGATTTGTGTAAAATAGTCTTTTTTAGTTCTTTCTACAATGGGATACATCAACATCTTTCTTGTTTTAGCTAGGGATATAGAGTTTGTTTTCATCCCCTCAGGGGTGTATTTTCTCCACCCTCAATGCCTCCTTGGATAAGTTGTTTGGGCTCCTCATGTTATTCATGCAGTATTTCTACTTCAGTCATCTTGGGATTGTGGGTTCCGTCCCTCCCCTTGAGATATTTTTTGATACTTATGATCTCCACTCGTTAATGGACTGACTTATTGCTAGGACTATGTAAAAGTTACCTTTTATTCACTACTAAATATCAAGTTGGAACACCTCTTTTTCTTCTGAAAAAAAAGATACAAAATATTTGCAAATGATTTTATCACATATATTGAGATCCGTAAACTAGGTATTTTATATTTTTGAGTGAAGAAACAAACTAAATTAAAATAGGTACACCTAAGAATATTGTAAAAGACATAGTTTGTATTTTGAGATTAATTGGTTGAAGCATTTGATATGGGAGGACTTGATATCTATATTGTGTTAAAGGACTATGTGTTGAATTGTTATGTTAGGGAATTGTTGATACTATTCAGGATAATGATATCAACATTATGTCATTCTTATAAGTATTTCCAAGTTTTTTGTTGGTATTTTTCTATTGTTTGCCAAAAAAAATTTGGCCATGGTGCAGGTAGAACCAAACAGGTATTTTTCAGACCTATCCTCCTCCAGCGAGGGGAGTTTGGGAAGGATAGAGGAAAGTGAGACATCATGTAGGTATACAAGGGCTAGATCAACTATATGTCATAAGATCAAAAGAAAATTCAATAAACTCATGGAATTTTCTCTCAAAGGAGGGGGGTCATGTTCCTATGATGATGAGATAGTAGAAGATAGCGAGGTTCCCTTAAGATACAAACACCTAGTGAAAAAATGGATTCCTAGGGATCTTCCTCAAGTAAACACTGATTTTTGTGTGAATGAGAGGATATATATAATTGCACCATCGTCATTACATGGATTGGGGTTGTTTTGCATGGATGGCATAAAGGTTGGATATGGAAGATGTACAGAATTGATGGGTTATGTTGGACCCTCTTACAACTACAATGATTAGATGTGCCTGGTCCAATATACATGAAGTATGCATAGATATGGGTAGTCAGCAAATTATATACAACTGAAAGACAAAGCTCAAAATAAAGGAGCAGCGTTGTACATTGAAGAAATGCCAAAAACAACTGGTAGTATTGTGGGGTTTATAAACAGTACACAACCAGGGTGTACACTTAAGCAACCCAACTACATATTCGAGTCACGTAAAGGAAACCGTGTCTTTGTATGTACCATTAAATCCATAGTTGTTTCCGAAGAACTGCTTATTAATTACAATTTGAATCGTGTAGATAGAAACACAGTTAGTATGGTTGTGGTACATCCAACAATTTTCCCGACCTTTTATTAATTATTTTAACATCTATAGAATTTTTTGTTAGCATATAATTATAATTTTCTAATAAATTTCCTATGTTGACTTCGCAGGGAGGTGATGGGGGGCTCATCACCCCAGCAGAAGGTGAGAGGAGTACACAATCCACAAGGAAATAGGTATACATCAAAATGTTATGTTTCAAAATTGTTTTAGTGAATATTCTAGTTTTGTTAGGTAACTTTTAGTATGTTTTTGATGCAAGATTCTCTCAGGGGAACCTCCCTTTCCGTAGATGTTAGTAGACCTGAATCAAGGCGGCAGGTATACATCGATATTGCTATTGTAATAATTTTAGGATGGACAAACAAATCTGTTGTTATGTATTTTCATTAGTATATTCGTTTTGTTTATATAATCTTATCTATTTTCCATGTAGAGTGTTGATCAAGGAATCTAATCATCTATTGATCAACAGACTGCAGCATCAAGGAAATAGTAAAACATGAATGTAATTCTCCATTTGAAATACTTTAAAATCATACACATGTATATTGTGTAGCATAATTTTTATTTTATTGTATTTTTCATTTTTATGTTTGCGTTCATGATGATAATGTTGTCTACTTTTTTTGTAGGTTGATGACCAGGGAAAGTTCCCAACTCTTGATCAGATGACTAGAGCCTCGAGGCAACCTGTAAACCTAAATGTAATTCCACATTCTAAATACTTCAAAATTGTACACATATAAAACATGTAGCATAGTGTTAATTTTTTTATGTATTTGTTAGATTTTACATACTGCGTTCATTGTGATAATGTTCTCTACTTTTTTTGCAGGTGGCTGATCGGGGTAAGTCCCTAGCTATTGATCAGAACACACCCTCATCTATGTATCAGGTAAAACTAGATGTAATCCTATTAATATATCATGATAGACATTTTTTGTTAATATAATATTTTGCGCACAATTTGCTTCAAAGACTAAGCAATGTTTTATATATTTCTCTTGGAGACAGTGGATTGGGTTTATGAAACACCATCTCAAAACTCTTTACAGTTTGAGGTCTCCCAATTGATGAAATATATTGAAATTACTAGGTCTGCAGACCCGTCGAGGGTGCTACAGAAGACCATGGAAAAAAAATTAGGAACTAATTCTTCTGACATTGACAGTTCCACAAACATAAGAGATCAAATCAAAGATTCAATTGTTGTTATAGAGATGTCGACAATTGCAAGTAAGTTCCTGAATAATAATGTAAATTCATTTAGAACTTTATAATATTTAATTTTATATGCTATTGAACTTATAATACAATGGTTTGTATTTATAGGAAGTTATGCATATTTACAGTGGTGGTCAAGGTGTTATTGGTCCGAGTGACCAAACCACTCCACGTACACCACATACTGATCCCTTATTTTCCATTGAATAGTCAAAAACATGCTCTGCAACACCCTCGAGGCCAGCAGAGGGTGCAACCGATGTTGACTGACCCACAACAGATGCTACAGAAGAAGGGGTGGATGCAGGGTTAGATAGAGAGGTGGATGCATTTCCTGGATCTTCTCATGTCACTAGCACTGGTTCAGTAGTGACAACATTTTTGGTTAATGAATAATTGGTTCCAATAAAGATAGAGAATATTCCAGGTGATTATAGATTGTTCAATTTATTTTTTATAATTTGTGTCTAATATACCGATAATATTTTTAATGTTGAATAATGATGGCACTAATGTTTTGCAGGAAATTATATATTTTATAAACATATGAATGATTTTTCCTTGGAGATCTTTAGGCCCACCATCTGCACAAGATGGGACAAGCAGGAAAAATCTTTAAAGGATGAGCTGGCTAATCGCTTGGTTGATCTGTTCAGAAAAGATACCTTCGATACATCAAAGGTCCTACAGAAGGTTGGACAACATCTGAAGATTGTCCGAGACCAGTATAGGGTTCACCTTGAAAATAACCCTAGGTATGAGCGCCCTTCAATGATTCCATCTAGAGAGTGGAAATCCCTGGTGGAAGATGGAAAAGAGAAGGGTCTAAGAAAAGTAGGAAAAATACCACGAGGAATAGGGAGGTATGCAATACATTCCAAAATGTAATGGTAGTCCTTATTATTATTAGTTTTTATATCAAATTTGGAACATCGAATAAGGTAATTCAACACTTGATTAGGCTGTCGAACACATCTAAGGCCACCAAGGAAAGAATGGAAAAAAAATTTCAACACAAGCTTGCGCCTGGTGGTTATTCGAACTTGGTGGCCTAATATGTAAGTATCAAAAACTCGAAGCAACATCCAAATAATATACAAAAAACTATTTTCATTTTATTCTGGAAAAAAATGTAAAATTAATGACATCATGCAAATATGCAGGTCGACCGATTCAAAGAATTGCCCACTTAGGAAGACATGAAGCTTGGCTTCGAACAGGGCTTTGACGCCATTGTTGAACGTCGGAGAAGCTTATTTGGGCATACTGCATGATCTTCTGCTAATCCATCTGGTGCGCAGGTATATAAAAACTATATAGTTTAATGATAATTTATTAATTCTCATGCAATTTATTCATTATAAAAAATTAACATAAATTATTTATTCCCTTTTTAGTAGGGAAGTAATGACCACGTTCATGTCGAGGATGTACACCAACTAGACGAAGATCATGCTTCGATTCCTGTTAATGAATTTATTAATATGCTACTATTTTGTATAGATAATTGCAGATGATGAACATTAATTCAAATTCTATACAATTCAATTGTAGAGCATGTAGATGCAGATAACACTAAACAGGTTGAGCCTGTACAGGATAATGATGAACATGCCGATGTTTCCATGCCAAGTAAAAAAACACCTTTGTAATGTTTTTTTAAATGAATTACTTGTATTTATAAAAATAAAAATATATTAATGAAACATTTTGATATTATTGCAGAAATTCATCACCCCTCGTTGCAAGTTCAACCTTGTGAGCAGTCTAGTAGGTAGACCGAGGATCAAATTCCGAAAGATACGCTTCTGACTAACTATTTAAAGAGAAGAAAAGTAAAAAGGAAGTGACTAAAGAAATTTTGAGTAATTCTTATTTATAATAAATAAATTTACATGGTTTTTTCCTCTATTTCATGAATGAATGGTTAAATGAATGATTTAATGTATGGTTTACTGATTTTTTTATCGACTATTGACTAAATGAATGGTTTAGTGAATGATTTAATGAATGGTTTAATGAATGTTTTTCAGCTATTGAATGATTGAATGGTTTAATGAATGATTTAATGAAATCTTCTTTCAGCTATTAAGTGAAATAATTTGCAGTAAATTGTTATTTGCAAGTAGATGCATTTGGTTTGGGGAATTGAGAGTGATGTGAGGGGGGGCAGGGGCCATAAGAGCTTCCACCTTCACATGGTTGGTCCTGTTTAGTAAATAATATTAAATTATTCTCGAAACAGATAGGAGATCAATGAATGGTAAGGAAGAATACATTAAAAACAACTATTTCTATAATTTTAGTGTTTAATTTTTACTATTTCTATTTGACCACTCCATTGGAACTTGTTACAGATAACATTGAGAAACATTTTCATAGTTAAGAGGAAAGAAATGGCATTTTGATGTGATCAATGGCCTTATATACATAGTGTTTTTGGTTCTCCATGTTTTATCAGGTGATCTATTATTAGCAATTAATTTACTTGAATAGTTGAATAGTATTGTAATTTACATTGTAATAGTATTGTATTTATTTAGATTGGTTTTGTTATTTTCATAAAAAAACAAATATTTATTTGAAGGGTCCTAACATGAAACTATTGCAATAGGAAAAAAATTGAAGTATGTTGAATGATGTTTTGAAAGGTAAAGCAGAAGAAGACAGTGCGAAGCTCCATAAAACAAGGTATAATTATGTTTTCTTTTGTTTGATTGAACTATGTATTGGGTATTTATGCATGTGCACACACACACATTTAGTTGATGATGGTGATTACCATACATTCAGGTGAACTTTGTTCTATCTGATCTATAAACCTACCTTAAATAGTTTTATTTATCAAGTTGTTTCTATGATTGAATAACTTGGAAAAGAAATGCTTGATCTTTATGAGTTAGTAAGTTGTAGAATCCAGTATTTTCACAAATGTTTTTAAAAATAGATCTAATGGATTTGTAGGCCAAGAATTCCAAGAGAGTACTTTTATAATGTATATATATAGCCTTTCCTTTATGTCATTCCAGTAGTAGAATTAGAGTATGGTACTAGTGAGCATTTAGAAAACCCTATTCTTAGGTTGAGTGTATGAGGGTGGGGCCAAGTTTATTTTTGGGTTCACTGGGCACAAAGCCTCAGTATGGTTGTATTCATGGCTTGATCTACATCTAAAAGGTAGGTTTTAATAGTCCACCCAATATGATGAAAATATTTTGATATCTCATTAATCATTACTCAACCATCCACGTATCTCACAGATCGAACGTTGATAAACTAGGGCACTTACCAACAAGCTTTGTCCATAAACTAGGTCACTTACCAACAATGTGCACTATGTCATACTCAACAAAAGATTAGAATAAAAAACCCTTTGCATTAGGTTGGATTGACACCATATTATCCAAGAAAGAAACCCATAAGTCTTCTACAGATTTTATAGTGATGACCATATAGTTATGAAACCCTCATATCATGATATGTAATAGTCCTTGTCCTCCTCCTTTAAGGGTTGTAACTGCTGAACATTACCACTGTGTAGGGTTGTAACTTCCGAACATGTCAAAGGAAATTTCAAGCATTCTCCACGTTAGTAAGTGGAGACTGAACATTACAATGAGATTCAAACTAAAGCAGAATAAGTGGAACTAAAGGAAATGGAGGGAATGACACAGCTCAATACCAAATGGGATAAAGTACAGAAAATGGTTGGCAAACACCCAACAAAATAGGCGAAGGAAGAGAGCACAACAATCAAGATTTTGGCCAAAGAAGTTGTCGACCAAGTCAAGGCAACATATGAGGACTTCTAGGCGTAGCTAAATGCACCAGTGGCGTCCAACTAAGGTGGCTCAAGGGTGAGCCACAAGTTTTTGTTGGGCACCTATTGGAATTGTTCTAGAGTGCACAATTTGTGGTACCACCAGTAATGGAGAGGGCATCGTCAAGAACAAAATTCCAACCGCCAAGGGTAAAGAAGCTGACGAACAAGGAAGTTTTGGTCAAGTTAGTTAGTATTCAGTCAAGTGGACCATTTTGTAACAGCCAAGTGAGTCTATAAATAGAAATAGATTTTTAAGCCTTGGGGTATTGATTGAATGATATTAATAATAAAAATAGTGAGGTATCTAGTGTTATTCAGTGGTGTATGATTTCGCATCTGTGTATTATAATGTGATGTTTCAGCGTGGATTTTGTCTTGTTGTCTGGTAGCTTCTTTCGATATTCTTTGATGTGAATATCTTTTATCAATAAAGATGATTACACATTGTCTTTGTCGTTATCTCTTGTTGCAAATATGATTGATGTTCTGCAATGGTTTAGTTCTTATTGATACATAGATGGGGTTAGATACATGTTAATATAGTCAGGATTTCTGGTTATGTTGTGAATAGTTAGATATTGGTTAATGCAACTAAGGTAGCATAATAGTATGAAATGAATCTAGATTATTGGTTGTGTTTTGAATGGGTATGAAGTGACGCATGTCCCCTCACCACTATGGAAACATGTTTCATGCATCCCGTGTAAAACATCTCGGGTGAGACTACACTCGCTCTGTGGGTGTTGATGGAAAGGGTAAATCCTTTCTAGACTGATTTTTAAGGAGTTTGTGTCTAGGTTTGGTGACAGCAGTGCGATGTGAACCTTTTTCTACAGAGTTGTGTGTCAATAGGAACCTGATTGTTGAAGCATGCATTGCTAGAATATTGGTTTATTCATCAACATGGTTTTGGCCAATCTATGTAGGAGAATCAGTAAACCTTTTCCCTCTATCAAATTTAGTTAGGTATCTCCTTAGGATGCATTTATGGAAGGATATGCACTCACAGTATCACTTATAAATGTTCTTATAGCAAGACCCTCTTTGAGGTATTTTCAAGTCTTTTGGTGCAAACTTTATTTTTGGTAGGAAACTGTGTTGCAACTTTAATCTAACAATATTTTTTTCACAAGATTAAGGTTAGATCTATAAACTTAAGGTTTTTAGTATAACCTTTTGTCATTGATCCATAGTTAAAATAGATATAGCCTAGTTATATGTTTGAAATAGTCATGTAAGAGTACTATCTCAATGGAAGAGCACATGCCTTACAGGAAGGATATTGGTGGTTCGATTACTCCACACCCTATCTACAGAAATCGATAAATATTTGCATATAAAATGACTAAAAAGGACTAAATTAGTGACCAAAAAATGAGAGATAAGTAACCAACAAATGGGATATAAGCGACCAAACAAATGACCAAAATTCCCATATAAACAACCAAACATCATTTTTGGTGGCTAATTTTTGGTCTCTTATCACATGACCAAAAATGTGGTCGCATTTAGTTTGGTTAGTTATAGTTTTCTTGTGTTCATTAATTTGGTCATATTTTTTGTCATTAATTTGGTCGTATGTTTGGTCATTAATTGTGACAATTAATGATTAAATATGTGACCAAATATATGATGATATTAATGACGAAATATACGGCCAAATTAATGACCATACGAACAGCTATAAACCAGTATAGATCCATCTTAACTATGGCTCTACCAAGAGCCGAGAGGGATCGAGTTCTCTTGAGGTGCAAACCCTTTTTAATTTATAAAAATGTATAATAAGTATTCCTACCTGGTGAACTTGCTTAAGTAATTTCAAAATAGGGTAAATATCTAGAAGAAAATGAGTTGAGTAACATTAATAATCATATAATCAAATAGTTTTCCAAAAATTGCTTTACTTGTCTTTCTTTAAAACTAATAATGTATATTAAGAGTAGTTAACGAGTAAAATAATCCATATAAAATTTTAAAATCTAGGTTTCTAGAATAAATTGGAATTTGAAAAACATTTTACCATCAAATGAAGATTTTAAACACAACATTTACATGTTAGGGTTAACCTTTACTTGGGTATGAGCAAGGATGTAAGTGGTTTAAAGCACATGGTTTTAGTGGCCCTTGGTTTCTTGCTAGTTGTATTTGCATTTAAAGAACCTTATAAATATGTTTGTAATATTCCATTATAATGTGCCAAAGTGAGCAGCAGAGTGCTCTTAGCCTTGGCTGACCAATAATAAATCTATTATTGAAGGTTGGCTTTTCCCTATAGGGTTTTCTAAGGTAAATGTAGTGTTGTTATTGTAATAGCTATTATTTTGTAAAGTCAACGAAATGTGTTTTAAATTTTAGCTAATTTAAAATTAAATTTTATGTGTTCTTGGTTTTTTATACTTTTTCTTTTTACTACTCAAGTCAATTGAATTTTACTACTAATATTTTACTATTGAGTTTGTAAGATTGTGAGTATTTCCCTAATATGGTTGTATATTTATATGAGTATAATATTTTTTATTTTTTATTCTTTTAATTATAAGTCAACATATTATAAGTTTTTTTTATTTTTTAATTTTTATTATTATTATTATTATTATGCCGACATGTACAACGTCAATGTTATAGACAGGACACATCTTGTCCATTTGAGCTGTAGAAAGCGCCTCTCGGCGCAATGACCAAACTAAATATGAACATGTTTTTTGTCGCGTAGTAAGAGACCAAAAATTAGCCACCAGTGATCGCCAAATCAAAAGTGGTCATTTATATGTGGATTTTGGTCACTTATCTCTTATTATGTACTAGTGTATAAAGCAATCAAAACATAACCATATCAACACTTTAAAAATATGTTAACATTCCAAAAAGGGATAAATGATAATATTACAAAGGGAATGTTAGACAATATTCCAGATATGGTTACTCCAAGTAAGAAATCTAAGCTAAGTAAAGAAATTGAAGAAAAAGAGGTCTTAGAGGCGATATGGGGTCTTGAACTAGATAAATACCTCGGTCTAGATGGATTTTCTATTTACTTTTATAGAAAATCCAAAGGGCTTGTCAAATATGACCTTTTCAAAATGATAAAATGGGATTTGAGGAAAGGTAGGTTGGGAGGGAATATGAACTCATCCTTTTTGGCCTTCATCCCAAAAGAAAAAAATTCTAGTATCTTTCTCTCGATTTAGGCCTATTTCTTTATGCAACTCCTCATAAAAAATTATAGCAAAGATGATATAAAATTGTGTCAAACCTCTACCAACACATCTTATCTCAAAAAATCAAGGAGGATTTATTCCAAAAAGGCAAATTCTTGACAATATAATCCTTGTGCAAGAAGTGATTCACTCCGGTTAACTTCGGAAAGAGCGAGGTATGGTGATAAAAATGGATATGGCTAATTATTTTGATAGATTGAGACACTCCTTCCTCTTCTTATTCCTCAATCATTTTGGATTCTTTGATTCATTTATAATATGGATTCATGCTTACATCTCTAATCCCCAGATAGATCTTTTGGTCGATGGTATACATATTGATTTTTTTAAAAGATGAACAGGATTGAGGTTATTCCAATGAACACTCACTAGTGTTGTAGCCAAATGGTACATTGAGATTCCCCATGCCACTTATAATACTTTTTCTACGTTAGCCTTGATGTTTCTCCAGTACTTCCAACTACCCATATGTTATGACGAAAGCATGTAAATATTTCTATCCTATAAATAGAACATTGCTACCCATATCATGAATCACATTCGTGAGTGGCGTCATCATCATAGTTTGTGAAAAATCCAGTTAGATGACAGGATCTTCCTTGATTGGTTTCTTAAAACCTTACTCCCCCTATTTCCAAGGATGTTTCATCTGAGCACCCACAAACTGAGGAAGAATAAATCCTCAAAGAACAATATTTCAACCTTATCTATGACCAATTGGGTTACCTTTACACCATCAAACCTGATTCTCCTCATGTTGGCTCCTCACAGTGAGATACGTTGAGGAGATCCCATGTTGTTGATGGAGTCATTGGCTCCATTACCCAACACCCCCATCTGTCCATGGCCTTTCCTTCGATGTCACATCATTCTAGTAAATCCCCCAATGTTTTCCAACCTATCTATGCCCATAATGTTTCACCCATAGAAGATCAATCTAGAGTCACACCTTCATATGCGTCTCTGGCACCCATTCCTCACATTCATGGACCGAATTTATTGGAACCTTCTTTTGATGTATAGAGGGTATTCTTTGCATCCTCTCCAAATACCCCCACCTATTACCCACCACCTGTGCAACCTACACATACTCTGGACCCAACTCCTCTTGTTCCTTAAGGACATGTCTATGCTCAATAGAACCTCCCCAATCAACATGCCCCTAATAACCAACAAGGGCAGGGAAGAAGTGTTGACATATATCTCTCAACATGGGTTCTCCCTCTGTCGAAACCCTTAATCCAACGATCTCCCTGAGCACTGGCCTAGATAGGTTTTACCCTGTCCAACAACACCTACAAAGCAGATGAAGTCTCACCCGAGATGTTCGAGGGAGAACTGTTGGAACCACATTTCCATCATAAGGAGGGTTTTGTACATCTATTGTTCAACTATTACAGCATTATACAGATATCCAGGCATGGGTTTTACATCACTTAGTCATCTCATAAACCATTAAATCATTTCATTACATCAGATCGTAGCAATACATTTACTCATCAACATATCGATCACCATGGCATTATTGAAAACACAGAAACATCGCATCATTCAGAAATAACAGACATATTACGACATTGATTCATTCATATTTCATCATTCAATACAGGAAAAGAAGAAAGGCATAAAACACAGTGTTTCCATCAACATATGTCATGTCATATTACTTCCACATCAAAACAGGTTTCCCGAAAACATATTCACAGTTGTGACAGAAATAGGAATCAATCTTTCACAGAGGTCAAGAATATCATACAATTATGATCTGTATCACAACATTCATCATTCAAGCCATGAAAATATGATAAAGATGTGGCATCTCAACATTACATTCCTACTTCTATTTATAGGCTTGCACCTTTTACAAAATGGCCCACTTTAGCCGACTTCCTAACTAATTTGGACCAAAAACTACAAAACTCATGACCAATCCAACTCTTTGTCGACTTTCCTATCTTGTGTTCCATCCTTGGTCTTCCACACCATCCTCGATGTTGTGCAGATTTTCCTTACCAAAACCACCTGCCAACATGCCCCCAACACAATCTTATGGCTTTCCCTTGAGCCACATCAACTAGAAACAATATCTTCACTTATTTTTATTTTGAAGTCCTCGTACTGTTGTTTGACTTCTTCCACTTGAGCCTTTATCCTGTAGCTAATCCCCATGCAGTATTCGACATCCTGCTCAAGTGGATGTTGGAAAATATTTGCATTCACTTCTCTTCGGCTTTCTTTCACTACTTGAAGTGTGTTTACTGCTTTCAACAACTGTTGTTATCCAATATCATGTAACTCCTCTAGCTGAGTTGTGTGACATTGTTAACGCTCTTGTGCCTTCGTTACGTGTTGCTACAAATCCTTTAACTCTGTTTCTTTTGTGACTTGTACAACTGGGGGCATAGCTCGAAGTGATGTCCTCAGCACATCCAACCATGCTTCTTCCTCCTGCAATTGTTTATTCAGCTTCTCCAACTACTCATTCTGGACCACGCTATCCCAAAAATGTGTGGTTGCATATCTCATTAACTTGGCCTATTTTTCACTGTATTCGAGCCACTTCGCTACATACTCAATGGCACCTTTGTGCTCAGAAAATTTCTCTGGAGGTATTCCTAGGTTAACTAGTTCCTGCAAGTCTTCAAGGTCTCTCTTGAAGTCTTCAATGACTTGTCCTAGATTCTGCACTTTGGCTTCCGCAAACATGTCCTCCGCTATCTCTGGGACTTCTTGACAGGTGGAGGAAACTACTCTTTCCATCCTTGCACTTTCATCCCATAGCTGCGCTTTCTCGACAATTAGCCTATCCTATGCACTCTTCAATTTCTCAATATCTTTCTTTTCTAATTCTTCTCTCTCTTGCAATTTTAATAGGTGATCGTCAATAAACTGCTCTCAGTCGACCAACTCCTGAGTTGCTAACTTTTTTAGTCACACCAAGGTGTGAGTTGATAGCTCATTAAGATCTAAAGTGATTGTCTCAAATTGCTATAGTGAGGCATCAACATCCTCACTCTGGGTTTCTAATGTTCACAGCAGAATCTGCACAATCCTGACCTTCTTCCCTTTAGTTAACTCTATCTTTCACTGCAACTAGTTTCCTTCGGGCACCCTTTCCAAAATGGAATTTATTAAATACGTCAGTTGATACTTTACCTCTTGAAATCCTTCATCTAACTGATGTCTCAGTTGTGACTCACTTGAAGTAGTCGTAATTGTGATTTCTGTAATGATGTGGTTCACTTTTTCATCTGCCATTGGCACTATGTCTCTGGCCTCTCCTTGTTCTTGTCTCTGCTTCATCCTTGTTTCCTCAAATTTTTGTTCTACCTCTGAATATTTCAAAGTCCTCGAATATTCCTCTCGTAACTCTTGATCTCTTTCCTATATTGGTTCTTGATCCACCAGAGCATCGGGTGGAGGACCCGTCACAGTATCTGACACTTCTTCCAAGATAATGGGCACACTCCACTCCACAGGCCAATCAACCAATACCGTGTCCATCTAATTGTAAGTTAACTTTACTTGTTATATTTTTATCATTTAATCAATATTATTTAGGATCTTATCTGAGAGAATAACATGCACAGCAATAATCACAAGAGACAAGAGACACAAAGAGTTTTCCTCGGGGAAACCATAAAGGAGAAAACCCCACAAATTCCTCAGAGATAGAATGAGCACCAATGGAAAAAGTAAAACACAAACATGATCTCTGATAGCTGATATCTCTCTCACTTGTGTGAGCTCCTCCTCTCTCACTCATGCACTACAGTTGAGTGAGTGTGTGTCTCAAATAGAGAGTCTCACTCTCTATTTATACTAGTTTCCCACTTGACAATTACTCACCAGGGCTGACTTCTCTAGGAGATTCTAATAACCCTAGTACCCCTCAACTATGGGGACTATTTCCCCAACCTACAATAGAGGTTTAACCTCAATGACTTTTCATGACTTTATTATAATAATGATTCTCTCGATAGGAACATCGAGGTACAATGAAATACAACATAAGATATACAAGTGAATACATTTTGAAGTTACAAATACATCAACACTCCCTCTTAACTATGAAGGTATTCTCTTGACACAACTCATTAGCACAAGCATTCATCACTGGAACATCATCAAAGATGGATCATCATCAAAGCTAGATCATCATCATTGTATCATCATCACTGCTCTCGCTATCTCGAGCAAATGGTGCTATCTCTTCAATTCTACTCATCATAGGAATTTCTACAGAGCCAGCCCTTTTTCATGCTGGTTGTAGGACTAGCCTCCATGTAGGTGTTCATCTTCTTCTGTGCTTACATCTGACCATGGGAGGAACCAATCCTCTCTCCTTTTTCAGAAAGGCATAGAACTCACATCTAACCATGGGAGGAACCAATCCTCTTGTCATGTCAGACAGGAGTAGCACTTACATGTAACCATGGGAGGAACCAATCCTCTCACCATGTCATAAGGGCCTAGCACTCACATTTGACCATGGGAGGCCCAGCCTGCCACCATGTTAGAAATACATAGCACTTACATCTGACCATTGGAGGCCTAGCCTACCACCATGTCAGAAAGGCTCAACACTCACATCTGACCATGGGAGTCCCAGCTTGCCACCATTTCAGAAAGGAGCAGCACTTACATCTGAACATGAGAGGCCCATCCTGCCCCCATGTTAGAAAGGCTCAACACTCACATCTGACCATGGGAGGCCCAGCCTACCACCATGTTAGAAAGGCACTCGAACTCATCACTTCCCCATGGAAGGAACCTCTATCTGATGAACACCAATCTTCTCCCTGAAGTACTCAAATTTCACTCTGGCTAATGGCTTGGTCAACCCATCAGCTATCTTCTCATCTGTCACAATGTACTAGAGCTTCACTGCTCCTCTCTACACCATATCCCTGATATAGTGATATTTGATCTCGATATACTTTGACTTTTCATGGAACACCAGGTTCTCTGACAACTTCACATAACTTTGGTTGTCGCAATATATACAAGTAGCATCCAACTACATATCAAATAAATCAGATAGTAGCTTCCTCAGCCACACTTCCTCACAACTAGCTGAACAAACTGTGACATACTCTGCTTCAGCTGTACTTAGTGCCACACGGGACTGCTTCTTTCTAAACCAAGAGATCACACATGATCCCATACTAAAGCAACACCCCGAAGTGCGCTTCTTATCAATGGAACTATCTACCCAATCCGAATCCACATAAACTTCCAAGTTAATCTTTTGATTTGCCTCATACTTGAGCCCATAATCAACTGTACCATTCAGGTACCTCGGAATATGCTTTGTAGCAATCAGGTGAACATGTCTCAGATCCATAAGGAACTGGCTCAATGTGTTCATAGCAAAGCAAATATCTGGTCTCATATTCGTCAGGTACATCATAGACCCAATCATCTGATGATACATCATAGCATCAACCAACTCTAATGAAGCATCACTCAATAGCTTCAAGTTCAATGACATAGGTGTGGTCATGGCCTTGCATTCCATCATCCTGAACCTCTTCAGGATCTCTACTACATACTTCCCTTGTCCCGTGGAGATTCCATCTACATTCTGCCACACCTCCATGCATAGAAAGTAGTGCATCATACCCAAGTATTTCATCTTGAACTTGGCAACAAGATTCCTCTTCGTGTCAATAATCAACCCATACTCACCTATCACAAATAGGTCATCTACATATAGTAGGAGTATCACAGGGTTCCCTTCCTCAAGCTTATAGTAAAGGTCGGAATCCACTTTACTCTTGGTAAATCCTAAGCTAGTCAAGAAGCTGTCAAATTTGTCGTACCATGTCTTGGGTGCCTATTTCAAACCGTACAAGTCCTTCTTCAATTTTCACACATGAGTCTCATTGTCATGTGTCTCAAAACCAAGTGGCTGCTCCACATACACTTCCTCTTCTACTACACCATTCAAGAAAGCAGTCTTGACATCCATCTGATGTATCTTCCATTTCATTAATTTAGCCAGAGAAAGTAAAGATATGATGGAAGTGTATCTAGCTACAGGTGCAAATGTCTCCTCATAATCTATCCCTTCTTTCTGGGAGAATCCACGTGCCATAAATATTTCTTTATATTTCTCTATGCTTCCATCTGCAGCATGCTTGATCTTGTAGATCCACTTGGAAGTCACAACAGACCTCCCCTCTGGTCTTGGGAAAACATCCTAGACATCATTCTTCATGATTGATTGGTACTCCTTGATCATAGCATCCTTCCATTCTTTCTTTTCTGTCGCTTCTTCATAGTTGGAAGGTTCTTTATCAATGATGTCACGTAATAGGGCTACATAACCGGAGTAGGACCTAGTTCTCTTTCTTTCTCTATGCATTTATTCTGGAGCCCCATATCTTTCTATGCCTTGGATAGCCCCTTGTACCTGTACATGTTTCCTTTTGTAAGTATTATTCTCTTGGGGTGGATTTGTAGGTTCCTGAGGTTCTTCTATTTCTTGATCTTTTTCAGAAGTTGCTTTGTTCATAGTTGTATCTCGGATTCTGGGTACTTATGTTTCTTTAGGTTCTGTAATAGGTCTTTTTCTATATTTTTTGTAAGCTAAGTATTCGTCAAATGTTACATCTCTGTTGATGTCGATCTTCTTGAATATTGAGAAGTATATTCTATAATCCTTTGAGCTTTCACTATATCCTACAAATATACCCTTCTTTCTTAAAGGATCTAACGTTGTCCTCTTTTCTTTCAGAATGTGTATGTATACTGGATAGGAAAATATTCTGAGATGACTAACTTTTAGTTTCTTGCCAAAGAAGACTTCTTCTGGTGTCTTTTTCTCAAGTACCCTATGCGGAGTAGGGTTATGTACATACACAGTTGTTCTGGCAACTTCTGCCCATAGATGCATGGAAGATCTTGATCATGAAGCATTTCCCTTGTTACTTCCATAATCATTCTATTCTTCCTTTCTGCAACCCCATTCTATTGTGGATTATATGGAGTGGTCAACTGCCTCTTAATCCCTGAAACTCTACATAATTCCTAGAATTCATCTGATGTGAATTCCTCGCCATTTTCTGATCGAAATGTTTTGATTTTATTCTCTGTCTGGTTCTCAATCAAGGCTTTGAATTCCTTGAACTTACTGAACACTTCATCTTTGCTTTTCAATAAATATATCCATGTCTTTCTAGAAAAATCATCAATGAAATAAATATAATATACATACCCACTTAATGAACTGGATGACATCGAAGCGGATGGTTTCCAAGATTCCTTTTTCCTTGCCCTCGTTGCTTGGAAATGTATTCTTTGTGTTATTTCCTTTTGCACATCCTTTGCAAACACCTTCATGTTTTTCATGTATTTCTAGAATACCTTCAATAGCTTTCCTTGTAAGTGGTAGTGCTCTGTAGTGCACATGTGCAAGCCTTCTGTGCCAAAGTTCACTTGGCTCTACTGAATCATGGACCAAAGCTTGTTCTGGTTGGCCCTTTAATTTGTATAATCCTCCCTCTTGCTCTCCAATCAATACTAAATCATCTATAGTCTTTCCCTTTGGCCACATAAGGACTTGGCCATCTATAAATGCAACCCTCATACCTTTTTCATCCAATGCAGATATGGAGAGAAGATTCTTCTTTAGTCCTAGTACAAATAAAACATCCTTCATCTTCATAGATTTTCCAAAGTCTAACTTATAGGAGGATTCACCGCTACCTTTTATCGGATACTGGTAGTCATCCCCAATTTTTACTTTGTTGGATGACTCATGTTCAAATAGTTTCACAAAGGATTCTTTGAATCCCTTCATATTTTTGGAAACCCCACTATCTATGAGCCAATCATTGCTTCCATGTGTAATAATTCCTGTGAGGGCAGAAATCAAAACATATAACTCTTCATCACTTGAAGAATCTTCATTTTCTTCTTTGACTCTCTTCCTAGGAGGATCATCATCATCTGTAGTGTGAGCATTATGTTTTCTTTTGATGTCTTTCTTCTTGTGAGATCCCCCATTATTTCTAGGACAAATTTTTCTGGAAAAGTGTCCTTTCTCATCACAGGTAAAGCATCTGAATTTACATAGATCTCTGCTATATCCTTTAGGGATATCATTTCGGTGAGAATGCTTACCTATGTGATGATGGTGGTCCTTACCGAATTTCTTGGTGTGTGCTGTGAGAGCTTGATCTTCACTTCCCATATTTTAGTCTCAAGCTACTATTCAATCTTCTTCTTGTCTGCATTCCTCCCACAACCTACTGAAGGTGATTAACTTTCTTGTAGCACAAATCCATTGAATGAAGGAGTCCCATGACCTAGGGATACCATTCAAGGTGGTCATCGCAATTTCTCCATTCTCTACTTCTTCTTCTATTGCTTCAAGTTGTTCATTGATTTGAGAAACCCTTGTAAAGTATGACTGGATAGTTTTTTCATTCTGGATCTTTACATTCTTCAACTGGTTTCTCAAAGTCATCTTCTAATTTATATTCTTCCCTTCAAATAATTTGGTCAAGGAGTCAAACATCTCTTTAGGTGTCTTTAAGGAAGACACCTGTGGTATAAGGTGATCCTTAATGGAATTAGCAATGATCTTCTTGGCCTTGACCAAGTTCTTCTTATGTAAGGCTTTATCCTCATCTCCCTCTAGAACTGGAACCTCTTCACTTATGTAGGAGTCCAATTCATTCTCTTCAAGAACTAGTGAGATCCTGTACTTCCATACTCAGAATTTTTCAACTCCTTCAATATTTTCATCAAGATTGGTGTGATGAGACATCTTATGATGAGAACCTCAAATTGAAATACAAAATATTTAGACCGTACCAGTTTAAGATGTCAGAACTAGATATGGAGCTGAACTTCTGCAGTGTTGGTTTTCTGGTTTAGGGGAAAATTAGGGTTTGAATTTCCAGAGTTATACCCAACCAAAAACTTTGATCTTGATCTCTAAACTCCAATTTTGATGAGGATATCAATCCTATGCTGGGCTCACTCAAAAATTCCACTTTTGTGAAAAGCCCTAATTTCCCACTATAGTGGTAGGTCAAAAACTGAAAATGCTCAGAATCAAATTCTGCTTCGACAGAAAGATGTGCCCTTCAATGGAGATTTAACCTAGCCTCCTTTTTCTGATGATATGTGGAGAGAGAACCAAAAAGTAGGAAGCCCTAGCTTCTACAGCTGCACAATGTCTTCTTCTCGGGTTAGCTTTGATACCATGTTAGATTTTTATCATTTAATCAATATGATCTAGGATCTTATATGAGAGAATAACATGCACAACAATAATCACAAGAGATAAGAGACACAAATATTTTTCCTTGGGAAAACCATAAAGGATAAAACCCCACAACTTCCTGAAATATAGAATGAGCACTAATGGTAAAAGTAAAACCCAAAAACATAAATATGATCTCTGACAGTTGATCTCTCTCTCACTTGTGCGATCTCCTCCTCTCTCACTCATGCGCTACAGTTGAGTGAGTGTGTATATCAAATAGAGAGTCTCACTCTCTATTTATACTAGTTTCCCACTTGACAATTACTCACTAGGGACGACTTCTCTAGGAGAGTCTAATAAACCTAGTACCCCTCAACTATGGGGACTATTTCCCCAACTTACAATGAAGGGTTAACCTCAATGACTTTTCATGACTTTATTATAATAATTATTCTCACGATAAGAACATCGGGGTTAAATGAAATACAACATAATATATAAAAGTGAATACATTCCAAAGTTACAAATACATCAATAGTACTGCATAGCTAACCACTATTTCTTCGGGTCCCTTCTTTCTTGCACATGAATTTCATGTGGGCCCATCACAAATCTTATGACTGTCCTCTATTTTGCTTCTGCTTCTTCAGATAAGTGTGAAATATTTGTAGTTGTGACCTGTAGTGCATACAAATACATCCAAAACTGTATCGCACAATCCTTCAATCATTCACTCTCACTAAGATACCAAAGGTTTTGATACCTCATGCCCTTACAGACTTGGGTGACCTCGACCTCCATGCCTTGGTAATCTATAGGTTCCATCCATGTGACTAAGGAAATCAAAATCAACATCCAACTGTATGTAAATGGATGCTTCCCCTCTTATACCATCATCGTGTCTTCTACTGGTTGAGCAGAAATAGGGACCATTTCATCTTTACGCCCTCGACGCAATGTTTCTTAGCACATGATATTACTCCAGAAGTACACTGATTTGGTTGGTTCTTGTGCACCACCTTGATGTCCAGAATCATCGGTGCAATGTGAAAATCCTGATCATTGATGGTATCTATGACGTATGCTCATTTGTCGCGATCCAAGTTATATTTTTTTCAGCTTGGCATCCAATATTTTTCATTGTCTTTGCCGCGTAAGTACTGCAATGGATAAATTCCTTGCATTGTAAACCCCGTAATCTAAGATATCAACTCAATAGTGACTTGTACTAGCTGGTCCAGCCATAGATAACCACCGTGAAAGCACGCCAATAGCTTCTTGGCACACGTGCTGGCTTCCACCAACCTACCAAAGTGAGGCACATGGATGAGGCCTAAGAGCCCTGGCCTCTACAATCCCATCGCCCACTGTTGTGGGATGCGCATCATTGGGTCACTTTATTTCCCTGTCTTTTCCTCGAATGGATCTGTCGTGCACTCAGTATACACCAACAGGTCATGGTATTCATACTTCATATTCGTTAAGCACAACCCGATTTTGAAGGTGCACTTCATTTGTTACAACGAAATATCATCACCATCATGTTATGAGATAGGTATTCCCTTGTCTGCTCCAATCCCTCAAATTTTTCCCTAGAGAAATGACCAGAAGAAAATATCCCCTTACAATTTTTCCTTGTTTTGAGATGGTAACACTCTTTCCCCATTGACAAAAAAAGTTACCCAAGAAGAAAAGAGTTGGTAATGCTCCTGATACATGAGCAAAGAGTGGTGCCACCACTTCTAGCCTTACTGCAAGAAGCATTACCCCTTGTGACACCGCTTATTTTCTTCATTGGAGGAGCGGTGCTCATGTTTTCAAGGAAAAAAGAGAAGTTTCCAGAGGCTTCTCAAAGATTTCCTTCATGGAGCCTCATCCCTATGGATTAGGAGCCACCTAGAGCTTGAGATCCTCTGTTTTTATATCTTATCTCCAGCTCACCCATGAAATCCTCAACGATACCTATCCTCCCATGCCTTTAAATATTGGCTCACCCCCCATGGGAAAAAGGAGGAAGAATTGTGTTGCATACCCAAACTCTATCAAAATCATTCTTGAGCTATTGGAGGAAGGTGAAGTTAGAGGCAAGGAGTCATTCGAAGGAACTCTCAACACCAAGGCATAAAGGTTGTAGTCTCTCCAATCATTCTTAATAAAAAATGTCTTTTCTTTCCCATATTTTCTGTTTCATATGTATGTAATGCTTGATTCCTTGGTCATGAGAATAGATATAGTTGATTATATTGTAAGTTATCATGTTTCTCTTGTTGTTTTCCATCTTTTAGAGGTTCTTCTGCTAGGATACTGGGGATAACCTTTGAGAGAAGTATCATGGCATTTCATTCAAGTGATTAACTAGATCTAGTGGAAGTTTAACATTTAGTGTTTGTGTTTTGTTCTAGACTTGAACCATTCATATCTAGGGAACTAGCTCTTGTCTGCAAGAGGTGCGTATTTTCGGCTAGAAAAAATGGCGACTCCGCTAGGGATCAACATCGAATTCTGAATCTTTGGTAAGTTGAAACCTCCACCTTCATTTTCAATTTGTAGATCTACCTTTTCCATTGATAGATCTATAGATATTCTTTGAATTTGATTGATTTTCCTCTATCTGCCTTTGGATCTTTATATGTTTGGTTCACTGGGTTTTTTGGTGATTGTTTGGGTTCATTATTTGGATTGTAGCTTAATTTTCTATTTCTTTTTTATTTTTCAAATCGTCAACTCAGGAACTGCTTCTGGGATGTGTTATAAGTGCAGTTTTGGAATTGTCATAGCCTTTTCCCTATTAGAATAGAGAGGTTACACCGCTCTTTTTTTGTGTGAAAGAAGCGGTGTTGGATTTGGTAATGCTCTGTTGTGAACTTGTAAGAAGTGGTGCCACTGCTATGTTTCTGTGTACAAGAAGCAGTGCTCAAGCTGGTAACGCCTTGTTCAACACCTGTAGAAGTGGTGCCATGTATTCTTCTTAGCCCTGTTTGGTATTTGAGTCTTAAATTCTTGTTTTGGTATTTGAGATGCATGCTTCAGATAGTTACAGTTGTTGTTTGAACTCTGCAATTCATTTTTGAACAGAGAACTCAATCAAAAATCAAAAAATTAAAAAAAAAACGAGCCCCCGGACCCCCTGTTGCGCGTGTATGGTTCCATAGGTATTCTGAAGAATTCTAATTGATGTTGGTCTTTGAAGTTTCATGGTTGGCTTTCAATAGAACTTGGTTTTGTTCGATCTCTGATTTTTGTTTTCTTTAACAGAACAAGAAAAGACTCATTTCAAATTTTTCTTCATTTATTATACATTATTTTTGTATGTTTTTCCTTTTTTTAAATCTTGTGAAAATACATACGAAATTTATTTGTGATTAGTTCATTCTCGCTTTAGTTGAATAAATCTGAACACTTTTGTATAAGAGTTGTAATTACTTTTCTTGCTTCTTATTAGAGATCTCACTTCTTTTTCAGTTCAAAAAAGAAGATTTGTTTGTTTCAGTTAGGAACGGACCATAAAAGCAGTTTGCTTTATTTCTGTATGAGATTTATTCTGTGTTTCAAATAAATTAAACCTCTCTCTCCATTACTTAAGTAGGGCATACCTTAAAAGTTAAAGTGAAATTTTGCACAAACATACTGAATGGTTTTAATTTTTATGTCCTGACCTCATGCATCCACCTAACCGTTCAAGATAAAATCAAGCATTAGACTTGTGTTAAAATATTTAGCAATTTGTGTTTTAGGTTAGATACGTGTTCCTGCATCTTTAAACGTAGGAGTTGTCATTTATTGTCTGCACTACATCTCGGGGATTGTGTGGTTCTTCCAAGCACCACTAGTATATCGAATGACCTTTCACGTACCCTTGAGGTATATCGAAAGGTACTTCATGTGCTCAATTGTATATTGGAAAGCCCCTTTTGAATGGTTGTGCATTAGACAACACTACTACAGAATGGAACTCCCACGTACCTTGCATATATCAGGAGACACCATTAGGAATTATGTGACCAACCAAGAAAATCACTTTGGTCGTCTTATCATCGCAATACACCGAGAACAGCACTCAGGGAGATTACTACGCACGTACCGTCCAGGTAGTCGATTATTCAGGTGAGGGATGGTTGATCCTCCTCATCGCACTTTACTGTTGGACCCTGCGGTATATAGTGAGTTTTGGTTATTTGACAATCCCATGAGGTTCTAGACCTTTAATCCACTCCTCCAACATATTTTGCTTGTTGCATTATTTTGAGTAGTTCTTGTTGTCTATATAGTTAGTATTTTTTAGAAGAGAGATAGTTTTGTCACATAGTAATGGCTTTGCCTTCCAGGACTACCAACCAAGAGACTCCTTTACCAAGCACATCTTTTGTTTTCCCTCCATATGGGGATGTTGGTCCTCCTCTCATGGATACATTAAGCCTTCCTAGATTGACTATCGAATTACCTGTTTGGTTATTCTCTAGTCTATTTATCCCATGTACACCAACTGCTTCAAATCCTAATCCTTCAACGTGGGAGCATCAACCTCATGTTGATCCCTCTCCTTCTTTGCCTGATGTGTCTTCTCCCTTTTCTCCCTCTTCACCTGTTGAAATTTGTAGTACTAGTATTTAGGTGGATAATAAGAAGAAGAAAAACAAACAAAAAACCAAGTCTCAACCAATTACTCCTCCCAGTGTGGAGAGCGTTGATTTGCACACCCAAAGACCATGCAATCCAAAATTCCCTTGTAGGCTTTGCAAGGGTGATCACCTTCTGAAAGATTGTCGTGGTCTAGCCCTGGTTTTAGAAGAATGGTATAATGTTTCTCAAAAACTGATGCCATCATCCTCTGGTCATAATATTGAGGACCCCCCCTCAACCATTGACTCTGTCATTAAGAGTCGAAAGGTTAAAGTCAGAAATCCTTGCTTTCTCTGTAAGGACATGCACTTTACTTACCTTTGTCCTCTCATGGATGAATCTTCTAAGTTGTTGGAAGATATTACTGTTTCTCATCAATGGCTTCCAACAAATTATCGTAATTTGTCTCTTGAACCCCCACTGGTTGACCAAGTGGCCGATTCGGTTTCATCCGTGGTTGATCCCACTCTTCCTTCCAAGAGTCAATTCTAAGTGGTCAATTCAGATTCATCCATGGTTGATCCCACTCTTCCTTTGGAGAGTGAAGTCAAATTGGTCGAGTAGAGGTCATCTCCACCGGATCCCACTCTTTCATCAGAGAGTGTTAATACTAAAGTAGTATATTTGACCAAATATTCATCTTGTTCTTCTCTTCTAGTAGAGAGTGAACTAAAACCTATTGAAATTTTTATGCTTCGTTCTTATTGTTCTCGACAAGAGGAAATTTTGTTTATTTCGAAAGATTCCTCTCCAAGCAATGAGTTTATTTCCTTTGACTGGAGTAACCTAACAGAGTCTTGTCTTCATTTGAGTTTTCCTTTCCAGATAGTTGTGAATGTTGCTGCTAGGTGGATGCTTCGCACTATTGTTGACGAAGGGGCTTCTGTTAGCATTCTATCCTCAACAGCTTGGAAATATTCATTAGAGGAAATTTCAATTTAAAATGGGCCTTCCAAAAATAATACAAATTCCATGTCATCATGTATTAGCCAATCAAAATGCTTTAAAATTCAAAAAGGGAGCACCTCTTAAACAGTTTTTTAATATAAATTTGGGGGTAGGTATCATAAAAAACCTACTTTTTTTGTTCGTATTTCTGACATATCTCCCTATGTTTTTACTCAATTTTTTATCGGGAGAGATCATTGGATACGGAATTTAATTACACATCCAATGAGCTCTCCCAATCGAAATTTGACTAAAAACACAGGGAGATATGTCGAAAATACGAACAAAAAAGTAGTTTTTTCTTTTCTTCCTCCAAAATTAATAAATATTATTTTATTATTTTAACTATTGTTTTATTAATTTTCCTTAGGAGGCCCATTTTGAGTTGAAATTTCCTCTAATGTAGGTTCTCCTCATCTTGTGCCAGCCACCAATCAGATACTAGCTTTTAATCGTAGTCCTACTGCACCTTTAGGGATCCTTCCTCGTTTACCAATTACATTAGGAGGGAAAATTGTCTATATTGATGTTATGGTGGTCCAAGGTCCTTTAGATTTCAATCTGCTCGGTGGACATGATTATTTTTACACCATGAAAAATGTAATTTCCACACTTTTTATATTGATGCATTTTCCCCATGATGGGAATATTATGACCATTTATCAACTTTACTTTGTTGCACCTGACCATCTCATTACTCCTAGTCATCAAACTACCTTGAATTTATCGCATGTTCTTGTGGTTCCTTCCCCTTCTAGTTAGCTTCTTCCCATCATAGGTAAAATGGGGGGCATCAATCTAGTCTATGGACATCATATTGGAGTTAAGCCGCTAGCTTTTATGTAATGGGGGCAACCTACAAACCTCTAGATGTCATGTTGTGTAGGAGTAGGTTTGTGAGCATAGTTCATTTTCTATGTCAAGCTTGTTAAAAAATGAAACAGCTTTGTGAGCATAGTTCTTTTTATGTGTCAAGCTCATTTAAAAATGAAATAGGTCTATGAGCATAGTTCCTTTTATCTGTGTCAAGCTCATTAAAAAATGAAACAGATGTCTGAGAGTATAGTTCCTTTTCTCTGTGTTAAGCTCATTAAAAAATGAAACAGATGTATGTAAGATGCTAGTTCTCATTATGTGTCAAGCTCGTTAAAAAATGAAATGGATGTCCACAAGCACAGTTATTTTCTGTTTCAAGCTTGCGTAAAAATGAAACGGGTCCCCACAAGCATAGTTATTTTATGTTTCAAGATTGTGTAAAAATGAAACAGGTTACATTGAACAATGTTTATTCTTGGTTTCAAGCTCGTTAAAAAATAAAACTAGCATTGAAAAAAGTTCCTTTTTTGTGTTAAGATCGTTAAAAAATGAAACGGATTCTTCCATTGTGTCAGGTCTTGAACCTTCATTTCACCTGCCTGTACAACTTGATCCTCTTTCTTCATATATTTCTGGTAAACCTTTTCTTGGTAGTAACCATGAATTTAGTTGGATGACGAATAGAGTAGGTAGATGAAATGAAGCCAATCTCTTTATGTTGGAGTTATTCTACTTGATATTTATACTGGGGACAAGTACCAACCACTTAACATCATGTTGAGAAATCACCCGTCAATGGGAGTCATTTTGAGTATACTTTCGTTTAGTTTTGAGCTCACTAAACCATGAAATGACCCTTTGAGCATAGTTCATTCCTTTCTACAAGCCCGTTAAAAAATGAAGCATATACCCTGAGCATTCTTTCAATCAATATTCAAGCTCATTAAAAACAGAAATATGGTGTTGAGATTACTTTTCATTTTTCGTGCTCTAGTTAAAACATGAAAAGTGGTTTGAGCTTAGTTTATTACTTTTTCGTGCTCTAGATTCAAACATGAAAAAGGTTAATGGAATCTTCTTTAATCTCTTTTTGGACTCTTAAAATGTGAAAAGATCATTGAGTGACCTTGTCTAGTTCATGCTCGTAAAAGGATCTAAAGAGTTGTCCTCCTGGTGATATTTTACCCCTTTTTCGGGCCAGGGGGCACTACTTACGAAAAAGGTACACTCCAGCCAATCATGACTGGAAGAGTTCTTTGGGGTATTATTTTGTACTTTTTCAGGCTCTAGAGACTAAATTAAGAAAAAGGACCTTTTCGAGTCTTATTTAGTTTGTTCAGACTCTCTAAACATGAACTACACTGAGTTTTCTTTCGTCGAACTCATAAAATCAAACGATGAAAGAACCTTTTTTGGGAAAGAACCCATCCTTTCTCAGGTTAGTGAAACATATGAGTATGTGTTAGAAAACAGGACCGCAGAGCAATAACAGATATACAGTTAAATCAATAAATAAGATGAAAAACACATTAAAACATTACAGAGAGACACATATATAACGTGGTTCACCCAAACGATGGGCTATGTACACAAATAAATTTGCCAATCATTTTATTATAGTCCAGAAGGATGAAGGGATACACCCTTCAGTAAAACCGCTGCACTTCCTCTTCATGCTCTCATAGTCTCTCTTGCAATACAATACAATACCATACACAGTCGATTTACAATGCTTTCTTTTATAGGGGAAATACAATGGGAAAATTCTAGGGTTAACCCAATACCATGGGTCTGCAATATTGTTAGCCAACACACATCCCAAAAAAAAAAAAAATTCGGGGGCTCCTCCCCTGAACCCCCTTTTTTAGGGCACTGCCCTGAACCCCAAGGTAGGGGGAACGAGTGTACAGTACTCCTAGGTTACAATCACAACTAAAATATTAGGCTCCACAACCAACAGTATGGATTTGTATAAAGGACGAGCTACATCGAGTGTTTTTTACCCTCTTTGAACTCGTAAAAATGAAAAGAGGAACTCATCAATCATGATGGGGAAATTAAGGGAAAGGGAAATACATTTCATTTGCAATAAATGGAAATTATTAGTCACCTTTGAACATGGCACTTATCTGCAATTCATTTAGTCAATTGGGTATTCAGCTTGTCTCTGAGTCGATCCACTTTCATGAGTCATGTCACTCCTTTGATTCTTTTAAAGAATGCATTGTCCATTGTTGCATTGTGTTATGCCTCGCCAAGTCAATGTTTCCAAGTCCTCGGTCATGTCGCCCGATGTTCAAAGGGAATTCATGTTGAGAATTTACACCTGCAGTCAAAACAAATTTTTGTGTCAGTTACTTTTGAGTCAGTCCTATGGTTACATCATACTCAAAATTCCAGAACTTTGTTCCAAGTTTCATGTCGTCGATGTGGGATTCATCATGGCCCTCCTTCGATGAGACTATTCCTGTCGACATCATATCATCATCCAGGAATTAGTCTTAGAAACAAGATTAGTACCTTGAGGTCTATATGCCTTAATGACATACTCTCTCATTCTCAACATAGGTTCACATCATTGACCTTTGATCAAAATATTCGACTAAGTGTTTGACATCAGATCATCTATTCACACTCAGGAGATTGTACTAAGGTACCTTGGGAATCATTGGCATTAATGGTGATCTCCCTTGCACTTGTTAATGGTTCTCATCATTGACTGGTAATAAAGTGGTTTCTACCATGTTCGACATCAAGACATTGTAATCACATGGATAGAATCGTACTTTGTGGAAGACAAGACGAAGACCCTGGGTATCTATTAAAGCACTCATTGCTTTCCCTAGGTTGTGATGGAGTATTTTGTATGAGTCCTAACATGGATCCACATTTGTATGTTCATGGTTGTGCTCAAATTTGCGTCTGTATGACATAGATATACATTGTATGTCTAGTAGCTATGTCCAAAGTTGAGTATTCTTTGCATGGATCTACGTTGTACTTTAGTAGACATGAATTTTTTGAATCTCATATGGATCTGCATTGTATTGGTCGGCAGCCATGTTGTGATTCATTTGGGACAAATGTAAAAGGTGATGCATAAATTTTTTTATGCTTGAGAAGTTCTGACCTTTAGACCTTTTCCTATATACTATACCTTGTTCTTTCGAAGTATTATTCCTATCGTTTCCCTCTAGCCATCATACCTTGGGGGGAATATCTATTACACTGAAATCTTATCAACATCATGTTATGAGATAGGTATTCTCTTGTCTTCTCCAATCCCTAAATTTTATCACTGGATAAATGACAGGAAGAAAATATCCCCTTACAGTTTTTCCTTGTTTTCAGTTGGTAACGCTCTTTCCCCACTGACAAAAAGCATTACCCAATAAGCAAAGAGTTGGTAAGACTCCTGATACATGAGAAAAGAGCAATGCCACCGCTTCTATCCTTACTAGAAGAAGTGTTACCCCTTTAACACCACGTGTTTTCTTCATTGGAGGAGTGGTGCTTGAGTTTTCAAGGAAAAAAGAGAAGTTTCCAGAGGTTTCTCTAAGCTTGCCTTCATGGAGCCTCATCCCTATGGTTTATGAGCCACCTGGAGCTCGAGATCCTCCCTTTTTGGATCTTATCTCCACCTCACCCATGAGATCCTCAACCATACCTATCCTCCCATGCCTTTAAATACTAGTTCACCCCCCATGGGAAAAAGGACAATTGTGTTGCATACCCGAACTTTGTCAAAATCATTCTTGAGCTATTGGAGGCTAGGTGAAGTTAGAGGCAAGGATCCATTGGAAGGAACTCTAACGACCAAGGAATAAAGGTTGTAGTCTCTCCAATCATTCTTAATAAAAAATGTCTTTTCTTTCCCATATTTACTGTATCATATGTATGTATTGCTTGATTCATAGGTCATGAGCATAGATCTAGTTGATTATACAGTATGCTATCATGTTTCTCTTGTATTTTTCCATCTTTTACATGTTCTTTTGTGAGGATATCGAGGACAATCTTTGAGATAAGTATCATGGAATTTCATTAAAGTGATTAACCAGATCTAGGGCAAGTTTAACATTTGGTGTTTTTTTTTCTTCTAGACCTGAACCATTCAGATCTAGGGAACCATATCTTGTCCACAGGAGGTGCATTTTTAATTTTGTTAGCTGAAAATATGCACCTCCTATGGATAAGAGATAGTTCCATAGATCTGAATGGTTCAGGTCTAGAACAAAACACAAACAACAAATGTTAAACTTCCCCTAGATTTGGTTAATCAACTGAATGAAATTCCATGATACTTCTCTCAAAGGTTGCCCTCACTATCCTCACAGAAGAGGTAGAGATAACATCCAAAAAGGGAGGATATCAAGCTCTAGGTAGCTCCTAAACCATAGGGATGGGTCTCCACGAAGGCAAGCTTCGAGAAGCCTCTAGAAACTTCTCTTGTTTCCTTGAAAACTCAAGCATTTCTCCTCCAATGAAGCAAACAGGTGGTGTTAAATGGGTAATGCTTCTTGCAGTAAGGCAAGAAGCAGTGGCACCACTCTTTCCTCATGTATCAGGAGCATTGAAAACTCTTTGCTTCTTGGGTAACACTTTTTGTCAATGGGGAAAGAGCATTACCAAATCAAAACAAGGAAAAACTGTAAGGGGATATTTTCTTCCTATCATTTCTCAAAGGAAAACTTTTGTGGATTGGAGCAGACAAGGGAATACCTATCTCATAACATGATGGTGATGATATTTCAGTGTAACATCATTCCCATCAGCAATGCCGACATCTTTATTGGATACCTTTGGTTCTCCGTCAACTTCAGTCGCTTCAGGATTACATGGGGGGAAAAATCCAGGGATGTCTACAATGGTCACCCTAGTCCTCATCGTGGATCCTTAAGCTCTAGTTGTTGACGGCCCTACATGCTATGCTTCTTTTTCTTCCACTTTGTGCAAGGTTATTTTGTTCCTCCTCTTCTGTGTAGGTGACTTGGGCTAATTGGCGCCCCTCTTCTTCTGCGTAATTTGTGACGATCGCAATGGCATGTTGGTCACCTCCTCCTCAATCAGCACACCAATGAATGGTGAATCCTTAATACTCCCACTTAAAATTTATTATGCCATTTCTACACTCTGAACTACTCAAAGCTGCTCAACAATGCTCTACTATCACTCTCTATGCTTTATACTTGACTCTGCTCTACTCACTCAACAATCACAATGGTGTCTTCAAGCGCCACCTCTCCAATTATTATAGCATGGGATAACTTGTGCAAAATATTTCCTAATCATCACCCAAATCCGTCACCGATCCACTCAATCTAACAATCAAATTCACCATAAATATGCATATCGTCCATCGATGCCACCACTTAAATGGTTTAAATACTGCATTAACTTCCTGATTTGACCCTATCGCGAGACGTCACCACACTGTTTCTTAACTGCGACTTCAACACGTTT
>LPNX010789381.1:638101-701293 GCA_001517045.1 Pseudotsuga menziesii | reverse complement strand
ATTCTTCTTGAACTGATCTTCCCTTTCTTCTTGGTGGCTGGAAGGTTCTGCATCAATGATGTCACTACACTCATCATATTATTCTTTGTCTTTGAACTGACGTCACTTGTTCTTCAGAACAAGTCTTCATTCTTCTTTGCTTGTAGGCGATTATGTATGCGATCTTTCCTACAAGTCAAATGCAATTGTATGGTTATAACATTTCATAAAGAATATTCATACTGGCAACTACTTATGCATAAATATATGATCATGCAACTACTTTAGCCAATACAACATTCATCCATGTCTCATTGAAACTTTCTAGATGCCTTCCATCTCTACCAAGACAACATTGAGATTGTGCACTAATCCAATATGTCAGCAAAGAGGTTTCATTCTATATAAGTAGCAATGGAGAGTTGTATAGCACCATGAGCTACTTACCCATCACATGCATATTAGTAGTATACTGTTGTTAATGCAAACATCCTATCATTCATAATACATCAACTGAATATAAACAAATGCATAACAAAAGAATATCATGAAATAACAATTGAATACTTATCTTTATTTGTTTCGAGGGTATACTCCTTTTTGAGCCTTCAGCTTCATCATCTTCTTCATTCATAATAGCATCGTTTCTTATCCAAAAACTAAGGTGGATAAGAAGTTCTTCAAGAGTTGAGTTCTTCATATTCCTCATTTCTTGGGGGATCTTCTTTGGATGGAAAGAGCTTGATCTTCAGTTGCTCCCACCTTCTCTTCTTGAGCTTCTTCTTCTTGTGAGTTCTCTTTATAGAGTCTATTGAAATTAATCACTTCCTTCTAGCACACATTCCTCACATGAATGAATTCCACGATCCTGGGAGGCCATTCAAGGTGGCCATCACCACTTTTGCATTCTTCACTTTTTCTTTTACTGCTTCAAGTTGTTCTTTGATTTGAGAGACTCTTATGACTGCATGGTCTCTGCATTCTGGATCTTCACATTCTTCAACTGGTTTCTTTATGTCATATTCTGATTTTGTTCTTCCCTTCAAATAGCTTGAAATTCTGGAAGACCTTCAACAGCTTTGCTTGCAATAGGTAGTGCTCTGTAATGCACATGTGCAAGCCTTCTATGCCAAAGCTCATTTGGCTCTACTGTGTTATGTATCAAGTCTTGTTTTGGATAGCCCTTCAATTTGTGCAAGCCTCCTCATTGTTCTCCAATCACTACCGCATCATCGATAGTCTTTCCTTTTGGTCACATGATGACTTGACCATCTATGAATGCAACCCGCATTCCTTTTGCATCAATGCTGAAATGGAGAGAAGGTTCTTCTTGAGTCCTGGAACAAACAATACTTCTTTCATTGTTAGAGACTTACCAGAGTCTAGCTTGTATGAAGATTCCCCACTACCTTTTATTGGATATTGGTAGTCATCTCCCAGTTTCACCTTGTGTGGTGATTCATGTCTGACAGTCTTACAAAGGATTCCTTGAATCCTGTCATATGTTTGGAAGCCCCACTGTCTATAATCCAATCATCATTTCCATGAGTAATTTTACCTGTGAGAGCTGATATCAGAAAATATTCATCCTCGCTTGAATAATCTTCACTTTCATATATGGATCTCTTTTTGGATGGTTCATCATCCTCTGCAGCATGAGCATGATGTCTTCTTGGCCTCGTCTCCCTTTGAAAATGGAACCTCTATACTCATGTAGGTGTCCAATCCAGTTTCTTTAGAGAGATCAAATACTTCTATGCTTGGAATTTGTCAACTTCACCAAGCTTATCATCAATCTATTGTGATAGATCATATTGAAATGAGAACCTCAAATGGAAATAGCAAAGGATTAGATCTTACCGATTTGAGGTGTCCGTCCTTGTCCCGGAGTTCGCTGATCTAGGGTTTGTCACAGAAACCCTAAATTTCAAAACATGGAATATTTCAGATATGATTGTATGAACAGATAGATCTCTTCAAATGGAGCTATCCAATGTACTCCTTTTCTGAAAACAGTGGAGGGAAGCTCCCGGAACAGGAAGCCCTAATTTTCCAATTTCTTCTGCAGAAATTCCTGTTACTGTTTCTATGATATCTCTGAACTTACTGCTCCTCTATGTCTTAAATTTTTCACTGAGGTAACCTCACATGTCCCTGATCCAACTCCATAGTTTTCATCAGAATTTGTTTCACCATTTGGGATTTATGATCCTTTTCCCAAGGTGACCTGTTACAGGACTGTTCAGAACAGTGAAGTTGTACGGAATGCCACATGTCACTGGTTCATCTTCTAAGTCTGATATTTGGACCATAGAAATTAAATTCCACGCCATTTCTGGAACATCTTTAGGAATTCCATTTCGACCTCTGTTTCGCAAGATATTGCAGATCTCCCCAGATGTCCTCTTCAAGGATGAATTCTGGAAGAGGCTGGAACCCTAACTTGGAGAGATCATAGCTCCTGTAGTACAGTGAATATGAGTCTGATTTTTGGACACGGGCTTCATTAGGATTTTATATTTGGCCCCTGAAATTTTCAGCTTCTGAGACTTCGCCAATCTAGGAATATAGCGACTGTACCAAAACTTAGCAGTTTTAGTATTTAGGGTTTCTCCTAGCTCAGGGTCAAACTAGGGTTTGACTTTCCCGGAGTTTCACCCAACTAAATTTATTGATCCAGGTCTCTAAACTTCGGTTTTGATGAGGAGAAAAATCCTATGCTGGTCTCACTCAGAAATTCCTCTTCTGTAGAAAGCCCTAATTTCCACATCGAAACTGAAAATGCTTGAAATTGAATTCTGCATCGACAGAAAGATGCACCCTTCAATGGAGAGTCATCCTAGCATACTTTTTCTGAAAATCTGTGGAGGAAGATCCACAAAATAGGAATCCCTAGTTCCTATAGCTGCACAATGTCTTCTTCTCAGGTTAGCTCTGATACCATGTTAGTTTTTTTCATCACATTAAGCTAGCATTATGATCTTAGGATCTTTTCACTGAGAGAATAAAAAGCACAACAATAAACATAAGCACATCACAAGAGACAAGACCATTAAATCACATCAATACATCATATCACAACAATGCATTTACTCATGAACAAATCAATCACCATGACATTATTCAAAACACAGAAACATCCCATATTCAGAAATAACAGACATACTGTGGCATTGATTCATTCAGATTGCATCATTCAACACAGGAAAAGAAGAAAGGCATAAAACATAGTGTTTCCATCAACATTTGTCATGTCATATTACTTCTACATCAAAAGAGGTTACCCAAAAACATCTTCACAGTTGTGACAGAAAGATGAATCAATCTTCCATAGAGATCAATAAGATCATACAATTATGCTCTGTATCACAAGATTCATCATTCAACCCATGAACATATGATCAAGATGTGGTATCTCAACATTACATTCCTACTTCTATTTATTCCTATTACAAAATATCCCACTTTAGCAGACTTCCTAACTAATTCATACCAAAAACTACAAAACTATGACCAAAACAAAAAAACGCATGGCCAAGGCGACTCTTTGTCGAATTTCTCATCTTGTGCTCCATCCTTGGTCTTGCACATCATCCTCAATGTTGTGCAGCTTTTCCTTACCAAAATCTCCTTCCAACAAGAAGGAAGAGAGGTAGGAATCGGGGAAGGAAGCCAATTCCCTTGCACAAAACCCCCAGCATCCACCTCAAATTGGAAAGAAACCTCAGTTACGGACTAACCATATGTGTACCATTTGTGATGTTTGCAGTGATTATACACACCAGTGCCCCTATATATATCGAGTCTATCATTTGTTACAAGAAGAAAATCAACATGACCCCAATGTTATTTCTCATGCATAACCAAACCCAGCACCACATGGTCCTCCACCTATGCTAGTGTAGAACATGTTACCAAATCAAGGAATGGTTATAACCCAACCCTTGGTACAATTAAATACTGCAGCCACTCTTGGGGTCAACCCATTGATCCTATTTCCCATCATCTTATGGCATTGTCATATAATTTCAACTTACAGACTCGATGAAACCAATATGGATCCCCTGTGGAAACCATTAATCCATCCATGACATATACCTCCGCTACTCTTGATGTGTCCTTACATCTGTCAAGACCTTCCACAGATAGGACTCCCAAAGTTCCTAAGCTTCCTTTGCATCTCATTGCAAATAATCCCACTACTAGAGCCACTCTCAATTACAATATTGTCGATGACTTTTCCCAATATCCTTCTTCCATGTTCACTCTGGAAGTCTCAAGAACCTTTCTCTCACAATGCAAAGACTTACTATCTACGTTAGATTTCATCGATTCCTCTGACTCTAGGTTGGTCACTTTTTACTTGGATCAAAGAGAACCTTGGATGCCATCATCTATATCCTTCCAGGTTCCCTTCACCATTTTGAATTTGATCATTCATTGATGCATAATAGATGAGGTTGCATCCACTTGCATTATGTCAACCTTCATTTGGCAGAAGCAAGGATCCCAAACCCTTCAACCCTCAATCATTTCCCTACGTGCTTACAATGGTCGTGTTTCCTAACCACAAGGTGTTCTCATGAATGTCCCCATTGAGTTGGCAGGTAAAATCGTGTTGATCGACATCGAGGTTGTGAACTCCCAACTATATTATAACCTCCTCCTTCAACATAGTTACATGTACGCAATGTGAGTCATTACTTCCACCATGTTTTGACTCATGATGTTCCCCCATGATGTGAAGATCGTGACCATTGAATAGTTGGTGTACTACGATCCTAAAGGACAAGCCACTCAAGAGCTTGTCCTCCCTACCATCGACACCACCATATATAACATTTCCATCCCATATATGTTTTTCATTGGTCCATGCATGTTTACCAGTGCCCCTTTGATAGACACCTTTTTGTCCCTACCACCTCCTCCCACTACAGCTGAAATATTGGATTTACGCACCATCACATCTGGTAAACCTTATACCTCATCACAACCTCAGCTGCAACACCAACTAGATACTATGCACACCTCCATTTTCTCTTTGGGGAATTAATGGGGTTCATTTCCCATACAAACCATCTTGTTTCTCTTTCCACCCTCTGGAATCATGAGTAAACCAGTCATGGCTGCTCTTAACCTTCTAGGATTCACTTTGGGAATTCCATTGTGGTAACTAGATTCACCCAACCCCACCCCGACACCACAAATTATGTTAACACCATTCCAACCTATTTAGACAGTTTCACACCCACCACCACACAATTGACTGCTTATACATCTACTTCTGCACCCCTCCTCCCATGAATACTGGGGGAAAGACACCAAAATCCTCGAAAGATCCACATCCACCTCCTACTTATGATGTATGCGATGTCCTCTCCCATGAGACGCAAACTTTTCTTGATTTTCCACTCCTACACACCCACATGCACATAATAGTTGAGACCAATGACACTCCAATTGTCAATGTACTAACCATCCCTGCAATTAAGAACAAATTGCTATGAACAAACCACTCATGTGAAGTTTGTGGCCTATATGGTCATTATTCCCATCATTTAACAAACTTACCTAAGTATCGATCTCTCCTCATGACCCTTCGCAAGCACTCCCGTGAGTCATAAATCACTGTCCTCGAGGAAATCCACCCTCTGACCTCTTCCTCAGACACCAACAACACCATATTTATGATCTCAACTTCCAATCTTCCTTCCCCCACATCGACCGGAGAAGATCCCTCCGATCTATCTTGGTGAAACTTTCATAACAACAAAGAGATCCTTGAAACCGCCATCGGTTTTACCCCATTCCATTTAGTCCATGGTGTGGAGTCGGTTCTTCCCATTAAATACCAGATTTCATCACTATGCCTTGCCATTGAGATTCTACCTGATACTTCACTATTGGAAAATTTCCTACTTATGCTTGAACAAACTAATGAGGACCGTCGTGAATCTCTCTAAATGATCGAAGCATCTAAGACCCAGTCGAAGTCCCATTTTGACTCCCATGTCCACCCTCGCACCTTTAATGAAGCAGACCTCGTCCTTGTCTATGAACAAGAACATGATAAGTTTGGAAAAGAGAATCTCAATTCCATTTGTTATGGCCCTTACATCATCCATCGTTGTCTCAGCAAGGGGGCATACCTCCTCACCTACTTCAAAGGTCGCCCCTTGAAGAATCCCTGCAATAGGATCTACCTCGAAAGATTATATTCCTAGGCTGACAACCCTTCATATCCTTCTATTATAGTTTTTCTTTCTTGTTTTGCATAATTTTTACCACAAGTCTCATAGTTTGTTTCCTTGGTTTCTCCAGATGAATCCTACCTTTCCCTCTGTTGGGCACTCTATATACTCATTAATTGCTTAACAAGAAAAGTGTTTAATATTTAATTGTCAACCCATCGAAGTTTGTTATTTCAAAGGAAATTAGCAAAGTATATGCATAAACATGTTCAGTAGTTGATAAATCAAATGAAGGTCACTCAGTTCTAATTACTTCTCAGCCAACTCAACTTCCTGTAAGAAATAAAAATAACATTACCCATCTAGGAATTGAAAAGAACTTCTATTTCCTATCATACTAATCTGAAGGTTTATAATCTAAAGAGGAATCCACCTAGAATTACTTTTACAGGAAATGAAAGTCTAATTTACCAAATCAGAAAGATATATACTTATTACTCAAGCAGAAAATTCATCAAAGCAAAGGACTAATCTAATCAGGAAACTCTAGAAATATAAATAGCACACACAATGCAAGAGCTGATCAAGTCTATTATAGTGTCTAACACACCTCTGCATAACAAGGAAGATTAACTACACAGTCGACTATCACACCAAATCACCTATAGCAAGCCAAAGGAAAACTAACTAATGCAATCACTAACCAAATACAATCACAGCTAACCATGTGAGTGTATCACACTGAAATTACACACAAAATAGAAATAAAATACTAAAGCATCTAAACTACCAGCAACTCTGTTAGAAGGTGGGCCCAAGCCTTCAAAGAGAGATGTTGTTGAAAGCTCATGAAGGCTGCAACAGAGAAGTACTAATAATTATCACTCTTTTATTAATTGGATAAAAATTGTAGTTACAGTCACTCTGATATCTCTTACAATCTAGGAACCAACCCCGACTCTCCCTACCTGCCTATATTTATACAAGATCAAAGCTAGTCTTTTACATCAATTTTAGGAAGCCATGAAGATCTTTGATATTCAGGTTGTTGAATCATCAAAGTAGTTACAGCTAATCGTTCCTTGCATAAAATCAGCTCAAGAATAGATAAATGTTTACTATGAGTTGTTCCATGAACTGACATGCCCAGCGAACTGCGGAATATTCTAGAAGAGTTCAGTTGAAAGCATGAAGGCACACTCGAGATTAATTGAGCATTAAATTCAACCACATATTTTGAGCAAGTAGCTGAAGCCAAGCGGGACCATCTTCCAGGTAGAAAAATTTGTTGTAGTTGTGCCACCTGGATATAACAAGTTGTTGTAGTTGCACCACCTGTGATTTTGAATCCTTCTTTCAATTCATGGAAAGATCAGTGCAACTAAAGGAAAAATCCATAATTATCAATAAAACCAAGCATAAACAGAAATAAGAAATAATGATTTATACCTAGTATATTTATTTCTATTTGTATGAAAATAATACACATCCAGCTGTAACATAAGGATAAAAACAAGGAAAAAGGATAGAACGAAGTAGGTCAAAATGGGTAAATTCCAAAAAAACACCTCCCCCCAGCTTATCTAGTTGCATTTCCTCATGCAACAACTTGAACTAGTCTAAGTACGAATCAGAATCAAGGATCCTCCTATGAAAATTGGTGAGGTTGAATGAGATCTTTGGTTCCTCCTCTAATTGCAAAAACCCATTGCTCATGATCAGAGTACCCCAATAGTCTCTCTCATCTTTCTTGGTCATCTTGTAGATTCCCTTATAGTTCCTGTCTAGCCACCAAATAAGAGGAAATCTAAACCTTAGACCCATCCAATTCAAGACACAAGACTCCATACACTTAATATAACTAGGTACTCTAGACAGGGCATATTTAAAATTGTCAAAACAAAACAAACATTTTTCCATGAGAGCTACAAGAGAAAATTCCCATCTCTGGCTACTTCCCTGTAGGGAAATATCCTGCTGACAAGAGATCATCTCGACACAAATAGAGATAACCTTCTATTGAAATCCATCCAACAACTGGACTTTATCTAGAAATGTAAGGTTTCTCTTATGCTTGGAAATCACAAAGAGAGGGGCCCTAGGTTCCCCCTGAATCCACAGAGTGGAGCTGTCCTCATTATTCCTTATAGTCTGTGAGGCACTCAACCAATGAACATGGTTATTGAAAAAAGAAGCAAATGAACTTAAATGAATATCCCCAATATGGGGAACTAGGTTAGCCTAGGTATCCCTCATGCATGCCCTATCATGCAGTTATAATTCACAAAGCAAATTCTTCTCGGAGAATACACTCTAGGTAAAGGTGTGCAAAAATTGAGAAGGTGTCACAATTTTCCAAGGTATTCCTTCCTTCAAAGCTTTGATTTAGAGAAGAATCATCTGTTCAAATAAAAATACAGGGTAGAACGGGGAGGGGGATCTGTAGATCAATAATTCCTGAGTTAAAGTGAGCATCTACTCTTTATTCTTATCCATAGACTGATACTTCTTTAACTCTTTTAACTTCCATCTCATCTCTTCCCATCGAATTTTCTGGAAGAAGATCTCCTCGGCCCATTGCTCCCTTAATTCCTAAATGACATTCTTATGTGTAGTAAGGAAAATCATACCTTTCTCAAGTTGGTTTGCATGATGCTTCCATCTACTTGCTTCAATATTTAGGATTATTACCTCTTCTATATCTTGAAGTTCTGCAACCTTTACCTGTGTTGTTGCGTCTTGTGTTTCAACATCTAGAATTTGGTCCATTGCTTCCTCTTCCTCAGTTTGAAATGCTACTTCATTTCTATTGTTTCAACCTCAATCTAAAATGCCATTTCATGTGTTTTAGTATCTTTAGCTTAATTCTGAGTTGATGTTTCTTGGGTTTCAGCAATTTCAGTCTATGCTGCTATTTCAACAAATATTTTTAGAGCAACTGGTTCTTATGTGACACTCTCTGACTCTTTCAACTCTGTCGTAGCAGTTTCAACAACCAATTTTGAAGACATTGGTTCTTGTGTAATAGTGACATGTTCTATTTCCATGTCTTCACATTGTTGGACTCTCTTGCACAATTTTTGTGTCAGCCAAATGTTTCTCTTGCACAATTTTTGTGTCAGCCGAGTGCTCCTGGTCAATCTGCACTTGAACAATATCTGTATCATCCAACTGCTCCTGGTGAGTCTACACTACCACAATATTTGTGCCACCAGACTATTTCTCCTGATCTGGAAGTGAATTAAATTCCCCAAAACTGCTTCCAGAAGGAAGAAATTCAGCATGTTCTGAATATTGAGGTTGCAATGCCTCATTTATATGTAGCTCCTTCTCAGGAATAAAATTTTTGTCCAACCTTGTTGCTCTTTTGGTTCTTCATGTAGAGTCTCATCTCCTCCCTGGCTTGAATGTACCAATCTCCAAGATGCTATTTCTATTTTGTCAACTTTATATCCTGCCGGTTTAAACAAGTCTCTACATTCACGGCATACAAGTTCTTCTTTCTCATGAGTGAAGAGTGGATCTTCAAACTAAATAGCACCTTTAGCTAGAGTTCCTAGGCCTCTTGTTGGTTTCATTATGCTTATCTCCTTCCATCTTTCGAGCTCTTCCCTTAGGGCTTGAGAATCCTCCTTTAGCAGTTCATTTTCATATTGCAACATTTCCAACTAATGCTGCTCATGTTATTGGGTAACAATGGCCACCACTTGTGAATTTCCCACTGGTTCTTGTGTAGAAGTGGGTACCCTAGGTGTTAGAATGGGAATTTCAATAGTTTCTTTCTTTGTTGCCCAAGAGGTACTAGTTCTTTTTCTTCTGGTTCTAGCAAGTTCTTGTGGGGCAGTGGTATCCATTGGTGAATTACCCACTAGTTCTTTTGTTTCAATGGGTATCATATAAATTTTAGTACTGGCCACTTCTGTTGTCTGGGAAATCCTACATCTTCTTTTTCTGGATGATTCTCCCTGTGTTTCAACATGTTCTTGTGTTTCAATGGGTATCATAGAAATTTCAGTACTTACCACTTCTGTTGTCTAGGAAATCCTACGTCTTCTTTTTCTGGATGATTCTCCCTATGTTTCAACAGGTTCTTATGTGGAAGTGGAAGAAATTGATAAAACGCCCACTGGTTCTTTTGTTTCAGTGTGAAGAATAGGAATTTCAATGCTTACCACTTATGTTGTCCAAGAATCCCTAGTTCTCCTCCTCTTAGATGATTCTCCCCCAACACTTGATCTTTTCATTTTCTCATTTGGTGTGAGAAGGGTGGAGAATTCTTCAATTCCTGCTAAAGGAACCTCCTCATGTTCAATTAGAGTTCCTTTTATTTCACAGGAGGTTGCGATATCGACCACCTGAGGCCTTATTTCCTCAATTTCTGCAATCAAACCTCCTTCTTATGCTGCGTCTGCATCTCCAGCTTCCGTTTTCATGGCTTCTGTTGTTGTTCCCCTTACTTCTTCTGCTACTACTCTTCTTTCTACTTCTTCCGCTACTTCTCCTTCCTTTCCTTCTGCTACTCCAATCATTCCCTCCATATGGCTATCTGTTGCAGCAGTTCCCCCTGAATTTGCTTCCTATTCGTCTTCACTTTCCTCTAATTCTTCATCACTCCCCCCAGCTGAATATGAGGAGCTTTGTTTGACTCTTCTATCCCCAATATGTGCTACTGTAGGTGCCTGATGCACCAAAGCTCGAATAAATTGTTCCCATGTTAAATTATTTTTTTCCAAGCGTCTATTTTCTAACACTTTGATCATCACATGATTTGTGAGAGAAGAGAGTGGGTTTGGAGATCTTAGCATAATGTCCCATGTTTTTCAAGTTTTTTGATAGATAAAATGGCATATTGATAAGTCTATGATGGCACAAGTGAGACAATAAGACAAAATCATAAATATAAACAGCCTTATATCTTCCCTCACGGGTAATGTACCTTTTCAGGAAGGTCACGACTTGGTCCCACGGTCTAGGAAATGTCTCGAGTGCCACTCCTATGGCCCTTATCTGCACTTGCTCCCCTGGTGCTATAAATTATTCAACTTCTCTTGAATTGTGCCTCTTCCTCCAGAACCATCATTCTTCAGTCCAAGGCAATCTTGTAACCTATGCTACTGCTTGTTCTGATGCATTTATCCTCAATCCTCTTATCTCTGAGTAGTCTCCATTTAGGTTCAAGAAAAACTAGAGTGTTTTTTCCTCATGAAATATGTTCAATATCTGGAAATAACCAATCCATCCTGCTTCCTGGAAAATGTCGTATATCGATTTGTTTGCATACAGAGCATCAAGATTTCTAGGTTCATACCTTATTAGAGGACCCATAATGCGTTCTTCTTACTGGCTGTGATAGATGGGTATAGTAACTCATAAAATAAATTATTCAAGTTGCAGTAGTTTGATACAATAACCAAATAACAGGGGTTTGTATGGCTTTTATGAAATTCTCAGCGAAATTGGAAACAGGATGTGTTGCAGATTTTGAAGATAGGGCAAGAATTTAATTGAAAGTACACGTGGGATAATTTCAATGGAAATGTTAACTAATTATGGATTACTGTCAGGAGTTGAAAGAGTATAATAATTATTATTAGATCATTAAATATTTGATCATACTTACAATCAGAATTAATACCTGATCATTGTTGCTCAAGCCGTCAATTCTCGGTTATGATTTAAACTTTCGATGCCAAATAGACACGAGGCAAATGATTTCACACGTGCAAATAAGGATAAATTTGTCATCAATCATTAATTAGGTGGAGCATGTTCATATCAACATTGATTTCCTGAACGCGTGGATAGAGTGTGAAAGATCTCATCATAAAACATTGATATTCAGTCGAAAATCCACCCCAAAAGTGACGAAACTTATGTGATATTTTTAGCAACAATACTGGTGGAAAATTTGGTGGAGAACTCATAGAGTTTCAGTGCTAAATAGACAACTTTGATGGAAATGTAGCAGTGTTGCAGTGGAATTCGACCAAAACAGGCGGAAAAAATAGTCATGTTGTAGCGGGATTTGGCCAAAAAAGCGGAAAAAATGGCAATGTTGCAGCGGAATCCGGCCAAAAACAACGAAAAAAATGACGATGTTGTAGCGAAATTCAGCCAAAAAAAGTGGAAAAATTAGCATTGTTGCAGCGGGATTCAGCCAAAAATAGCATAAAAATTGGCGGTGTTGCAGCGGAATTTGGCAAAAAATAGCGGAGTTGCAGCAGGATTTAGCCAAAAACAGCGGAAAAATTAGCGGTGTTGCAGAAAAAGTTGGCCAAAATAATGGAGCTGCAGTAGGATTTAACCAATAATACTAGAGTTACAATGAATAAAGATTAATCATTTAAAAAAATGATAGGGCTTAGTAAAACTAAACTTCCCATCAAAGATTTGCAATCTTAAACATTCATTCTTTCAAAGGGTCATATTACATGGAGAAGGATCGTCCATAGTTTTGCAATTTCCTGGCCCATTGCAAATTCTTATATTGTTGAGACAAATACCTGTTCACAATTCTCAAAAAAACACACCCGGTCATAACAAAAAGAAAAGAAAAGTACATAGCGAAAATTAAACAATTTTTTTTATATGCAGATTTTGAGGAATTTTTAGAAGACTTAAAGAGTTTTAGAAACAGGGGAAGAACCATGTTCCTATACTAGTTGATAGTCTGGATCATCCCCAACCTGTGAAACAAATGCATCCCTTGATATCGTCTTGTGATACAACCGTAATCGATGACCATTGGAAAACAAAGGTGTTTGATTTTCATCAATGGTGGTCAACCGAATAGTTCAATTGTCAAATACCTGATCTATTATGTAAAGTCCCAGCCATCTCATGTGTAGCTTGCCTTTAAATTCCCTTTTAAACCATGAATCATAAAGTAAATCCCAATATACTTCATAGAACGTCTTCTTCTTGATAAATCTATCGTTCCATTTGGAGCGTTGATGTTAGTTGTATGATGTACAGCAGCAGTGTTCTTTTCATCAAGTTCATTCAGTTGATTCAGCCGATTTTTCTAAGCCTCCATCAAATTCAGGTTTACCTCCATGGATGTTCTCAGAGTTTTAATTTCAAATTCAATAGGAAAAACAACACTCTTACTGTACACCAGCTCGTATGGGGAGAATCTTGTAGTGTTGCGCCACGTTGTTCAGTAGGCCCACAATGCTTCTAAAATCCTATCAGCCCATCCTTGCAATGACTCTTCACTGTTTTTGTGAGGATTGACTCGATCACCTTGTTAGTGCTTTCCACTTTCCCATTGGCATGTGGATGATATGGAGAGGTGACTCGATGTTGAATGTGATACTTCTGAAACAGGGCCTCCATTCTTCCAGAAACAAACTATGGTCCTACATCTGTCACAATTTCCCTATGTACACCAAAGTAGGTGAATATGTCTGCATATAAAAATTCTATTACATCCTAATCATTATATTTTACCAAGGCCACGGATTCTACCCACTTGGTCATATAGTCAATGCAAACCAAAAAGTAAACTTTCTATCTTTATGGAGGGTTGATAGGCCCTACAAAATCTAGGGCCCATCTATCAAAGGATTCATCTACCAATTGTGGATGAAGTGGCATCTCATCTAATCTATTTGGCTATCCCATTCTATGGCAGTTGTCATAGGCCTGAACATATTTTCTTGCATCCTGAAATATAGTCAGCCATAAATATCCCATCCTCAATTCTTTATGTCCTGCCCTTTTATCGGCAAAATTCCCCCCACATGGCTCATCATCGTAAGCTTTCAAAATACTATGGATTTCATCCTCTCTCACACACTTCCTGATCTCAAAATCAGGTCTATTGTAAAATAGGTGGCCTTCGATCCAGCAGTACCTCGCACTATGTTGTATAATTCTCCTCTTTTCGCATTTGGACAAGTGCGATGGAAGTCTACCTGCAACCAAAAAATTGGAAATATCAGCATACCATGGGGAAAAGGATGAGACTGCAAACAAATGTTCATTAAGGAAATAATCTTCGACTGGTGTATCATCATTGTTATTAGTCAGCTGAGATAGAAGATCTACAACTACGTTCTCCTTCCCTGGTCTGTCAACAATAATGATGTCAAATTCCTGGAGTAACAGCAAAGACCTAGTCACTCTAGCATTAGTAATGGGTTTTTTCATCAGATATATAATAGCTGAGTGGTAAAAATGTACAAATGTAGAGTATCCAGTAATGTAATGTCTAAATTTATTGATGGAATAAATGATAGAAAGGAATTCCTTCTCCGTTACCGTGTAGTTTAATTCTATAGGAGATGGATTCTTACTAACATAGTAGATAGAGTACAGATTATGACCTTCCTACTATCCTAGAACTAATCCAATGGTTGTGTCTAAAGTATCAGAATAAATATGAAAAGGAAGGGCCCAATTAGGCCCCCTCAAGATGGGTGTTGTAGATAGTCGTTTCTTTAGCTCTGAAAATGCTACCTTGCATGCATCTATCCACACAAATTGAGCATCTTTCATTAATAAAGTAAACAATGGAGATGCCAACTTGGAAACAATTTCTATGAACCTCCTGTAATAACCAGCATGACCAAGAAAAATCCTTACCTCTTTCTGTGACCCCAGGATAGGAATATTTGAAATTACCCTTATCTTAGCTGGATCTACCTGAATACCTGGAGCAGAGATAAAATGTCCTAGAACCACACCTTCACTCATCATCATGTATCATTTTTAGTTGCTCAAATATAGGTTTGTATCTTCACAACTTTTAATAACTTTTTCCAAGTTTTCCAATGCTTCATCAAAACTGTCGCCATAAGGATTAAAGTCATCCATGAAGACTTCCATACAATCGTTCACCATTTCAAAAAATATTCCAATTACAGCCTACTAAAACGTGGTCGGTGCATTTCAAAACCCAAAGGGAAGCACCCTGTATGCAAATCCTCCCCGGGGATAGGTGAAGGTGGTTTTATCCTGGTCTTCAGGGGCTATCTAGATTTGATTGTAGCCACTGAAACCATCCAAAAAGCAGAAAAATTGTTTTCCAGACAGGATGTCTAGAACCTAATCAATAAAAGGCAGAGGGAAATAGTCTTTCTATGTTGCTTTGTTGAGTTCTCTATAGTCCACACGGACCTGACACTTGCCATTATTTTTTGGTACAATAACAAGTGGAGAAACTGACTCGCTGTCTGAAATTGGGTAAATGAATACTTCCTCTAGAAGTTTCTAGATCTCCTCCTTCACAATATCTCTCATGATAGGGTTCATGCACGATATTTGAATCATTTTTAATGTAAATGCGATGGGTACAAACTGCTGAGGGAATCCCCCTCATATCTATTTACTCCCATGTGAAATCCCCTTTGTGTTGTTTCAAGAGTGTAACAAGGCACTCTAGTTCATCAACTTTGAGATTAGGATTTATATCCAGTGTCTTCCCTAAGTCAACTTCTACTGGAACACTTTTAGAATTATCGATTACTGGAATTAGTTCGGTACTACTAACTAAGGTTTCCACTGTGATTTTTCCCTGTTCTTGTTCCTCCATTGTGTTATCTAGGATCTGATAGGGTCTTTTGCTGACAGACATCGACTCGATGATGAAATTATAGATAGTATCATCTTTAGTTTCTGTCTTAAAGGTCAAGGATTTCCCAATTGTTAATAAAGGCTAAATATATTCTTCTTCCTCTAAGTCCATCCAGAACGAAGTTTCAGCATCTATGATCAGTTTAGCTAGAGTATATAGGGTTAGACTCTTAATGGTACTTCCATCATAAATTATCATAGAGCCTAACCTACATCTTATGTATGCATCTGTTGTAGCTAGCCATGGTCTTCCAAAACTCAATGGGTGTCCCCCCAGCTGCGACTTAGGTTGTAAACAACAAATTTTGTAGGGTACTCCCATGAATCAATGGAGAGCACAACTTCATCCACAACTCCCTCTAGTTTAATGATAGATCTGCCAACCATCTCTAGTATAGTTGGGGTAGGCATAAGATTAGCGATTCCTAGTTTTTTAATGTCTCAATAGTCATAACATTTATTGACACACATAGGTCGACCAAAACATTAGAGATTTGAATCTTCCTAATAAATAATGTGACAGTAGGGTTACCTAGATCTGTGTATTTGGCCAATGGGACTTTTCCCATCATTAGTTTAGATAATTTTCCTACCACATGCACTGAAGGGGGGTATCTTAGTTTCCTTCCTAGTTTCTTTACAACCAGGTCTTTAACAGTATTGGCATAAATGGCCACATCGTGCAAGGCCTGTAATAGTGGAATTCTTACATAAATATTTTTCAGCTCTCCTAGGAGGGTGAAACTAGCTTGTTACACGGCCTTTTTCAAGGTTAATCGTTCAGGATACAGTAGTTCTTTCAAAGAATGTGTAGGTTTTGTTTTTGTGTGTATCTCTGTAATTGTTTCAGTTGTTGTTTCATTATGTATGTTAATTGGTGTCTCAGCTAGTGTTTCAGTGTCCTTGATGATGGGGATCACTAAACTGAATGAATTTAAAAATGCTAGATTCATTACTTCACCTGTCACGGAGGATGGAACATCCTCAATGACTATTGGTTTCACTACCCTCCCCGATCGTAGGCGTAAATTATTAAAAGGGAGAGGGGAAATGGAAAAATCTTGCACGGTAGAAATTTAGAATTGTTGCACTGCCTTATTGTTGGGATTTGGGTTAGGTTGAGCAGGCAATTGAGGACGGAGTGGTGTGCCCATTGGTGTAGATTTATTTGGTAGTTGCAGCTGGGGCTACTGATCGGATAGTTGGTTATGTACAAAGTGGTTTCCTAGATACGGATTTCTCCATCCTGGAGACCAAGGAGCTTCGATAGAGAATGTCGAACTCAAAGAGGAACTCATTTGGATATTATGTGGCCTTCCCATGAAAGAGGGGTAACACTGAGGGTGAAATGTTCTTTATGGGGGCCTGTCCAATTGGTTTCTGAATGGGGAACTAGAGTGTGGAAATTGTATCCTCATGTTGGAGGTCACCATTATCATCATTATTCTTCACCACTTCTTCCTCATGATCATTGGGGTGACGTTCATTATTCATGTTTAGCTCCACCCCTTCATGTTTTCGTTTCTTATAATCTTGAAGCTTCTGTCGAAACGGTAACCACTCCTCTTTTGTAACTTAATTTCTGTATATTTGGTAAACCACCTCTAGCTCACTTATTCCCACAGAACTACCCCTATCTCCTATAATTTCTTCCACAGAGACACCAGATCTTGTCGTAGCTCCTATTGTTCTTTGCTTTCAGTCTCCACCATTGAGACTGATACTTCCAGCCTAGGAGAAAGAGGGCTTCTTCTGACAGATGATGGTCCTTGATTTCGATCTCTAGTAGAAGAATTAGCCCTGGAAACTAAATGATCAATGAATGTCCTTCTCCTTAATCCTGGGCTACAGCCACGACCTCTACCACCTGCCAAGTTATTATTTTGGGGATTTCTGGGAATATCCCGTTAAGTTCGTCTTCTATTCATGCAAACATATAAATCCTGCAAGCTTAAAATCATACCTACTAAGGAAAATACCAATTCAACTACTAACAATTCCTATAAATTACCATCCCCAACAATGGCGCCAAAATGTTGGGCACTCTATATAATCATTAATTGCTTAACAAGAAGAGTGTTCAATATTTAATTGTCAACCCAAGGAAGTCTGTTATTTCAAAGGAAATTAGCAAAGTATATGCATAAACATGTTCAGTAGTTGATAATTCAAATGAAAGTCACTCATTTCTAATTACTGCTCATCCAACTCAGCTTCCTGTAAGAAATAAAAATAACATTCTCCATCTAGGAATTGAAAAGAACTTATATTTCCTATCATACTAATCTAAAGGTTTATAATCTAAAGAGGAATCCACCTAGAATTAATTTTGCAGGAAATGAAAGTCTAATTTACCAAATCATAAAGATCTCTAATTATTACTCAAACATCAAATTCATCAAATCAAAGGACTAATATAATCAGGAAACTCTAGAAAGATAAATAGTGCACACAACACAGGATCTTAGCAAGTCTGTTACAACATCTAACGCACCTCTGCATAATAAGGAAGATTAACTAAACAGTCAAATGTCACACCAAATCACGTACAGCAAGCCAAAGGAAAACTAACTGATGCAATCACTAACCAAATGCAGTCACAGCTAGCCATGTAACTGTATCACACTAGAATTACACAAAAAACATAAATAAAATACTAAAGCATCTACACTACCAGCAACTCTGTTAGAAGGCAGGCCTTGGCCTTCAAACAAGGATGTTGTTGAAATCTCACGAAGGATGCAACAGAGAACTAGTGAGAACTATCACCCTTTTATTAATTGGATAAAAAGTGCAGCTACAGTTATAGTCACTCTATTATCTCTTACAATATAGGAACCAACCCATGAATCTCCCTTCTTTCCTATATTTATACAAGAGAAAATCTAGTCTGTTACATCAATTTTGGGCAGCCATGAAGATATTTGATCTTCAAGCTACCGAATCATCGAAGCAGTTACAACTAAATTTTCCTTGCATAAAATAATCTCAGGAATTAATAAACTTTTACTATGAGTTATTTCATGAACTGACATGCCCAACGAACTGCAGAAGATTCCCAGAGAGTTTAGTTGCAAGCATGAAGGTGCACCCAAGATTCCTTTTGCATTAAAGTTGGCCGCATCTTTTGAGAAAGTAGCTAAAGCCAAGTGGGACCATATTCCAGATAGAAAAATCGGTTGCAATTGTGCCACCTAGATATAACGATTTGTTGTAGTTGTGCCACCTGTGATTTTGAATCCTTCTTTCAATTCATGGACATATCAACATAACTAAAGGCAAAATCCATAATTTTAAATAAAACCAAACATAAAATGAAATAATAAATAATGATTTATAACTGGTGTATTTATGTATGTTTGTATGAAAATAATAAGGACCCAGCTGCAACATAAGGATAAAAATAGGGAAAAGGGATAGAATGGAGTAGGGAAAAAAGGGTAAATTCCAAACCCAACAGCCTCCTATGTTTGTTTTGTTGATGGTGCAAGTAGATGGTGTCCTAATCTCACCTCGGCTACATGGCTCATTTATTCCCTATCACATGAGTTGATCCATATCAATGGAATGTGTGTTGGTAATGATACCAACAATAGGATGAGTATGACGGTGTCCCTGGTCTCCTGACCACCGTCCTTCACTTGGGTATTTGTCACCATGATGTTCTTAGACTCTCATTTCCTTATCACCCAGTTGAATAACTGCTACCAGGTACATGGTCCCTTCCTCTTTAGAAATTTCCTGTGCACTAGACACTTGGTTAGACATTTTGAATCCATTTCATTCACACATGTTCCCAGAAGTATCAATAGTGTAGATGATAAAATGGCTAATGGCGTTATAGAGTGCCACATCAATCACCACATATAAGAAATAAATTTCATCATGCATCATCATATATGCATGCATACATGTGTCATATACATCATATAGGCATAGTCATCATCATAAAAAGAGACTCATAAACACACATAAAATACAAAATATGCATCCACGTGCATTCATATCATAATGTCATAATTAGGACAAAAAGAGAATCCCTATTGGCTTTATCATCATACATATCATACAAAATTCCCCATGCTCAAATGCATTGGGGCAAGCATCACACGATGATAGTCTAAGTCATCCTCCTTTGAATTCGTGTCCTCCTTAGTGTCCTCCTCCTCATCCCAGCTCTCCTCCATCAGCACATCCCCCTGTGTTGTCTCTCTAACATACTCAGCACCAATCATGATCCTCCTCATCAGAGAGATCTACCCTAGAGGGGAACTGTAGCATGTAGTGATCATATCATCGTCTAGGTACTACCACCCATCATCATTGACCCCCTCCAATAGTTTCTTCATGTCCAACCACAGTGATTCTAACATAGCACTATGTCTCCTCCTCTTCCCATGAGCAAGTATATCTAACCCCTCAACCCTGCCCCTACGTCGTTGGCATCCCGTTGGACGGTGTGGTCCCATGTCTACACATGCCCACTGTATTTTTTCATTGTCTATCACATGTATGATATTGCTACCACTATTCTAGTAAACTATATATGACTGAAACCATAAAGAGTCATGTATGTGTACCATCTAGTGCCTAAACCTTTCCAAGAGTTCGAGGAATATTTGTATCTCCTCGGTAGTCCATACTAGCATATGGATAGCCCTCTATGAGGATAGGAAGCTATTGCCACTATGAAACAATTTCTGGGGTGAATAAACGACCCATAAATTTGCCTCCCTCCCTAATCATAATCTCACACCACCACCTCATACGAGGCTCGTGTGGTCCCTCGTCCAGCATCGCCAGATGCGGTCACAGTGTCGATAATCGCTCAAAGAATAATGAGCACAAAAAGGACGAGAAGCAAAAATCCCCATCCACCAGGATATCCTGGTTCAGCCAATGTCGAACTATTGTCAGGTACATCTGGGCCCACCCATAGTAGGTGCCCCCCGGCACACTCTCAACCATCAATAACTGGCCACCTGAGATCTTGTGTGGACCTTTCGATCCTAGTAAATGTAGCACCATCGTCACCACTACATGAGTCTCCAGACTCTCAATGTCCCACATAAGAATGTATGACACATGCACATATATCATGGAATAGAAATGACGAGCACACAAGTCGTCCATGGCCACTCCCCTCGGGAGTTTCAATGAGATATCGTCGATAACGCCAAGAAATGGGAGGCTAGTCATAAAGGAAATGTCTCAGAGGGTGATCTCCAACTGCTCACCATGTATGATGAAGCACTATGCATCCCTATCCAAAAATATCACTGGTTTGTTCATCAATAACTTTGTTGAACACATAAGAGAGATATGGAAGAACTTTAGTATCCCACTGCAAGCCAGTTTATCTTGTACTGAACCATCCTTCTCAACCTCATCCATGAGGTATCTGATGTCTCACTCTTGCCATAAACCTGATCAATAAAAGGCAGAGGGAAATAGTCTTTCTATGTTTCTTTGTTGAGTTCTCTATAGTCCACACAAACCCGCCAATTGCAATTATTTTTTGGAACAATAACAAGTGGAGAAACTAACTCGCTGTCTGAAATTGGGTAAATGAATACTTCCACTAGAATTTTCTGGATCTCCTCCTTCACAGTATCTCTCATGATAGGGTTCAACCCACATTTATTTTTTCACGTGATATTTGAATAATTTTTAATGTAAATGCGATGGGTACAAACTACTGATGGAATCCCCCTCATATCTATGTACTCCCATGTGAAATCCCCTTTGTGTTGTTTCAAGAGTGTAACAAGGCACTCTAGTTCGTCAACTTTGAGATTATGATTTATGTCCAGTGTCTTCCCTAAGTCAACTTCTACTGGAACACTTTTAGAATTATCGATTACTGGAATTAGTTCGGTACTACTAACTAAGGTTTCCACTATGAGTTTTTCTTGTTCTTGTTCCTCCATTGTGTTATCTAGGATCCGATAGGCTCTTTTGGTGACAGACATTGGCTCGATGATGAAATTACAGATAGTATCATATTTAGTTTCTGTCTTAGAGGTCAGGGATTTCCCAATTGTTAATAAATGCTAAATATATTCTTCTTCCTCTAATTCCATCCACAACGAAGTTTTAGCATCTATGATCAGTTTAGCTAGAGTATATAGAGTCAGATTCTTAATGGTAATTCCATCATAAATTGTCATAGAGCCTGACCTACATCTTATGTATGCATCTATTGTAGACAGCCACGGTCTTCCAAAACTCAATGGGTGTCCCCCCAGCTGTGACTTAGGTTGTAAAACAACAAATTCTGTAGGGTACTCCCATGAATCAACAGAGACCACAACTTCATCCATAACTCCCTTTGGTTTAATGATATATCTACCAACCATCTCTAGTATAGTTGGGGTAGGCCTAAGATTAGCGATTCCTAGTTTTTTAATGTCTCAATAGTCATAACATTTATTGACACACATAGGTCGACCAAAACATTAGAGATTTAAATATTCCTAATACAGACTATGATAGTAGGGTTACCTAGATCTACGTATTTGGCCAATGGGAATTTTCCCATCATTAGTTCAGATAATTTTCCTACCACATGCACTGAAGGGGGGTATCTCAGTTTCCTTCCTGGTTTCTTTACAACTAGGTCTCTAACAGTATTGGCATAAATAGGCACATCATGCAAGGCCTGTAATAGTGGAATTCTTACATAAATATTTTTCATCTCTCCTAGGAGGTTGAAACTAGCTTGTTCCACAGCCTTTTTCAAGGTTAATCGTTCAAGATACAGTAGTTCTTTCGAAGACTGTGTAGGTTTTGTTTTTTTGCGTAACTCTATAATTGTTTCAGTTGTTGTTTCATTATGTATGTTAATTGGTGTTTCAGCTAGTGTTTCAGTGTCCTCAATGATGGGGATCGCTAAACTAAATGAATTTACAAATGTTGGATTCAATCCTTCATCAATCACAGAGGATGGAACATCCTCAATGACTATTGGTTTCACTACCCTCCCCGATCGTAGGTGTAAATTATTAAAAGGGAGAGGGAAATGGAAAAAGCTAGCATGGTATAAATTTCAAATTGTTGCACAGCCTTATTGTTGGGATTGGGGTTAGTTTGAGCGGGAAGTTGAGGACGGAGCGATGTGCCCATTGGTGTAGTGTTATTTGGTAGTTGCACCTAAGGCTACTGATACTATTGATCGGATGGTTGGTTATGTGCAAACTGGTTTCCTGGATACAGATTTCTCCATCCTGGAGACTAAGGAGCTTCTTGGTTTGGTTGTGGTGCCCATGAAGTCTAGGGGTTCGAATACAGTGTTGTTGGTTGTAAAGGTTGGTTCCATTGTGTGTTAGAATATGAGTAGGATGAAGGAACTTGATTATTAGAATGATTCCAAGAATTGAAAGGAGTAGGCTCGGAATGCATACCTTGAACCCGTGGTTGCCACAACTTCTTCTGCGAAATAAAATAGGCATGTTCTGTATCTATAGCGGATGCCTGAAAGACTGCTTTGGATTTCGGAAGTGAGGGACAATATTTGGTATCATGCTCCAAGTCGCATTGCCTACACACTTCTACCTTGTCCTGTGGACATTATTTGAAAGGATTCTTCTTTCTGCATTTAGACCAAAGCACCCCAAGTAACATATCTTCAGCCACTTGTTTATGTTTTTCTCTCATAACATCTAGTTGTGAAGAGATGGAACTCATCATCTCAGTTTTGAAATTCTTGAGGATATTTCCAATCTCTGCTCGAGTAGCTCCTCCACCAGCTGACTTCTATGCTCATGATAAAATGTCTTGATCCTTTGTACAGGATCGAGTATATCCCTTGGAATATCTTTGACATAAGTCCACAATGTGATCAAAAGGTTCCTTGGAGATATATCCCTTCCCTAACAGGTTAAGCATGTTCAAACTATCATATCTTATCCCTTGCAGCATGATAATCTTAAGAACATCCTTTCCAATATTAGTTTTTCCTTCCCTCTATACATCATACAGAAGCTTTTCCACAAAATCCTCCAAACTCGCTTCATCTTTTTACACCATCTTAAATAATTCTTCTCATTTATCCTTCGCCCTACAGTATTCTTGATATATTCCTAGAAATACTTGTTTCATATGCTCCCAAGTTGCTACAGTCTCGCCACCCAAGCTCATAAACCAGCGTAGGGAATTGTCTTTTAAGGTAGCAGGAAAGAGTTTCAGCTTTTGCTCACTGGAGGTTTAGTCATAACTTCGACAGAGAATTTCGAACTCAAAGAGGAACTCATTTGGATATTCTATGGCCTTCCCATGAAAGAGGGGTAACACTGAGGGTGAAATGTTCTTTATGGGGGCATGTCCAATTGGTTTCTGAATGGGGAACTGGAATGTGGAAATTGTATCCTCATGTTGGAGGTCACCATTATCATCATGATTCTCTGCCACTTCTTCCTCATGATCATTGGGGTGACATTCGTTATTCATGTTTAGCTCCTCCCCTTCATCTTTTCGTTTCTTATAATCTTGAAGCTTCTGTCGAAATGGTAACTCCTCTTTTGTAACTTAATTTTTGTATATTTGGTAAACCACCTCTGGCTCACCTATTCCCATAGAACTACCCCTATCTCCTAGAATTTCTTCCACAGAGACACCATATGTTGTCAAAGCTCCTATTGTTCTCTGCTTTCAGTCTCCACTGTTGAGATAATGCTTACAGCCTAGGAGAAAGAGGGCTTCTTCTGACAGATGATGGTCCTTGATTTCAATCTCTAGTAGAAGAATTATCCCTGGAAACTAAATAATCAATGAATGTCCTTCTCCTTAAGCCTGGGCTATAGCCACGACCTCTACCACCTGCCAAGTTAGTATTTTGGGGAGTTCTGGGAATATCCTGTTAAGTTCGTCTTCTATTCATGCAAACCTATAAATCATGCAAGCTTAAAATCATACCTACTGAAGAAAATACCAATTCAACTACTAACAATGCCTATAAATTACCATCCCCAACAATGGCGCCAAAATGTTGGGCACTCTATATACTTATTAATTGCTTAACAAGAAGAGTGTTCAATATTTAATTATCAACCCAATGAAGTCTGTTATTTCAAAGAAATTAGCAAAGTATATGCATAAACATGTTTAGTAGTTGATAATTCAAATTAAAGTCACTCATTTCTAATTACTACTCATCCAACTCAGTTTCCTGTAAGAAATCAAAATAACATTACCCATCTAGGAATTGAAAAGAACTTCTATTTCCTATCATACTAATCTGAAGGTTTATAATCTAAAGAGGAATCCACCTAGAATTACTTTTGCAGGAAATGAAAGTCTAATTTACCAAATCATAAAGATCTCTAATTATTACTCAAGCATCAAATTCATCAAAGCAAAGGACTAATATAACCAGGAAACTCTAGAAAGATAAATAGCGCACACAACATAGGATCTTAGCAAGTCTGTTACAGCGTCTAACACACCTCTGCATAATAAGGAAGATTAAATACACAGTAGAATGTCACACCAAATCACCTACATCAAGCCAAAGGAAAACTAACTGATGCAATCACTAACCAAATGTAGTCACAACTAACCATGTAATTGTGTCACACTAAAATTACACAAAAAACAGAAATAAAATACTGAAGCATCTAAACTACCAGCAACTCTGTTAGAAGGTAGGCCTTGGCCTTTAAACATGGATGTTGTTGAAATCTCACGAAGGATGCAACAGAGAACTACTAAGAACTATCACCCTTTTATTAATTGGATAAAAAGTGTAGTTACAGTTATAGTCACTCTATTATCTCTTACAATATAGGAACCAACCCATGGATCTCCCTTCTTTCCTATATTTATACAAGAGAAAATCTAGTCTATTACATCAATTTTGGGAAGCCATGAAGATATTTGATCTTCAGGCTACCGAATCATCGAAGCAATTACAACTAAATTTTCCTTGCATAAAATCATCTCAGGAACTAATAAACGTTTACTATGAGTCTGTTGGAACAGGGCCCCGCAACTACAGGAAAAGCTGCTATATCAGGACAAGAAAGTCAAAGGAAACAGTACCTGAGCGGCCGAGAAGAGAGAGCTCAACCACTGCACTTAAGGCAGTAGCAAAGATAGGAGGGCTCAACTACCCTCATAAAGGAAAAGGAGCAACGGGCCGAGGTATTGAAGACAAAGGATAGAAGGGGAGCGACTGAGGAAGCGGCGCCCATACCCACGATCAGCGCTGGGAAGCATGGAAGACTGCAGAGAGCTACAGTGTGACCAGTAAGCGGCAGTCCACAATACAGATACACCGAATATCATAGTTAGGGTTTTTGGGTTACTGTTGGGATAGGCCCACGGTTTTGTATCAGGGTGAGACCTTTGGGCCACCTATTTAAGCATGTATTTTGTATTGTAAAAGGTTAGACAGTAGAGAGAAATATAGCTAGTTGTTTAGTCATATGTATTGTAAGATATTGAGAAAGAGTCGAGCTCTGGTTCTGTTATTAATTCTATATTATCTTACTGCAACTAGTAGCTGGATCCTTGAGCATGAATGTAACAATCCGCAGGGATTGAGAGAGAGAGAGAGAGGAAATATTGTAAGAAGAAAGCAATATAGGAAGAGGAGAGATCTAAGAGAAGGGCTCCCGGCTGTGTGCGTGGAGTTTCCCAGAAGATCTCCAGCTGCATAATAGGTTGCAGTGGAACTGTGTTTACTCTCTCAAGATATAATATAAAAACCAGTTCCTGTGGACGTAGCTTCCCCCCTAGAAGTGAACCATGTAAAATCGGTGTGTTGTGCGACTGTTCATGTGATTGTGTTTACTTATTTGCTATCTGTTACCTATTACGTGAGCTTTGCTTAACAGTTAATGAATGTATGTATGTTGTCCTTTTTTATAGTAATATAGAAGGTCAAACGCAAGTTGACTGTATCAAGTAATCTGTATATGAGTTTATCAGTGCTTGATTCATGGTAGCGACAGTTATTTTGTTACGTGATTCTTGTATATTTGGTCCAGTAAGTTGAGCGCACCAGATGTTAAGAATAATAGACTGAAGAAGCTTAAGTGAAGTTGTCTAATACCCTTGTGAAGGTTAACTGAGCTATTATAAGAGAAAGAAAGCCATTGGACTTTGAGAGTTGGAGAGTCCTATTAAGTCTTACTATAGAAGCTATCGCAGCCAGAAAGGCGATATCGCACTGTTGGAGGAACCGCGGTGTGGGATATCACAGGTAAAGAGTCAAATAGAAGAGAGAGTTTTTGCATCACCCTAGAAGCCATGATGTGATAAGAGTCAGTCTCATAGCAGAGTCTGCTCGGAAGAGAGATACAGTGTTTACAGAGAGATCCCTCTGGTTAACCAGAATCAAGAGAAACCTAGGATTCTACAGAACCTGGTTGAGGACACCTAAGTCTTCATCCAACCCATCTATATCACTTCGGGTGAGACTTCAGGTCGTTCTGTGGTCTATCACTGAAAGGGCCAGTGAGCTAGGGGTTTTGTTGGTACATTACAGTAAACCCGGGTCTACCCATAGCAAACCAACAAATGGTTCTGTTGTCGGTTTTGAACAAATTGAAGAGCTAATGTTCTGTTGGAATCCTACTAAAGAATAAATTAACCACTGGGTTGAGTCTAGGGAGAGAGAAGTTGCTGAAAAAGAAAACAAGAGTCCTACACTAAATACAGAGGACTGGTTACAAAAAGATATCTTCACAGACCTGCATGCGATATTTTTTGTAACCTATGCAAATGAGTTGTACGATTGGTTATCAAAGTTGACTGACAAGCACGTATTCAAGAAGAAAAGGAACATTGTTTGGACATCGGAGCTGATTCACACCATAAAAAGCGTTGATAATCCCATTTCGCAAGTAGTGGACTTCTAGCTTGCAATTTTGCTAGAAGGTTTCATTACAAAGTTTGCAGTTGATCAAAGAAAGAGTTTCAGCGAAGCGGAGAGGTACTTCTTCAAAGGATATTGCGGTAAGTACTTGAACTCTTTAAATTTGTTCCTTAAGATGTTATTACATGAAAAAGGAGTATTGGATATATTCTCAGATGAATAAATTAAGTAAGTGTAATGTCACAAGAGTTTGAGAGTGATTTTGAAGAAATTGGATGTACACGTAGCGGTAAGAAATATAAAGTAGATTTCAGATATTCCTTCTTTGAAGATAGTTTAGACAGTACTAGAGAACAGAGTCAAAATAATAGAGAAAGAACAGTAGAAGGTATCCCTTACCACCCTTATACCCCACAAAAAGAAACCGGGACTAAGAATAATCCCGCAGGAACTCCATCTAGTAGTTCACACACAGTACATACTACAGTTACATCGCCAAGTGGTAGTAACACAGCAAATCAGAATCCACCACGTAGAAACAGAATGGGGGATGATATGAAATTACCTACCTTTAAGGGTACAGGGGCAGAAGACCCAGAACAACATTGGTTCCTATGTGAAGCTGTATGGACCATTAAACAGATACAAGATGACAATACTAAACTTGTGCAGTTGGTCACTACACTTAGAGAAAGATCTTTAACATGGTATATGAAGTATACATCAGCACACCCCAGGANGACCATTAAACAGATACAAGATGACAATACTAAACTTGTGCAGTTGGTCACTACACTTAGAGAAAGATCTTTAACATGGTATATGAAGTATACATCAGCACCCCCCAGGACGCTCGTACAGGTCAGGACCGCCATGATTAAGGAATTTAAGAAACCTAAGTCTGAGTCATAATGTATTACAGAACTTAAAGACATCAAACAGTTACCCACAGAGTCAGTATGGGATTTTGATCAAAAATTTAAAGCTCTTATAGACCAATTTAGCTTTGAGTTTGCGCTGAAGTAGCATAAGGAATGGTTCATCACAGCACTGCTCCCTCACATCAGACTTCCACTAATGCAGCAGAAAATCCATACGCAGGATGAAGCATTGGAGATGGAAATGAAACTAGAGGCTTCACCTCTAGCTGAGAATAGTACAGGTATGACAAACTTACAGAATCAGTTAGCCAATCTCACTTTACAGCTACACGATATTAAGAAAGGAAAAGAGGTTGCACAAGAATTATGGTGTACAAAATGTAAAGGACATGGCCATACTAAAGATAACTGTCCAGTATTTGTTGAGTATCTAGTAAGTGGGGCTCCTAACCCGTTAGTACAGAATCAAGGGCCATGGTGTGAAATATGTAGAACAAGAGGACATAGACCACAGGAATGCCATTTACTTCAGAAGTATGTACAAACTCCTAAGAACTTGTACTGTAACTTCTGTAAGTCAGTAGGACATGATGAAAATAATTGCAGAGCTTATGATCTCATGATAGACAGAAAACATGACTTCTACAAAGTCCAGTCAGAGACAACAGGTCCAGCAGTAGGACTACAGCATGAACCGGCTCATGATGGACATGGTGGAGGATTCAGAGGACGAGGCCGTGGTGGAGGCTTTGGCTGTGGTGGAGGCTTTGGCCATGGCTGTGGACCAATTATTTGTTACAACTATGGAGCCATAGGAAATTATGCTAGGGATTGTCAGAACGCTACTACGACATGTAAATATTGCAAGTCCTATGAGCATACTATAGAAGAATGTCCTATCTTGATAGCTAAGATTAGGGACCCGAAGCCAGCAGTAAACCAGAATATTCAACTTATTGCTGCTGAGTAGAAAGAACCAAAACCAAGAGTCAATATTGTGACTCGTAGCAGTGCTTCTACTAGTAGGACATCGCAGGATACTGGAAAGAATACAGGCCTGGAGTGGGTGCACAAAAGCACCGATAAATCAACACCACTCGACCTGCAGAAGAACAAAGAAACGTTTCAGCAATCTAAAACTTTCTTTGTTGAACCTACACCAATAGGATCGCATTTATTTCCTTGTAGGGGCATACCACAGCAGCAACATTGTGGCATTAGTCCTATACAGATACTGCAGGCTACCACATCGGGAAGGTGTGAAGAAGATGAGTTGACAAGAAGTGTCCAATCCTTCCTGCAGAGCTGCTTGAAACTCGTACGAAATGAGAAATATATCGGAGAGCTTCAGCGTATTATAGACCAGTATCAACAGCCTTCTTCCATGAGCAGTACGCAGTGTGCTGTTCATAATATTATGGGCCATACAAGAACAAGAAGAGAAATGAGACTCACAGCGCAAATTGGAGAATTTGAAATGGATGAGGTAATCCTAGATTTAGGATCAGAGGTAAATTTTCTGACTAAGCATACATGGGAACAGATGGGTAGCCCTAAGTTAGGCAGATCACCTATCCATCTACGACTAGCCAATTAGCAGAGGGTATCGCCACTGGGTCGATTACCGCAAGTACCAATTGATATTGATGGAGTTCGCAGCTTTGTAGACTTTGAAGTCATAGAAATCATTGGCGATAGCAGACCGTATCCAGCTTTACTAGGTATTGATTGGGAAATTGATAACATGGCTGTTATCGATTTAAAGAAAAGACAAATGAACTTTGAGGATAATCAGATTCGAGTCATCACACCATTGGATCCTTTCCAGGGTCCTCGTTACATTGAACCTATCAGACCAGAGGAAGAGGTGCGTAATATGGAAAGCCTCTATCAGATGACTGCTAACCAGAGTGATTATATCAACCCCACCGTAGAAGGAAATATTAGTTGGCGATGTGACAGCTCATGCACATCAGATTCAGATGTTGGCTTAGAAAATTGGCAGAATAGACTTTACGAAGTCTCAGCTCATAGATGTGCATTTATGACTAAGTCACTGCGATGGATTGGCACAAAGGTTAAGGATATTCCATCGTTTAATGGCTTAGCGGATGTCAATGACTTTTTACAACAATTTGAGCAGGAAATTCCTCATGAGCAGAGAATGGAAGCTATTGACCTTGCATTCAAAGCCACACCTGCAAGATGGTGGCATGCACATAAAGAACATATCGCATCATGGGATGATTTTAAAAGACTGATGGTGATCAGATTCTCTAACAACAAGGAGCATTTACAGCAGAAATATACAGGAGAAAGTGACCCCAGGTCACATATTAAGATTTGTGAACAGAGTTGGTTGGACATTCTAGAGGATGAATGGGTTCACCTATTCATTCACACTTTAGACACAGTCCCAAGGAACTAGTACACTGAGACAGAGTTGCGCAGAGGAACTATAACATGGCCAGTTATGATAGACAGCTTTCTACTCACTTTCACTTTTGAATCTGATTATCCAAGCATTGATCAAGCTCTAGATATTATAAAGACTAAGATATTTGATGACTGTACCCTACCAGTGTATGCTCAGCCTGATTGGGCCATTCAGTTAGAACATGCGCTAGAGTGTTACAACTTCACAGAAGAGCCAGGTGATGAGGATGAGAATCCTCGTAGTATCAACATTCCAGAGTCTAAAGGGACTCATGAAGTTGATGGACCAAAGCTAGAGATTCCAGCTATCACAGAGCATATCAAGATAAAAAAGATCAATATTGGCACAGAAACAGAACCAAAGTTTGCCTCTATTGGAGACTATTGGGATGATGAAACAGTACGACACATCGCAGATCTGTTACATGACTATCAGGACTTATTTTCCACTAAGTTCACAAAGATGAAGGGAATAGTAGGATATTTGGGAGTCATGTAGATACCTTTGAAAGAGGATGCTAGGCCAGTTAAGTAGCATCCATACAGATTGAATCCTCGTTATAAAGAAAAAGTTAAAGATGAGATTAATAAGATGCTAGCAGTAGGCATTATTGAACCAGTAGAAGAGAGTGAATGGGTTAGTCCCATGGTTGTGCAGGAAAAGAAAACTAAAGGAGAAATCAGAATTTGTGTCGATTTGCGCAAACTCAACGATGCATCACTTCATGACCCATTTTCGACACCTTTCACTGATGAAGTTTTAGACAATGTGGGCGGACAGGAGATCTACTCATTCACTGATGGCTTTTCAGGCTATCACCGGATAAGAATCCATCCAGAGGATCAACATAAGACCACTTTCGCGATAGAATGGGGCTCATTCCAGTATACGGTAATGCCCTTTGGTCTTAAAAATGCACCAGCTATCTTTTCTAAAGTAGTAGTTGCTGTATTTAAGGAATACATCCATAAATTCTTAGAAGTCTATTTTGATGATTGGACTGTATTTGGATTAATCGAAAAACATATAGGAGATTTAAGGCTCATATTAGAGAAATGTAGGAAATATCAGATTTCTCTTAACTTGAATAAATGTATATTCTGTGCGCCATTTGGTATTTTGTTGGGTCATATTGTTTGCAGACAAGGCTTGATGGTAGATCTTGCAAAGATTGCCATCATTGTAAATCTTCCAGCACCCAACTCAGTCAAGCAATTGAGAACGGTACTTGGTCATACCGGGTACTATAGAAAATTCATCAAAGGCTATGCAAAGATCACAGCACCTATGGAAAAGCTATTAAAGAAAGGCATGAAATTCCTATGGAATGAGGAATGCCAACAAAGTTTAGACACCTTTAAAAAGAAGATGGTCACCACACCCATCTTAGTATTTCCAGATTGGGACAAGCCATTTCATGTACATGTGGATGCATCTGGCATCGCACTGGGGATTGTCTTAACACAGCCAGGAGAAGGGGGTTTCGATCACCCTATCGTGTACTCCAGTAGAAATTTATATACCACAGAAAAGAACTACACCACTACAGAAAGAGAAGGATTAGCTATGGTGTATGCTCTACAGAAGTTCAGGCACTACCTGTTGGGTGCCCCATTCAAAATGTTCACTGACCATTCCTCTTTAAATTATTTGGTCAATAAACCAGTATTAGGAGGAAGGATCTGCAGATGGTTACTCTTATTTCAGGAGTATGATTTTGAAATTATTGTAAAACCAAGAAAATTAAATGTCGGACCTAATCATCTATCACGAATAGACTCAAGAGAAGAACCAAGTAATTTAGAGGATAATTTGCCAGATGCACAATTGTTTTCTATCCAGATCGCAGATGAGTATTATGAAGATATTATCCACTTTCTCACTACAGGGTGGGCACCAATTGAGTTTACTAAGCAGCAGAAGAAACAGTTAGTCATGAAAGCAGTATATTTCACTTTGATCACAGGACATTTATATAAGTTAGGTCCAGATGAAGTCCTGCGTAGATGCATGATGCCGCACGAGAAAGAGGCCATTATCAAAGAAGCACATTCAGGTACCGCAGGAGGTCATTTCACAGGAAAGCCGGCTGCGCAGAAAATTCTAGCTGCAGGATTATGGTGGCCTACCTTGCACAAGGACACTAAGGAGTTTTGCAGATGCTACGATATCCACCAGAGGGTAGGAAAACCTTCATGGAGAGATGAAATTCCACTGCGACCACAGATTATGCTGCAGGCATTTGAAAAATGCACTATAGATTTTGTGGGTCCTATCAACCCACCAGGAAAATGATCTGGTGCGAGATACATCATCACAGGAACAGAATACCTCACCAGATGGGCAGAGGCCAAAGAAGTAAGGAATTGTGATGCTGCTATAGCTGCACAGTTCATTTTTGAAAACATCATTAGTAGATTTGGATGTCCATCAATTTTGATGAGTGATCAAGGCACACATTTTCTGAATCGCACTATTGAGGCCTTGACAGAGGAATTTCAGATACAGCACCATAAGAGCACTCCCTACCACCCACAAGATAATGGTACAGTGGAGGATTTTAACAAGATTCTAAAAAATGCTCTTACTTAGATCTGTAACAGCCAAAGAAATGATTGGGACCTCAGGGTTAATGCTGTATTATGGGCTTATAGAAGTACATGCAAGAAACTTATAGGACACACACCTTTCAGCTTGGTGTATGGACAAGAGGCTGTTATGCCTATGGAATATATTATTCCCAGTTTAAGAATTGCTCAAATTACCGAGATGGCTGATGCAGATACGATGAATGACAGATTATCGCAGCTGCTTGCCTTAGAAGAAGATAGATTCATCGCAGGATTTCATCAAAAAGTGAAGAAAGCACGAGAAAAATATTGGCATGATAGGCACATCAAGAACAAGATTTTTCAGACAAGATACCTAGTGCTCCTTTATGACAGCAAGTTTGTTAAGTTTCCATGGAAGTTCAAGACACATTGGTTGGGGCCATATCAGATTCAGCAAGTTACAGAAGGAGGTGTCGTTCAGCTCAGTAAACTGAATGGGGAGCTTGTTCCTACTTTGATTAATGGTAGTAGGCTTAAGCTTTATAGTGATAGCCACTCCACCTCCCAATCCTGACGCAGGGAACTAGATGTACAGATGTCCAATGTAGTTGAAAGGAGACATCGCACCTATAAGTAGTCTACACTCAAAAAAAAAAAAAATTTAAATATGAGGAATCACAGCAGGAAAGTTTATTTTGCGCAAGTTTTGGACGTTGCATAGTTTCAACAACTTGGCGTGAAACTTTTTGGTTCAGGAAGATGCGGTGCGACATCTTAGCGATGCAATGTTCCCCGTGCCACGTAGACGATTTTGGAAAGGGACAGAGGGCCAGTCACGTCGCCTTCTGCCAACCAGTTATTCTAGATATGATAGTTATTCGTTGCCCTAGATTTGGAAATAGTACAGTGATTTTCCCATATTTGGTAAATCTTGGTCGAGACCAACACCTGTGCACAATTTTTGAAGGAAATTTGATTGGATTTTCAGCAATTAATGAGGATCGAAACGACGGTTGTTGTCTTGTCCATGCAATAAATGCCGCCAGCAGGTCTATCTTAAGTGACCATTGCTTCAGAGATTATCACCTTCATTATAAGTACATAGATCATTCACACAGAAGGGTTACTTTTGTGATTTCTGAGAGTTAGAGAGCAATTTGTAAGATTCTTTCTTGAGTAGAGATACTTCGATTACAGAGTGCTAGTTTCCCCAATTTCGCAGCCATTGCCAGTCCAGAGTATTGCACCAGGTAGTGTATGTCTGAGAAGGAACCTTTAGAAGATTTTGTGTGACAATTCCAGTGTGGTGGCCTCGAGTCTGCTATGACGACGCCACCCAGGGTTGTGAAATTAGGTGCATCACAGGTCAGACAGATGCCAAGGATGAGGAGTCAAGATCAGATAGTAAAAGGGTCCAGCTTAGAGCAGAGAAGAAGAAAAGTGAGACTAAGAAAGAGAAGGGCTCCCGGCTGTGTGCATGGAGTTTCCCAAAAGATCTCACGGAAAGAAAAAAGGACCAAGAAATAGGCATCCGAGGCTCAGAAAAACAAAAGGAAATGGGAAAGGAACGAAGCAGAGATGTTGAAAATGAGAGAGATACAGAAAATGTCAAAGAAGGTAGTTACATTAAAGATGGAAAAGGACATATCTCCTCATGGAAGTTTTACCAATGTGCATATATCCAAGTAAAGTAAAATTATTGGAATGAGGATCAACTTAGATGTATGCTGAAAGACATCTACTTTCCATATATTCAGAATGATGAGGGCTTTGATGAGTCTGTTCGGACAAGCGCTCCAGTAGAATTTGAGGAGAAGGGTACAAACCTGACCGAGATAGCAGGAGATGAGATCGTTGAAACAAATTTTGCACCTTATAAATGGTCTTCCATTTATTCTGGAGCTCACTTAAGGAAAGCGTTGATACTATTTTAGAGAAAGTGGCACAAGACTGTGTCGAAGCTATGGACAAAGAAGTCGCAGGACTTAGAGAAATATTTTCAAGGACTTCGCAGGAAGCCAAGGAGAAGCTACAGCAAGAAAAGCCAGCTGTTAGTGGCTTGGGGATGAGCCACAAGTAAGTGTTAGGGGACTGTTGGAGCAGGGCCCCGCAGCTACAGGAAAAGCTCCTATATCGGGACAAGAAAGTCAAAGGAAACAGTACCTGAGTGGCCGAGAAGAGAGAGCTCAACCACTGCACTTAAGGAAATGGTGAAGACAGGAGGGCTCGGCTACCCTCATAAAGGAAAAGGAGCAACGGGCCGAGGTATTGAAGACAAAGGACAGAAGGGGAGAGACCGAGGAAGTGGTGCCCATACCCATGATCAGTGCTGGGAAGCATGGAAGACTGCAGAGAGCTGCAGTGTGACCAGTAAGCGGTAGTCCACAGTACAGATACGCCGACTGTCACAGTTAGGGTTTTTGGGTTACTGTTGGGATAGGCTCACAGTTTTGTATCAGGGTGAGACCTTCGGGCCACCTATTTAAGCATGTATTTTGTATTGTAAAAGGTTAGACAGTAGAGAGAAAGATAGCTAGTTTTTTAGTCATCTGTATTGTAAGATATTGAGAAAGAGTCGAGCTTTGGTTCTGTTATTAAGTCTGTATTATCTTACTGTAACCAGTAGCTGGCTCCTTGAGCATGAATGTAACAATCTGCAGGGATTGAGAGAGAGAGAGAGAGGAAATATTGTAAGAAGAAAGCAATATAGGAAGAGGAGAGATCTAAGAGAAGGGCTCCAGGCTATGTGCGTGGAGTTTCCCAGAAGATCTCAAGCTGCATAATAGGTTGCAGCATAACTATGTTTACTCTCTCAAGATATAATATAAAAACCGGTTCTCTTGGACGTAGCTTCCCCCCTGGAAGTGAACCACGTAAAATCGGTGTGTTGTGCGACTGTTCATGTGATTGTGTTTACTTATTTGCTATCTGTTACCTATTACATGAGATTTGCTTAACAGTTAATGAATGTATGTATGTTGTCCTTCAGTTTACAGTAATATAGAAGGTCAAACGTAAGTTGACTGTATCAAGTAATCTGTATATGAGTTTATCAGTACTTGATTCATGGTAGTGACAGTTATTGTGTTACGTGATTCTTGTATATTTGGTCCAGTAAGTTGAGCGCACCAGATGTTAAGCATAATAGATTGAAGAAGCTTAAGTGAAGTTGTCTAATACCCTTGTGAAGGTTAACTGAGCTATTATAAGAGAAAGAAATCCATTGGAATTTGAGATTTGGAGAGTCCTATTGAGTCTTACTATAGAAGCTATCGCATCCAGAAAGGTGATATCGCACTGTCGGAGGATCCGCGGTGTGGGATATCGCAAATAAAGAGTCAAGTAGAAGAGAGAGTTTACACATCACCCTAGAATACATGAAGCGATAAGATTCAGTCTCATAGTAGAGTCTTCTCAGAAGAGAGATACAACCTTTACAGAGAGATCCCTCTGGTTAACCAGAATAAAGAGAAACCTAGGATGCTACAGAAACTGGTTGAGGACACCTGATTCTTCATCCAACCCATCCAGATCACTTCGGGTGAGACTTCTGGCCGTTCTGCGGTCTGTTGCTGAAAGGGCCAGTGAGCTAGGGGTTTTGTTGATACATTACAGTAAACCCGGGTCTGCCCATAGAAACCAATAGAGTTGTTTCATGACCTGACATGCCCAGCGAACTGCAGAAGATTCTTGGAGATTTTTGTTGCAAGCATGAAGACGCACCCGAGATTCCTTCTACATTAAAGTTGGCCGCATCTTTTGAGAAAGTAGATGAAGCCAAGCGGGACCATATTCCAGATAGAAAAATCAGTTGCAATTGTGCCACCTAGATATAACAAGTTGTTGTAGTTGCGCCACCTATGATTCTGAATCCTTCTTTCAATTCATGGACATATTAACACAACTAAAGGCAAAATCCACAATTTTAAACAAAACCAATCATAAAATGAAATAATAAATAATGATTTATACCTGTTATATTTATGTATGTTTGTATGAAAATAATAAGGATCCAGTTGCAACATAAGGATAAAAATAGGGAAAAGGGATAGAATGGAGTAGGGAAAAAAGGGTAAATTCCACACCCAACAGCCTCCTATGTTTTTTTTGTTGATGGTGCAAGTATATGGTCTCCTAATCTCACCTCGAATGCATGTTTAATTTATTCCCTGTCACATGAGTTGATCCATATCGATAGAATGTGTGTTGGTAATGATACCAACAATAGGATGAGTATGACAGTGTCCCTGGTCTCTTGACCTCCACCCTTCACTTGGGTATTTGTCACCATGATGTTCTTATACTCTTAGTTCCTTATCACCCAGTTGAATAACTGCTATCAGGTACATGGTCCCTTCCTCTTTAGAAATTTCCTGTGCACTTGACACTTGGTTATACATTTCGAATCCATTTCATTCACGCATGTTCCCAGAAATATCAATAGTGTAGATGATAAAATGGATAATGGCGTTATAGAGTGCCACATCAATCACCACATATAAGAAATAAATTGCATCATGCATCATCATATATTCATGCATACATGTGTCATATACATCATATAGGAATAGTCATCATCATAAAAAGAGACTCATAAACACACATAAAATACGAAATATGCATCCATGTGCATTCATATCATAATTTCATAATCAGTATAAAAAGAGAATCCCCGCGGGATTTATCATCATACATATCATACAAAATTCCCCATGCTCAAATGCATTGGGTTAAGCATCACAAGATGATAGTCTAAGTCATCCTCCTATGACTTTGTGTCCTCCTCAGTGTCCTCCTCCTCATCCGAGCTCTCCTCCTCCATCATCACATCCCCCTGTGTTGTTGCTCTAACATACTCAGCACCAATCGTGATCCTCCTCATCAGATAGATCTACCCCGTAGGGAAGCTGTAGCATGTAGTGATCAGATCATCATCTAGGTACTGCCACCCATCACAATGAACCCCTCCAATAGTTTCTTCACGTCCAACCGCAGTGATTCTAATGTAGCACTATGTCGCCTCCTCTTCCCATGAGCAGGTATATCTAACCCCTCAACCCTGCCCCTACGTCATTGGTATCCCACTGGATAGTGTGGTCCCATGTCTACACATGCCCACTATATGTTGTTAGTGTCTATCACATGTATGATATAGCTACCATTATGCTAGTAAACTATATATGACTGAAACCACAAAGAGTCATGTATGTGTACCATCTAGTGCCTAGACCTTTCCAAGAGGTTAAGGAATCTTCGTATCTCCTCGGTAGTCCATACTAGCATATGGATATCCCTCTATGAGGAGAGGAAGCTATAGCCACTATGAAACAATTTCTGGGGTGAATAAATGACCCATCAATTTTCCTCCCTCCCTGATCATAATCTCACACCACCACCTCATACGAGGCTCGTGTGGTCCCTCGTCCAGCACTGCCAAATGCGGTTGCAATGTCAGTAATCGCTCAAAGAAGAATGAACACAAAAAGGCCGAGAAGAAGAAATCCCCATCCACCAGGATATCCTAGTTCAGCCCATGCCGAACTATTTTCAGGTATATCTGGGCCACCTATAGTAGGTTCCCCTCGGCACACTCTCAACCATCAATAACTGGCCACCCGAGATCTTGTGTGGACTTTTCGATCCTAGTAAATGTAGCACCATCGTCACCACTACATGAGTCTCCAAACTCTCAATGTCGCACATAAGAATGTATGACACATACACATATGTCTTGGAATAGAAATGATGGGCACACAAGTTATCAATGGCCACTCCCCTCAGGAGTTTCAATGAGATATTGTCGACAACGCCAAGAAATGGGAGGCCAGTCATAAAAGGAAACTTCTCGGAGGGTGATCTCCAACTGCTCACCATGTATGATGAAGCACTATGCATCCCTATCCAAAAATATCACTGGCTTGTTCATCAATAACTTTGTTGAACACATCAGAGAGATATGGAAGAAATTTAGTATCCCACTCCGAGCCAGTTTATCTTGTATTGAACCATCCTTCTCAACCTCATCCATGAGGTATCTGATGTCTCACTCTTGCCATACAACTCGAGGCATCCTACACATCCAAAAAGTCTCAGTCAAACCCAGTTCATCAAAAAAATTCATCTTGATATAGGTTGCTCCTATCGAACCTTTTTGTTCTACTATGTCGCACAAAAACCCTTGATAGTTTTGACCTGGGTCACACTTGCCTCTCGAACATGTGTGACCCAGGTCATGCTTGTCTCTCTGAGAGTTGTGACAAGGTCTCTCCTATCTCCCTTGAAAAGTGTGACTTGGCCCTGAAACCCCTTTGGGCTTGACCAAGGCCCCCATAATGAGAAAAGGACAAACTAAACCACTGGAAATGACAGGCTATGTGAGAGCTCTTACTTGCAACTCATAGATCATAAAATCGATGGTATAATCAGAAGAACTTAACACCTTTTATCTAGGGCCCTACACTGCAACTCAACACTGAACAATGACAATGACAATGACATGTGCCATGTGATCCCCCTTATTTATAGGCCTCCATTTGGTCAACTTCTTCTTCCATGCCCCACAGAGTCATTCGGTGGCCATTTTTCACACTGTTCGCATCAACAGATTCAGTTTTTTGCACTCTATCCACCGATGGGACTCTCATCTCAGTTTTTGGCACCCTACTTTTTCGGTCCATTTCCTAGACTTACCTCGATTTTTATGACATCAAGCAAGTCGAACCCCTTCTGTATTGGAATGTTCACAAGCCCTCTTCTCCATCCATACTACAAACATTCTGTTATTATACCATCGTTTACCGTCCCTCAAGGACGCCACATCATTTTTTCACTGTTATTTTTCTCCTCACCCACCATTCACAACATCACCTCTTTTTGCACATTAAACACTTCCTCCTTGCTTGACTGACCATTATGAATTTTCAGTTAAGCTATTTTCTAACTCCTTAAAGAATGAAAATATTGTCAAGTATGCTTTCTTCCTTTAATGCTCATCAAAGTATTTTAAAGGGTGTATATGTGGTATCATTTATCCCTTTTTAGGACTGCGTATACCAATTAAAGAAAAGGACAACCCTGGCACCTTCCAGCTAGGAACGACTCCCTTTGTATCCTTTTATGCATTTTTGGACATTGGGACTATAATTTACTAAAAATTAACTTATGGGTTGTATTTAATCTCTTTACCAACCCTCTCATAAAGAAAATATCATTGAGCAAACTTGGTTTCGATCATGCTCAAAAAAGTATTTGAATGATCGTCTAATTAGTATAGGTTTAGCCTTTTTGGCCTGGTTTCACTACCTACGAAAAAGAAGTATCTTTTCCCATTTTAGCTTGGAGAGTTCTCCTTTTTGTACTTTTATCCTTTTTCGAGCTTAGGAGACTACTGTACAAAAAATACACCCACTGGAGTCTTCTTCTAGTTTTCAGACTCTCTAACCATGAAAATACCATCGATCATTACTGTCTTGGGCTCGACAAAAATCGACGATACAGTATCATACTGAGCACACTTATATCCCTTCATTGAGATCCTTAAACTATAAGGAATACCCAAATGGTTCCTTTAGGTGCCGACACATATTACATATAGTCCCATATTATGGCATCATTCCCCCCAATGGTTCTCCTTTGTTCAGAGTACTCTACGATGAGTCTCTCTTAGATCCCTTAGATCTCACTTGTCCAGTACCTTCCCTAAATATCTCCCATTACAGTTATATCCCTGGTTCCAAAGCTATTATTCCCTCCCCATGAGTTAGTTTCATTTGCTTCCAAGTCATCCCTATCGTTATACTCTAAACAAAGGAAGTTTGAGCCCCCTGCACTCCCCTTCCCATGTTCTCCATTCAGTGTCCCAATATTTTTATTATACCACATCTCTGCTTGTACCCCTGTTGCTTCTATCAAGGAAACCTCATTTCGTTGGTAGTTACAAGTCTCCCTTTGTCGATGTCAACACTTCTATTCTATAGGATAGACACAGAGGTCCCTATATCCCGGTTTCATCCACCTCATTTATGAGTTCCTTGGACCACATGAAAGGATTCCTTGGTGCCTTTTGGGTTGGTTTTGTCTCACATGCTCGACTTCTCCTACATTATCGCATCATTGATATTCGTACAAGGTATTGGCTCCTTCATTATTTGGTCGAAGACCCTATTTGTTACCTAAATCTAGCATATTTGTGAGTCTATATGGGACCCATACATTTTCATGTCCCTTGTGATTTCTGGGTTGCGTTGGATACAATGTTCAGAGGCCCCTTTGTATCATGCTTATGTATATATAAAGTATCTGATGTCGTTTATTGTACCTTAGAGATTCTAAATCTCAGTCATTGAGTCCATATAGTTGTGTACACCTTCAGATTCAATAGAGCATCGGTTGTTGTGATTTAGCATTCCAAGAGAATTCCATTGTTTCTATTTACCAATTCTTTAGATCTATATTTGTATTTATCCTCTCATTGAGGAAACCATTATGTCATTCCAGTTGTATGTATTGATTGGATCCCATTGTTTGATCCTTGATCCCCATTTGTATATTGAGACATTGATACAAGCAGGGGTATTCCCGCCTCATCCATATATATGTCTGATATTATATATACCTCATCCATTTTTTAGTAGTAATACAAATCGAAAGCCACTACAGTTTGAATGAGGAGCCTCTTCCTCCTCCATGGTTCTCTTCAGTTTATCCATTGTTGCCACTATTTATCCCTTGATCCTATGATGTATGTCAGTCATAAGATGATATCCTTCCCTCACCCATCAAAGGGAAATTTGTTAACTCCAAAAAATTTCAACATAGCTCTCAATGGTCCAATCCATAATTATACATCATAATACCACCATTATTCCCTCTATTTTGATCTTCACAATTAAATTCCACCAAAATTGGTCCAAAACATTATTATTCCTCCCCCCATAAATACAAGGAATAAGGGCATTTATTGCAACATAACCCCCATTCTCCCAAAAAGGACCAAAAACCCCTAAAATGAGAATGAGCCAAAAACCATGGACAAATACCATGGGTAGCAAGCCTTGTATCATTCTATAAATACATTGTGAATTTCTCCCCACAAATGTTGGTTACACTTTTTGTCAATCATTTTTGCATAGACTCTTCACATTCCCATACTTTTTCCACACCATTTCACATGCATGTTGAGCTTTCTCCATACCCTCCTTGATCCATTTCCATTTGACAACCATTGGTGGAGAAGATCGAAGAACCATATCATCAGAGTCGATGAACCATATCCTCAAATGGCTGCAGTGGCCCATCTTATTTGAACGGTATGTTACATCTTTGCTTTAGTAGTTAGATCATAAAATAAAAATAAAATAATTATTTTTTAATTATTGTAATAGTCAAGGTTGAGTTCATCCCTTGCACCATGAACTCTATCCTTAAATCTGGTTGATCTAAGGTATGTGCTTTTTCACATAGTAGGGGAGAAATCCCCACTACAACTCTACATTTGGACCTTTGTCTAGAACTTTGAAAAGAATTGTCTTTAATAAATGATTTTATGAAATTCAAATGTTGTCATTTTATTTGATCCTTAAATGTAATAGAAGATGGACAACCTAATCTTACTTATAGTCTTGAGCAAGGTAATTTGATTCATAATGGAGGATTACAGATCTACCAAATCTCTTAAAGAGTCTTAAATGAATAATTATCAACTTAAAGTAGATTTCAGGTGAATAATTATCAACTTAAATGAATAATTATCAGCAGTTCTTTTGGATGCATTGTTGGCGAGATGAAGGTGTATTTGGTAGCATATGATCGACGTTGTGGAAGGATAACTATTAGAACTAGTGCTAAAGTGTTGGTCTACCAGATAAAAACATAGAGTGATAATTGGCTTGAAAAGAAGATAAATGAGGGATATGTTGAAATCACTCTTCATCTTGAGAAAAGAACCATCCTTCAACCTAAAGGAAGGGAAAGGGATTGTATTATCAAAAAAATTGATCAGTATATGAATTTTGAAATACCTTTGGACCTCTCAAGAATTCTCCTCTAGTTTTTGGTCTAATGCAGAATAAATGTACTATGTTAGGAGATGCTTTTATTCGACTTTACACAAGCCAGGTTTTTTATAGTTCTTGGAAACTACAAGAACGTAACTATTTTGTAATTTTCTCTCAATTGGATCTAGAAAGACTTATTCTGCTCAGTTTTGGAACATTTTTTGTAATAGTAGGTCTTTTGGCTCATACGATACCTCTTGGTTTTTATATATTAAAACCAGTACTTCGTTTTGTTAAAAAAAAACTAATTTTAATATCAATTCAAAATGGATACTTAATTACAAATTAATTACACTTAAAAGGGAAATCTATAATGTGTAAATGGCGTTTATTTATTTTTCAAGTAACACTAACACACTCTATCATTAGATTTCATTCTATTAATTTAAGTGATTTTTTGTTCCTTCACTAATCACAAAATCACTTTCAAACTCTAACAATGCAATCACATTAAGGTTTTGCTAAATGACATTATTTATAACAATTCACCAACTCATTATCACTAGCATGGATGCTACAAAGATTTTATAAATACTAATTTAATTATCCAAATCATTTTTCCAATTTCATGTGCATAAAGAACGAAATTAAGACTTTAAAAAATATAACCAGTCCAATGATTGATTATGTAAAATTTGTGATAAATAGGAGGTGAAGGAAGAACATTATTTCCTTTTCATGTGGCCCACATTTAATAATGTAATCGGAAACTTTACTTAGATTTATGTATTAGTTTCTAATTCTCCTTACCAAAAGCACTTTGAACTTGGTATTTCCATTTCATATAGCCCTATGTATCTTCTTATTGCAAAACTGTAATTGTACGAGTATTGTATATATACTTATAATTGAAACGTAAATTTTTAAATTTTCAAGTTTGTATTTTCAAATTGTAATTTTGCAATTTTGTATATTATTTTGTAATTTTGCACTTTTGTAAATTATTTTGTAATTTGTAAATATTTTTAAACGTAATTGAAAAATTGTAATTGCAATTTGCAAGTTTTGATTGTAACAGTAATTGTAATTTATGATTGTAAGTCTGTAGTTATAATTGTTCAATTTTTTATTAGTATTGTGTAAACCTAATTAGTAATTTCTTATTGTAATTATAATTTGTAGTTTTGAAATTGTAATATGCAATTATAACTAAGAATGTGCACAATTTGTAACTATAATTATAACTAATATAAAAGACGTCGACATAAATACATATATAAATAAATAGCATTGCATCACACATGAATCATACTCATCGACATAAAAAAAATACATCATACATATAAAGATAAATATCATAGAATAATTTAACAACTCATTGAGCATAAAAAATAAGTCCATATATATAACGATAAAAAAATATTACAATTGATCATCAAATCAATGGCCACCACCACCATCTCCTAACATCATGTAGCGTACCATCATCTTTATCGCCATTAACACCTACTAATTTTCATTATATAACTTAACCATCATGCATACATCTAACAAACACCATCTAACATGCACATCTATCAAGAAAACCTAGAAAACATATCTAACTATCCTAACATACACATCACCATCAACATATAAATGAACGTCAACATCAACATGAAAAATGCAGTGTGTGTGTGTGCATGTTTATGTATGTATGAACAATAATATCAACTCATGATACATTCCAAATATGCATCTACATTCCAATAAATTCTATGAGATATCTAGTCCACCTTTGCAACCAGAGGCATCACTACATCTTCCAACATAGGTATCACCACCTCCACCAGCAAAGTCGGAGGAATCAGTAACTCTGTCAGGAAAGAGATCGGCATAGAGGATATATATTATATTATTTATCTCACCCATTGTGACTGTAGTATCTAGATACTCAAAAATGGGTCAAGTAAGAGGTGGTGGACGGTCGGGTTGGTGAGGAGGAGAGGCTACTCGATCAACCTGTGGATCATGAGTCAAACATTGTGGTTGGTAGGTTGGATGTATAGGAGTATATATTGNAGAGGTGGATCATGATATTTTTATGCACCCTCATTATGGTGAGGAGGAGGAGGAGGAGGAGGAGGAGGAGGAGGAGGAGGAGGAGTAGGAGGAGAAGGTGAGGAGGACTAGGATATTCACCCTCATCAAATGTAGAATCTTCCTTCGGCCTCCAATAATCTAGAGGGAGTGATGTGCCGGCAACATATTGTATAAAAAACATCATATCACGAGGAACCATCCTCCCTAATTATACAAGCTCAGGGTATCTCATGATCTCATGTGCCTATACAGTTTAGAATAGGCAGGAAAGAGACCAATGTGGAAAACATGTCCACCACATCCTATCAAAACATATCATTTTCTCTACATTGTAGGTTGGGTCTAAGAAACGCAACCACCTCAGGATTTTTGATGTCCTCGTAATCCTGAATGAGTGAAGGCCCCTCCCCATTGAACATGGAAATGTCTGCAAATTATATGGTATAGAACAATAATTAGACAATTTCATTAAACAATTTAATAAAACAACTTAAAGAAAATCTTATAATATATTTCATTTGCATTAAGTAAGACAATAAATGCAATTATATTAATTTAAACATAACACTAATATTACCTCTATCGTTTGGTGGCTTATCCATGGTGAAAAACATGTTTTCACATGCTTTCTAGTTGGACCCCACATACGGATATGGGAGAACATCCAATGAATGGTCCTCCTCAATGGTTAGCATCTCCATCACCTCTTATGTGATTCTACCTAGGAACTCATGATGCCCCTCTTGGGCATCGTATATCCCGACGTGTGCATACACACATCAGTCATTGGCCTAGGAGGGTGGCAGTCAAATGAATGCCTCGTGGTAAGAATTCTCTCAAAAAATAAACAAAAAATATTTGAAACAAAGATAATTTGACCCTCCCATCAATATTTGCACAACATCAATACAAAGCAAAACAAAATTGCCACAAAAAAATGGTAGACCACCTAATGCATCTAGTTCTCTACATTAAAGAATATACATACAATAAAAGATGAAAACTAATGCATTTCCCATTAGTGGTGAGGTGTGACATGGTCATCACCAATCATGAGAGGAACCTAACCTCCTCTGCACTGAGAGCAAAAATTCGTAGTTATACATCGCGCACCCGAAAATCAGCAGGATCATTGACTTGGTCAGTGATATATCTCTCAAAGTAAGCGAGTCTCATAGTTTGTTTCCTTGGTTTCTCCAGATGGATCCTACCTTTCCCTTTGTTGGGAACTCTATATACTCATTAATTTATTAACAAGAAGAGTGTTCAATATTTAATTGTCAACCCATCGAAGCTTGTTATTTCAAAGGAAATTAGCAAAGTATATGCATAAACATGTTCAGTAGTTGATAAATCAAATGAAATTCACTCAGTTCTAATTATTGCTCAGCCAACTCATCTTCCTGTAAGAAATAAAAATAACATTACCCATCTAGGAATTGAAAAGAAATTCTATTTCCTATCATACTAATCTGAAGGTTTATAACCTAAAGAGGAATCCACCTAGAATTACTTTTACAGGAAATGAAAGTCTAATTTACCAAATAGGAAAGATATCTACTTATTACTCAAGAAGAAAATTCATCAAAGAAAAGGACTAATCTTATCAAGAAACTCTAGAAAGATAAATAGCACACACAACACAGGAGCTGATCAAGTCTGTTACAGTGTCTAACACACCTCTTCATAACAAGGAAGATTAACTACACAGTCGACTATCACACAAAATCACCTACAGCAAGCCAAAGGAAAACTAACTAATGCAATCACTAACCAAATACAATCACAGCTAACCATGTGAGTGTATCACACTAAAATTACACACAAAACATAAATAAAATACTAAAGTATCTAAATTACTAGCAACTCTGTTAGAAGGCAGGCCCAAGCCTTCAAAGAGAGATGTTGTTGAAAGATCATGAAGGCTACAACAGAGAAGTACTAATAATTAACACTCTTTTATTGATTGGATAAAAATTGCAGTTACAGTCACTCTGATATCTCTTACAATCTAGGAACCAACCCCCGACTCTCCCTGCCTGCCTATATTTATACAAGATCAAAGCTAATCTTTTACATCAAGTTTGGGAATCCATGAAGATCTTTGATATTTAGGTTGTTGAATCATCAAAGAAGTTACAGCTAATCATTCCTTGCATAAAATCAGCTCAGGAATAGATAAATGTTTACTATGAGTTGTTCCATGAACTGACATGCCCAGGGAACTCAGAAATATTCTCGAAGAGTTTAGTTGCAAGCATGAAGGCACACTCGAGATTCCTTGAGCATTAAATTTGACTGCATCTTTTGAGCAAGTAGCTGAAGCCAAGTGGGACCATCTTCCAGGTAGAAAAAGTTGTTGTAGTTGTGCCACCTGGATATAACAAGTTGTTGCAGTTATGCCACCTCTGATTTTGAATCCTTCTTTCAATTCATGGAAAGATCAGTGCAACTAAAGGAAAAATCCATAATTATATAAAAACCAAGCATAAAAAGAAATAATAAATAATGATTTATACCTGGTATATTTATGTCTGTTTGTATGAAAAGAATAAGCATCCAGTTGTAACATAAGGATAAAAACAGGGAAAAAGGATAGAACAGAGTAGGTCAAAATGGGTAAATTCCAAACCCAACACCTCCCCCTAGCTTTATCTGCTTGCGTTTCCTCATGCAACAACTTGAACTAGTCTAAGTACAAATCATAACCAAGGCTCCTCCTATGAAAATTGGTGAGGTTGAATGAGGTCTTTGATTCCTCCTCTAATTGCAAAAACCCGTTGCTCGCGATCAGAGTACCCCAACAGTCTCTCTCATATTTCTTGGTCATCTTGTAGATTCCCTTATAGTTCCTGTATAACCACCAAATAAGAGGAAATATGAACCTTAGACCCAGCTAGTTTAGGACACAATAATACATACACTTAATATAACTAGGTACTCTAGACAGGGCATATTTAAAATTGTCAAAACAAAACGGATCTTTTTCCTTGAGAGCTACAAGAGAAAATCCCCATCTTTGGCTACTTCCCTGTAGGGAAATATCCTGCTAACAATAGATCATCTCGACACAAATAGAGATAACCTTCTGTTGAAATTCAGCCAACAACTAGAATTTATCTAGAAATGTAAGGTTTATCTTATGCCTGGCAATCACAAAGAGAGGGGCCCTAGGTTCTCCCTGAATCCACAGAGTAGAGTTGTCCTCATTATTCCTTATGGTCTGTGAAGCACTCAACCAATGAACATGGTTATTGACAAAAGAAGCAAATGACCTTAAATGAATATCCCCAATATGGGGAACTGGGTTAGCCTAGGTATCCATCATGCATGCCCTATCATGCACTTATAATTCACAAAGAAAATTCAGTTCAAAGAATATACTCTGGGTAAAGGTGTCCAAAAATTGAGAAGGTGTCACAATTTTCTAGGGTATTCCTTCCTTCAAAGCTTTGATCTAAAGAAGAATCATCTGTTCAAATAACAATACAGGGTAGAACGGGGAGGGGGCTCTGTAGATCAATAATTCCTAAGTTAAAGTGAGCATCTACTCTTTATTCTTTTCCATAGACTGATACTTCTTTAACTCTTTTAACTTCTTCCTCATCTCTTCCCATCAAATTTTCCGGAAGAAGATCTCCTCAGCCCATTGCTCCCTTAATTCATGAATGAAATTCTTATGTGTAGTAAGGAAAATCATACCTTTATAAAGTTGGTTTGCATGATGCTTCCATCTACTTGCTTCAATCTTTAGGATTATTACCTCTTCTATCTCTTGAAGTTATGCAACCTTTACCTATGTTGTTGCGTCTTGTGTTTCAACATCTAGAATTTGGTCCATTGCTTCCTCTTCCTCGGTCTGAACTACTACTTCATTTCTATAGTTTCATCCTCAGTCTAAAATGCCATTTCATGTGTTTTAGCATCTTTAGCTTAATTATGAGCTAACGTTTCCTGGGTTTCGACAGTTTCAGTCTGGGCTGCTATTTCAACAAATATTTTTAGAGCAACTGGTTCTTATGTGACAGTGTCTGAATTTTTCAAATCCATCGTAGCAGTTTCAACAACCAATTTTGAAGACATTGGTTCTTGTGTAACAATGGCATGTTCTATTTCCATGTCTTCACATTGTTGGACTCTCCTGCACAATTTATGGGTCATCCAAATGTTGCTCTTGCACAATTTTTGTGTCAACCGACTGCTCCTGGTCAGTCTGCACTTGAACAATATCTATATCAACTAACTGCTCCTGGTAAGTCTACACTTCCACAATATCTGTGCCACCAGACTGTTTCTTTTGATCTGTAAGTGAATTAAATTCCCCAAAACTACTTCCAGAAGGAAGAAATTCAGTATGTTTTGAATATTGAGGTTGCAATGCCTCATCTATATGTAGCTCCTTCTCAGGAATAAAATTTTTGTCCAACCTTGTTTTCACTATTGGTTCTTCATGTAGAGTCTCATCTCCTCCCTAGCTTGAATGTGCCAATATCCAAGCTGCTATTTCCATTTTGTCAACTTTATATCCTACCAGTTTAAACAAGTCTCCACATTCACGACATACAAGTTCTTCTTTCTCATGAGTGAAGAGTGGATCTTTAAACTGAATAGTAGCTTTAGCTAGAGTGCCTAGGCCTCTTGCTGGTTTTTTTATGCTTATCTCCTTCCATCTTTCCAGCTCTTCCCTTGGTGCTTGAGAATCCTCCTTTAGCAGTTCATTTTCATATTGCAACATTTCCAACTGATACTGCACATGTTCTTGGGTAACAATGGCCACCACATGTGAATTTCCCACTGGTTCGTGTGTAGAAGTGGGTACCCTGGGTGTTAGAATGGGAATTTCAATAGTTTCCTTTTTTGTTTCCCAAGAGGTCCTGGTTCTTCTTCTTCTTGTTCTAGCAGGTTCTTGTGGGGCAATGGTATCCATTGGTGAATTACCCACTAGTTATTTTGTTTCAATGGGTATCATATAAATTTTAGTACCGGTCACTTCTGTTGTCTAGGAAATCCTATGTCTTCTTTTTCTGGATGATTCTCCCTATGTTTCAGCAGGTTCTTGTGTTTCAGTGGGTATCATAGAAATTTCAGTACTTACCACTTCTGTTGTCTGGGAAATCCTATGTCTTATTTTTCTGGATGATTCTCCCTGTGTTTCAACAGGTTCTTATGTGGAAGTGGAATACATTCATAAAATCCCCACTGGTTCTTGTGTTTCAGTGTGAAGAATAGGAATTTCAATGCTTACCACTTATGTTGTCCAAGAATCCCTAGTTCTCCTGCTCTTAGATGATTCTCCCCCAACGCTTGATCTTTTCATTTTCTTATTTGGTATGAGAAGGGTGGATACTTCTTCAATTCTTGCTAAAGGAACCTCCTCATGTTCAATCAGAGTTCCTTTCATTTCACAGGAGGTCGCGATATCGACCACATGAGGCCTTATTTCCTCAATTTCTGCAATCGATCCTCCTTCTTCTATTGAGTCCGCATCTCCAGCTTCTGTTTTCATGGCTTCTGTTGTTGTTCCCCTTACTTCTTCTACTACTACTCCTCTTTCTACTTCTTCTGCTACTTCTCCTTCATTTCCTTCTGCTACTCCAATCATTCCCTCCATAGGGCTATCTGTTGCAGCAGTTCCCCCTCAATTTGCTTCCTATTCGTCTTCACTTTCCTCTGATTCTTCAGCCCTCCCCCCAGCTGAATATGAGGAGCTTTGTTTCACTCTTCTACCCCCAATATTTGCTACTGCAGGTTCCTGATGCACCGAAGCTCCAATAAATTGTTCCCATGTTAAATTATTTTTTTCCAAGCATCTATGTTCTAACACTTTGATCATCACATGATTTGTGAGAGAAGAGAGTGGGTGTTTGGAGATATTAGCATAATGTGCCATGTTTTTCATGGTTTTTGATAGATAAAATGGCATATTGATAATTCTATGATGGCACAAGTGAGACAATAAGACAAAATCATAAATATAAATAGCCTTATATCTTCCCTCACGGGTAATGTACCTTTTCAGGAAGGTCGCGACTTGGTCCCATGGTCTAGGAAATGTCTCGAGTGCCACTCCTATGGCCCTTATCTACACTTGCTCCCCTGTTGCTATAAATTATTCAACTGCTCTCTATTTGTTCCTCTTCCTCTAGAACCATCATTCTTCATTCCAAGGAAATCTTGTAACCTATGCTACTGCTTGTTCTGATGCATTTATCCTCAATCCGCTTATCTCTGAGTAGTCTCCATTTAGGTTCAAGAAAAATTGGAGTGTTTTTTTCTCATGAAATATGTTCAATATCTGGAAATAACCAATCCATCCTGCTTCCTGGAAAATTTCATAGACCGATCTGTTTGCATACAGAGCATCAAGATTTCTAGGTTCATACCTGATTGGAGGACCCATAATGCGTTCTTCTTACTGGATGTGATAGACGGGTATAGTAACTGAAAAAATAAATTTTTCAAGTTGCAGTAGTTTGATACAATAACTAGATAATAGGGGTTCATATGGCTTTTATGAAATTCTCGGCGAAATTCGAAACAGGATGTGTTGCAGATTTTGGAGATAGGGCGAGAATTTAATTGAAAGTACACGCAAGATAATTTCAATGGAAAATTTAATTAATTATGGATTACTGTCAGGAGTTGAAAGAGTATAATAATTATTATTAGATAATTAAATACTTGATCATACTTACAATCATAATTAATACCTAATCATTGTTGCTCAAGCCGTTAATTCTCCGTTATGATTCAAACCTTCGATGCCAAATAGACACGAGGGAAATGATTTCACACGTGCAACTAAGGATAAATTTATCATCAATCATTAATCAAGTGGAGCATGTTCATATCAACATTGATTTCCTGAACGCGTGGATAGAGTGTGAAAGATCTCATCATAAAACATTGATATTCAATCGAAAATCCACCCCAAAAGAGACGAAACTTCTGTGATATTTTAAGCAACAATACCGGTGGAAAATTTGGTGGATAAATCACAGAGTTGCAGTGCTAAATAGCCAACTTTGATGGAAATGTAGCGGTGTTGCAGCGGAATTCGGCCAAAAGAAGCGGAAAAAATAGCGGTGTTGTAGCGGGATTTCGCCAAAAAAGCGGAAAAAATGGCAGTGTTGCAGCAGAATCTGGCCAAAAAACAGCGAAGAAAATGACGGTGTTGTAGCGAAATTCAACCAAAAACTATGTAAAAATTAGCGCTGTTGCAGCGGGATTCGGCCAAAAATAGCAAAAAAATTGGCGGTGTTGCAGTGGAATTTGGTAAAAAATAGCGGAGTTGCAGCGGGATTTAGCTAAAAACAGCGGAAAAATTAGCGGTGTTGCAACAAAAGTTGGCCAAAATAATGGAGTTGTAGTGAGATTTAGCCAATAATACCAGAGATACATTGGATAAAGATTAATCATTTAAAAAAAATGACAGGCCTTAGTAAAACTAAACTTCCCGTCAAAGATTTGCAATCTTAAACACTCATTCTTTCAAAGGGTCATATTACATGGAGAAGGATCGTCCATAATTCTGCAATTTCCTAGCCCATTGCAAATGCTTATCTTGTTGAACCTTGTCAAAAATACTTGTTCACAATTCTAAAAAAAACACACCCGATCATAACAAAAAGAAAAGCAAAAAGAAAAGAAAAGTACATAGCGAAAATTAAACAATTTTATTTATATGCAGATTTTGTGGAATTCTTAACAGACTTAAAAAGTTTTAGAAATAGGGGAAGAACCATGTTCCTATACCAGTTGATAGTCTAGATCATCCCCAACCTATGAAACAAATGCATCCCTCGAGATCGTCTTGTGATACAACCGTAATCGATGACCATTGGAAAACAAAGGTGTTTGATTTTCATCAATGGTGGTCAACCGAACAGTTCAATTGTCAAATACCTAATCTATATTATGTAAGGTCCCATCCATCTTGTGCGTAGATTTCCTCTAAAGTCCCTTTTAAATCGTGAATCATAAAGTAAATCCAAATATACTTCATAGAATGTCTTCTTCTTGATAAATCTATCATTCCATTTGGAGCATTGATGTTAGTTGTATGATGTACAACAGTAGTGTTCTTTTCATCAAGTTCATTCAATTGATTTAGCCGATTTTTCTAAGCCTCTGTCAAATCCAAGTTTACCTCCATGGTTGTTCTCAGAGTTTTAATTTTAAATTCAATAGGAAACACGGCACTCTTACCATACACCCGCTCGTATGGGGAGAATCCCGTAGTGTTGCACCACATTGTTCGGTAGGCCCACAATGCTTCTGAAATCCTATCATCCCATCCTTGTGATGACTCTTCACTGTTTTTGTGAGGATTGACTCGATCACCTTGTTAGTGCTTTCCACTTTCCCATTGGCATATGGATGATATGCAGAGGTGACTCGGTGTTGAATGTGACACTTCTTAAACAGGGCCTCCATCTTTTGAGACACAAACGGTGGTCCTACATCTGTCACAATTTCCCTGTGTACTCCAAAGCGGGTGAATATGTCTACATATAAAAAGTCTATTACATCCTAATCATTAGCTTTTACCAAGGCCACGAATTCTACCCACTTGGTCATATAGTCAGTGCAAACCAAAAAGTAAACTTTCTGTCTTTATGGAGGGTTGATAGGCCCTACAAAATCTAGGGCCCATCTATCAAAGGATTCAACTACCAATTTTGGATGAAGTGGCATCTCATCTAATCTATTTGGCTAGCCCATTCTCTACCAGCTGTCATAGGCTTGAAAATATTTTCTTGCATCCTAAAATATAGTCAGCCATAAATATCCCATCCTCAATTCTTTATGTCCTATCCTTTTATCAACAAAATTCCCCCCACATGGCTCATCATCGTAATCTTTCAAAATACTATGGATTTCATCCTCTCTCACAGACTGCCTAATCTCAAAATCAGGTCTATTGTAAAATAGCTGGCCTTCGATCCAGCAATACCTCGCACTATGTTGTATAATTCTCCTCTTTTCGCATTTGGACAAGTGCGATGGAAGTCTACCTGCAACCAAAAAATTGGAAATATCAGCATACCATGGGGAAAATGATGAGCCGGAAAACAAATGTTCATTAAGGAAAGAATATTTGACTGTTGTATCATCATCGTTATTAGTCAACCGAGATAGAAAATCTGTAACTACATTCTCCTTCCCTAGTCTGTCAACAATAATGATGTCAAATTCCTGGAGTAACAGCAACGACCTAGTCACTCTAGCATTAGTAATGGGTTTGTTCATCAGATATCTAATAGCTGAGTGGTCAATATGTACAAATGTAGAGTATCCAATAATGTAATGTGTAAATTTATTGATGGAATAAATGATAGAAAGGAATTCCTTCTCCATTACCGTGTAGTTTAATTCGGCAGGAGATGGATTCTTACTAACGTGGTAGATAGAGTACATATTATGACCTTCCTACTATCCTAGAACTGATCCAATGGTTGTGTCTAAAGCATAATAATAAATATGAAAAGGCAAGGCCCAATTAGCCCCCCTCAAGATGGTTGTTGTAGATAACCTCTTCTTTAGCTCTGAAAATGCTACCTGGCATGCATCTATCCACACAAATTGAGCATTTTTCATTAATAAAGTAAACAATGGAGATGTCAACTTGGAAACAATTTCTATGAACCTCCTGTAATAACCAGCATGACCAAGAAAACTTCTTACCTCTTTTTGGGACCCAAGGATAGGAATATTTGAAATTACCCTTATCTTGGCTGGATCTACCTGAATACCTGGAGCAGAGATAAAATGTCCTAGAACCACACCTTCACTCATCATCATGTATCATTTTTAGTTTCTCAAATATAGGTTTATATCTTCACAAATTTTCATAAATTTTTCCAAGTTTTCCAATGTTTCATCAAAACTGTCGCCATAAGGATTAAAGTCATCCATGAAGACTTTCATACAATCATTCACCATTTCAAAAAATATTCCAATTACAGCCTGCTAAAATGTGGTTGGTGCATTTCAAAACCCAAAGGAAAGCACCCTATATGCAAAGGCTCCCAGGTACAGGTGAAGGTGGTTTTATCCTGGTCTTCAGGGGCTATCTATATTTGATTGTAGCCACTAAAACCATCCAAAAAGGAGAAAAATTGTTTTCCAGACAGCGTGTCTAGAACCTGATCAATAAAAGGCAGAGGGAAATAGTCTTTCTACGTTGCTTTGTTGAGTTCTCTATAGTCCACACAAACACACCACTTGCCATTATTTTTTGGTACAATAACAAGTGGAGAAACTGACTTGCTTTCTGAAATTGGGTAAATGAATACTTCCACTAGAATTTTCTGGATCTCCTCCTTCACAATATCTCTCATGATAGGGTTCATCCTATGTTTGTTTTTTCGCACGATATTTGAATCATTTTTAATGTAAATGCGATGGGTATAAACTGCTAAGGGAATCCCCCTCATATCTATGTACTCCCATGTGAAATCCCCTTTGTGTTGTTTCAAGAGTGTAACAAGGCACTCTAGTTCATTAAATTTGAGATTAGGATTTATGTCTAGTGTCTTCCCTAAGTCAACTTCTACTGGAACACTTTTAGAATTATCGATTACTGGAATTAGTTCGGTACTACTAACTAAGGTTTCCACTGTGATTTTTTCCTGTTCTTGTTCCTCCATTGTGTTATATAGGATCCGATAGGCTCTTTTGGTGACAGACATCGGTTCGCTGATGAAATTATAGATAGTATCGTCTTTAGTTTCTATCTTAGAGTTCGGGGATTTCCCAATTGTTATTAAGGGCTAAATATATTCTTCTTCCTCTAATTCCATCCACAACAAAGTTTGAGCATCTATGATCAGTTTAGCTGGAGTATATAGAGTCAGATTCTTAATGGTACTTCCATCATAAATTGTCATAGAGCCTGACCTACATCTTATGTATGCATCTGTTGTAGCCAGCCACGGTCTTCCAAAACTCAATGGGTGTCCCCCCAGCTGTGACTTAGGTTGTAAAACAACAAATTCTGTAGGGTACTCCCATGAATCAACAGAGACCAAAACTTCATCCACAACTCCCTTTGGTTTAATGATAAATCTACCAACCATCTCTAGTATAGTTGGGGTAGGCCTGAGATTAGCGATTCCTAGTTTTTTAATGTCTCAATAGTCATAACATTTATTGACACACATAGGTCGACCAAAACATTAGAGATTTAAATATTCCTAATACAGACTATGATCTGCGTATTTGGCCATAGGGACTTTTCCCATCATTAGTTCAGATAATTTTCCTACCACATGCACTAAAGGTGGGTATCTCAGTTTCCTTCCTGGTTTCTTTACAACCAGGTCTCTAACAGTATTGGCATAAATAGGCATGTCGTGCAGGGCCTATAATAGTGGAATTCTTACATAAATATTTTTCATCTCTCCTAGGGGGTTGAAACTAGCTTGTTCCAAGGCCTTTTGCAAGGTTAATCATTCAGGATAGAGTAGTTCTTTTGAAGACTGCGTAGGTTTTGTTTTCGTGTGTATCTCTATAAGTGTTTTAGTTGTTGTTTCATTATGTATGTTAATTGGTGTTTCAGCTAGTGTTTCAGTTTCCTCGATGATGGGGATCGCTAAACTAAATGAATTTAAAAATGTTGGATTCATTCCTTTATCAATCATGGAGGATGCAACATCCTCAATGACTATTGGTTTCACTACCCTCCCCGATCGTAGGTGTAAATTATTGAGAGGTAGAGGGGAAATGGAAAAAGCTGGCATGGTAGAAATTTCAAATTGTTGCACTACCTTATCGTTGGGATTGGGGTTAGATTGAGCAGGCAGTTGAGGACGGAGCGGTGTGCCCATTGGTGTAGTGTTATTTGGTAGTTGCACCTGAGGCTACTGATACTACTGATCGGATGGTTGGTTATGTGCAAACTGGTTTCCTGGATACATATTTCTCCATCCTAGAGACCAAGGACCTTCTTGGTTTGGTTGTGGTGCCCATGAATTCTAGGGGTTCGGATAGGGTGTTTTTGGTTGCAAAGGTTGGTGCCATTGTGTGTTATAATATGAGTAGGATGAAGGAAATTGATTATTAGAATGATTCCAAGAATTGAAAGGAGTAGGCTCAAAATGCACACCTTGAACCTGTGGTTGCCACAGCTTCTTCTGCGAAATAAAATAGGCATGTTCTGTATCTATAGCGGATGCCTGAAAGACTGCTTTGGATTTCGGAAGTGAGGAACAATATTTGGTATCATGCTCCAATTCGCATACCCTACACACTTCTACCTTGTCCCGTGGACATTATTTAAAAGGATTCTTCTTTCTGCACTTAGGCCAAAACACCCCAAGTACCATATCTTCAGCCACTTGTTTATGTTTTTCTCTCGTAACAAATAGTTGTGAAGAGATGGAACTCATCATGTTAGTTTTGAAATTATTGAGTATATTTCCAATCTCTGCTCAAGTAGCTCCTCCACTAGCCGACTTCTGTGCTCATGAGAAAATGTCTTGATCCTTTGTACGGGTTCGAGTAGATCCCTTGGAATATCTTCGACATAAGTTCACAATGTGATCAAAAGGTTCCTTGGAGATATATCCCTTCCCTAACAGGTTAAGCATGTTCAAACTATCATATCTTATTTCTCGCAGCATGGTAATCTTAAGAACATCCCTTCCAATATTAGTTTGTCCTTCCCTCTGTACATTATACAGAAGCTTTTCCACAAAATCCTCCAAACTCGCTTCATCTTTTTGCACCATCTTAAATAATTCTTCTATTTTATCCTTCGCCCTACAGTATTCTTGATATATTCCTAGAAATACTTGTTTCATATGCTCCCAAGTTGTGACAATCTCACCACCCAATCTCATAAACCAGCGTAGGGAATTGTCTTTTAAGGTAGCAGAAAAGAGTTTCAGCTTTTGCTCACTGGAGGTGTAGTCATAACTTCGACAGAGAATGTTGAACTCAAAGAGGAAATCATTTGGATATTCGGTGGCCTTCCCATGAAAGAGGGGTAACACTGAGAGTGAAATGTTCTTTATGGGGGCCTGTCCAATTGGTTTCTGAATGGGGAACTGGAGTGTGGAAATTATATCCTTGTGTTGGAGGTCACCATTATCATCATGATTCTCTGCCACTTCTTCCTCATGATCATTGGGGTGACGTTCGTTATTCATGTTTAGCTCCTCCCATTCATGTTTTCGTTTCTTATAATCTTGAAGCTTCTGTCGAAATGGTAACCACTCCCCTTTTGTAACTTAATTTCTGTATATTTGGTAAACCACTTCTGGCTCACCTATTCCCACAGAACTACCCCTATCTCCTATAATTTCTTCCATAGAGACACCAGATGTTGTCGCAGCTCAAACTGTTCTCTGCTTTCAGTCTCCATCGTTGATACTAATGCTTCCATCCTATGAGAAAGAGGGCTTCTTCTAACATATGATGGTCCTTGATTTTGATCTCTAGTAGAAGAATTATCCCTAGAAACTAAATGATCAATGAATGTCCTTCTCCTTAATCCTGGGCTACAGCCACGACCTCTACCACCTGCCAAGTTAGTATTTTGGGGAGTTCTGGGAATATCCCGTTAAGTTCGTCTTCTATTCATGCAAACCTATAAATCATGCAAGCTTAAAATCATATCTACTAAAGAAAATACCAATTCAACTACTAACAATGCCTATAAATTACCATCCCCAACAACAACGCCAAAATGTTGGGCACTCTATATACTCATTAATTGCTTAACAAGAAGAGTGTTCAATATTTAATTGTCAACCCAAGGAAGTCTGTTATTTCAAAGGAAATTAGCAAAGTATATGCATAAACATGTTCAGTAGTTGATAAGTCAAATGAAAGTCACTCATTTCTAATTACTGCTCATCCAACTCAGCTTCCTGTAAGAAATCAAAATAACATTACCCATCTAGGAATTGAAAATAACTTCTATTTCCTATCATACTAATCTGAAGGTTTATAATCTAAATAGGATTCCACCTAGAATTACTTTTGCAGGAAATGAAAGTCTAATTTACCAAATCATAAAGATCTCTAATTATTACTCAAGCATCAAATTCATCAAAGCAAAGGACTAATATAATCAGGAAACTCTAGAATTATAAATAGCGCACACAACACAGGATCTTATCAAGTCTGTTACACCATCTAACACACCTCTGCATAATAAGGAAGATTAACTACACAGTCGAATGTCACACTGTAATGCCCCGGTTTTGACCCCGTTACATTAGATGTATATGATGTATGTATTGTAATGATCATGGTGTGGAGCTAAAGGCCAAGGCCCCGCCATTGATTGGTAATGCTATGTTTTGGATTTAAATTTGTCACCGACGGTATATCGGGGCATGCGACACATATTAAGTTTCAACATCATGTAAATATGCATCTATAATAAAAATAAACACAACCAGCTACGGTCGCGGCAACCAAATCGAATGGGGCATGATTTTCTAAGGATAAGGGGGGTGAAATATTTAACCTATGGGCCAATGGGGAAAAGACAAATGTCTATGAGAAAACCCATTAAGCTGTCAACTACCTTTCTTGTCTTTTTCTCCAATCATTTATTTCTGCCAGAATGTGGTTGAGTTAGTTATTGCATGGAATGGGAAGAGTGTGGGCAAGGAAATTCGAATTGGGCAGAGACCCATTTTTGAAAAACGTGTTCTGACTTCCCAGGCAGGAAAAATACCCAAAAACGTAGGCCATTCTGCTATGCATTCACGTTTTTCAGTTTCCTCACGTTTTGGGAGCAGCTGGAGTTTTTCCTGTGTTTTTTCTTTCCACGATTTTGGCTGTTAGCTTCATTTTTCCCATGGATGGGAGGTCGTTTTTGTAATGCCAGGGCCTGGGTTGTCTTCCTCACGTTTTTGGAGCTGCTGGTGCATTTTCCATTCACGATTTGGTGGTTTCATGTGTTTTTACCATGGCTATGAAGAGCCACTCACATTTTTTACTGTCTCAGCGACTTTTGGCCTCACGCACAGGCTATTTGGGACATTTTTCCCTGCTGAGAGTTGTGCTCACTGATAAGCTTCAGGACTGTGTGTTTTTCTCCACATTGTGATCCATTTTTGTTGTTACGTTTGGGGCTATGTAATTCGTTTTTCCCTGTCTAAGCTGTGAAAGCTGAATTGATTGCCTGAGTGCAATTGTTGGTCTTTGGATTGTGTGAGGAGTAAGGATTTTGGCTTGGTTGCTTGATAAACCTGGTGCTAGGAACCACACAGACAGAACTAGAGGGCTAGCCTTCTTCTCCATCACCCCTGAATAGCACTGGAAGGGAATGCAGGGCCTGAGGGACTGTGTAGCAGAGAAGGGACTGATTCCTTGTGTTGGGTGTGGATGGGTGTCTTAGAGGTCAGGCTAGTTCTGGTGTGGGTATTCTTGGCTCTGTAATGAGCTCACCAGCTTAGCAACTTGCCTTCTCCAACTCCTGGATGGCCTGATAAACCCAACTTAGTTGGATTGGCTATGTTTTGGTTATCTTTGGCTATGTGTCAGCCTGCTAGTTCCCTTATTCCTTGGAGAATCATGCCCAGCTCGGGGGTGGCAACGCTGCTGAGAGATTAAAGGAGCACGCTGGCCTATGGTTGGGTGGAACGTTGCAGCGACGTAGCTGGTTGCGGAGCAAAGCTTTCATAAGATAAGTGATCTTGTGTATTTTACCTCTACAATTCCACATTTAATGTTAATTAAAAATGAAATGAACATGTTGAATTTCTGCTTGTTGAATGCATGTTGATTCCGCTGTGCAAGGATAATTAATCATAGCTGTTCATAATCTACAATTGTAGTTGTGTATGTTAAATGAATTGCATTTAGGCATGTTATATTGCAATGCATTCTCTCTTCCAGCATTGTATTTTAAGCATGTACATGTTCATGGGCGGTTAGCCCGGCCTGAATAAGCAAGTAGTCGCGTCCTCTCCGCCGGTCGGAGGCATGGGGACGTGACAGAATGGTATCAGAGCATTGGGTTGCAGCATGGGCCTGCATGAGCCACCAAGATGCCGTAACAGTGGTTACATTTCTTTCTGCCCAGCTAAATCGGTGGAAGACTGTGAAAAATTCAAAATTTGGGAAAATTTTTGCTTGAGTGTGAACAGTCGGGAGAATGGGAGAAGTTCTCATCCGCTGTTGCGGAGGGTTTCATGAAGTTCCTGACCGACGTTGCGGAAGGACTCGTGAAGTTCCCATCCGCTGTTGCGGAAGGATCCGTAGAGTCTCCCGCCTGCCGTTGCGGACGACAAAGTAATTCGGCAACCGATCATAAAGTCACCCGACCGCCGACAGCCGACGCAGTCGAAGAAAGACAAATTTTCAAAAATTTGTCTAAGTGTGGAAAATCGGAAGCGGGAGTGATCTCCTGTCCGCCGTTGCGGAAGGATTTGTAAAGTCTTCCATCCGCCGTTGCGGACGGCGAAGCAATCTCACATCCGACTCGAGATTCGTCTGATCGCCGACGCCGCAGAAAAATTTTAAAAATTTGGCTAAGTATGGAACGGTCGGGCCATCAAAGGAAGTTCCCATCCGCCGTTGCGGGAAAACTGATGAAGTTTCCGTCCAACCGTTGCGGAAGCTGAAGACATCCGACGTCCGATGTGAGAGTCAGCCGACGCCCGACGTCGGAAGGATTGGAGCTTCTGGGAAGCCGATTCAGCGGAAGGTTCGGAGCTTTCGAGCGTCCGCCGTTGCGGAAGCTAGAGGCATCTACTAGCCGATTAAGAAGACTGCCGACGCCGCAGGAGAAAGTGCGCCGATCAGAGGAAGAAAGGGAAGGAGCGTCCGACGTTACGGAAGGCTGAAAGTTCCGAGGGAGCCGTCGTTGCGGCTGCGCAGATGAATAGACCGCCCGATTCCAAAGGCTTCCGACAGCCGATTCGGCGGAGGAGAGAATGGTAAAGGAGCCGACACTACGGAAGAAAGAATGGAACCGGAGCCGACACTGCGGAAGGAAGGATAGTTTTGGGGGCCGATTTCAACTGTTTTAGATGGATTTTTGACTGTTTTTCAGGGGAATTTCAGGGTTGAAAATAAGAGAAATTGGCAGCAATCTTATGCCCCCTTGACCCCCATCGTCCCCCTCAGACAGATGTTCTTGGATGAAGGAAATTTTGTGTGTTTGGGCATTTGTAATTTTATGATTATTTCAGGAAGAAGGTAAGTAATGATGTTTTATATCAATGTTATGCATCTAACAATTGTGTTGTCATTAACACGTCTGCAGAGTCATAGTCAACTTCCAGGGCAGTATTCCAGGAAGTACGGTTGGTAAGTAAGTTGCGGTTCAGTATGAGAACCCATGATGGGTATGATGCTCGGGATTCTGACGAGAGAGCAGAAGATGCCATGGGAGAAAATGCCCGTAATAGAAATGATGACATTGAGTCTAATGGAAGGAGATTCCAAGAGACACCGCCAGATGTTGCAGCCACTATGAGAAGCTTGATTAAAGCCCAGGAAGAGCAGCATCAGCTGAATGCTGCAATGTTGCAGAGTTTGACAGACTTGCATAAGAAGATAGATTCTGGACGAGATACAACAAAGCCAGAAGGCAGTAAGAGCAGTACTAGGAGAAGGAGAAGGACTTCTAGTGGTTCATCCGATTCTGAAGAATCCAGCGGGGATTCGAGCTTTTCTTCTCATAAAAGAAAAAGAAAGAAACACCACAA
>LPNX010789381.1:338327-634747 GCA_001517045.1 Pseudotsuga menziesii | reverse complement strand
CAGGACCGACAGAAAAGCTATGCAGATAAGCATAGGGTGAACAGAGAGTTTAGTGTTGGGGATCATGTTTACCTCAGAGTGAGGGCAAGGAAGAGTTCCTTAAAGCTTGGAAGTTGTGCCAAGTTGTCACCAAGATACTGTGGGTCGTTTGAAGTGCTTGAAAGAATAGGGCCAGTTGCATATAGACTTGCATTGCCTGCTAGCACTAGAGCTCATAATTTTTTTCATGTTTCTTTGCTTAAGAGATATGTACATGATCCTAACCATGTGATAAATTGGGATGTGATTCAGGTGGAACCCGAGGGAGAGTTCCGAATCGATCCAATGCGCATCCTCGACAGGAAGGTCACAATGCTCTGGAACCGAGCCATAGGGCAGGTAAAGGTGCAATGGGACCACTTCGGACCTGAAGAGGCTACATGGGAGCTGGAGGATGCCATGCGATTGGCACATCCATTTTTGTTCAATTCTGTGGAACACTGAGGCGATGCCAGTGTAGCATTTTGTTCAAATTTTGTGAGCACTGAGGACAGTGCTATTGAAGGGGGAGGGGAATGTAATGCCCCGGTTTTGACCCCGTTACATTAGATGTATATGATGTATGTATTGTAATGATCATGGTGTGGAGCTAAAGGCCAAGGCCCCGCCATTGATCGGTAATGCTATGTTTTGGATTTAAATTTGTCACCGACAGTATATCGGGGCATGCGGCACATATTAAGTTTCAACATCATGTAAATATGCATCTATAATAAAAATAAACACAACCAGCTACGGTCGCGGCAACCAAATCGAATGGGGCATGATTTTCTAAGGATAAGGGGGGTGAAATATTTAACCTATGGGCCAATGGGGAAAAGACAAATGTCTATGAGAAAACCCATTAAGCTGTCAACTACCTTTCTTGTCTTTTTCTTCAATCATTTATTTCTGCCAGAATGTGGTTGAGTTAGTTATTGCATGGAATGGGAAGAGTGTGGGAAAGGAAATTCGAATTGGGCAGAGACCCATTTTTGAAAAACGTGTTCTGACTTCCCTGGCAGGAAAAATACCCAAAAACGCAGGCCATTCTGCTATGCATTCACGTTTTTCAGTTTCCTCACGTTTTGGGAGCAGCTGGAGTTTTTCCTGTGTTTTTTCTTTCCACGATTTTGGTTGTTAGCTTCATTTTTCCCATGGATGGGAGGTCGTTTTTGTAATGCCAGGGCCTGGGTTGTCTTCCTCATGTTTTTGGAGCTGCTGGTGCATTTTCCATTCACGATTTGGTGGTTTCATGTGTTTTTACCATGGCTGTGAAGAGCCACTCACGTTTTTTACTGTCTCAGCGACTTTTGGCCTCACGCACAGGCTATTTGGGACGTTTTTCCCTGCTGAGAGTTGTGCTCACTGATAAGCTTCAGGACTGTGTGTTTTTCTCCACATTGTGATCCGTTTTTGCTGTTACGTTTGGGGCTATGTAATTCGTTTTTCCCTGTCTAAGCTGTGAGAGCTGAATTGATTGCCTGAGTGCAATTGTTGGTCTTTGGACTGTGTGAGGAGTAAGGATTTTGGCTTGGTTGCTTGATAAACCTGGTGCTAGAAACCACACAGACCGAACTAGAGGGCTAGCTTTCTTCTCCATCACCCCTGAATAGCACTGGAAGGGAATGCAGGGCCTGAGGGACTGTGTAGCAGAGAAGGGACTGATTCCTTGTGTTGGGTGTGGATGGGTGTCTTAGAGGTCAGGCTAGTTCTGGTGTGGGTATTCTTGGCTCTGTAATGAGCTCACCAGCTTAGCAACTTTCCTTCTCCAACTCCTGGATGGCCTGATAAACCCAACTTAGTTGGCTTGGTTGTGTTTTGGTTATCTTTGGCTATGTGTCAGCCTGCTAGTTCCCTTATTCCTTGGAGAATCATGCCCAGCTCGGGGGTGGCAACGCTGCTGAGAGATTAAAGGAGCACGCTGGCCTATGGTTGGGTGGAACGTTGCAGCGACGTAGCTGGTTGCGGAGCAAAGCTTTCATAAGATAAGTGATCTTGTGTATTTTACCTCTACAATTCCACATTTACTGTTAATTAAAAATGAAATGAACATGTTGAATTTCTGCTTGTTGAATGCATGTTGATTCCGCTGTGCAAGGATAATTAATCATAGCTATGCATAATATACAATTGTAGTTGTGTATGTTAAATGAATTGCATTTAGGCATGTTATATTGCAATGCATTCTCTCTTCCAGAATTGTATTTTAAGCATGTACATGTTCATGGGCGGTTAGCCCGGCCTGAATAAGTAAGTAGTCGCGTCCTCTCCGCCGGTCGGAGGCATGGGGACGTGACACACACCAAATCACCTACAGCAAGCCAAAGGAAAACTAACTAATGCAATCACTAACCAAATGCAGTAACAGCTAACCATGTAACTGTGTCACACTAAAATTACACAAAAAACATTAATAAAATACTAAAGTATCTAAACTACCAGCAACTGTTTTAGAAGGCAAGCCTTGGCCTTCAAACATGGATGTCGTTGAAATATCACGAAGGCTGCAACAGAGAACTACTGAGAACTATCACCCTTTTATTAATTGGATAAAAATTGCAGTTACAGTTATAGTCACTCTATTATCTCTTACAATATAGGAACCAACCCATGGATCTCCCTTCTTTCCTATATTTATACAAGAGAAAATCTAGTCTGTTACATCAATTTTGGGCAGCCATGACGATATTTGATCTTCAGGCTACCGAATCATCGAAGCAGTTACAACTAAATGTTCCTTGCATAAAATCATCTCAGGAATTAATAAACTTTTACTATGATTTGTTTCATGAATTGACATGCCCAGCAAATTATGGAAGATTCTTGGAGAGTTTAGTTGCAAGCATGAAGGCGCACCCGAGATTTCTTCTACATTAAAGTTGGTCGCATCTTTTGAGAAAGTAGCTGAAGCCAAGCAAGACCATATTCCAGAGAGAAAAATTAGTTGCAATTGTGCCACCTAGATATAACAAGTTGTTGTAGTTGCGCCACCTATGATTCTGAATCCTTCTTTCAATTCATGGACATATCAACACAACTAAAGGCAAAATCCATAATTTTAAATAAAACCAAGCATAAAATGAAATAATAAATAATGATTTATACCTGTTATATTTATGTATGTTTGTATGAAAATAATAAGGATCCAGCTGCAACATAAGGATAAAAATAGGGAAAAGGGATAGAATGGGGTAGGGAAAAAAGGGTAAATTCCAGACCCAACAACCTCCTATTATTGTTTTGTTGATGGTGCAAGTAGATGGTCTCCCTGTCACATGAGTTGATCCATGTTGATGGAATGTGTGTTGGTAATGATACCAACAATAGGATGAGTATGACGGTGTCCCTGGTCTCCTGACCACCGCCCTTCACTTGGGTATTTGTCACCATGTTTTTCTTAGACTATTAGTTCCTTATCACCCAGTTGAATAACTGCTACCAGGTACGTGGTCCCTTCCTCTTTAGAAAGTTCCTGTGCACTGGAAACTTGGTTAGACATTTCAAATCCATTTCATTCATGCATGTTCCTAGAAGTATCAATAGTGTAGATGATAAAATGGCTAATGGCGTTATAGAGTGCCACATCAATCACCACATATAAGAAATAAATTGCATCATGCATCATCATATAGTCATGCATACATGTGTCATATACATCATATAGGCATAGTCATCATCATAAAAAGAGACTCATAAACACACATAAAATACGAAATATGCATCCATGTGCATTCATATCATAATGTCATAATCAGTACAAAAAGAGAATCCCCATGGGATTTATCATCATACATATCATACAAAATTCCCCATGCTCAAATGCATTGGGGTAAGCATCACAACATGATAGTCTAAATCATCCTCCTATGACTTTGTGTCCTCCTCAGTGTCCTCCTCCTCATCTGATCTCTCCTCCTCCATCGTCACATCCCCCTGTGTAGTCGCTCTAACATACTCAGCACCAATCGTGATCCTCCTCATCAGATAGATCTACCCTAGAGGGGAACTATAGCATGTAGTGATCAAATCATCGTCTAGGTACTACCACCCATCATCAGTGACCCCCTCCAATAGTCCCTTCACATCCAACCACAGTGATTCTAACGTAGCACTATGTCGCCTCCTCTTCCTGTGAGTAGGTATATCTAACCCCTCAACACTGCCCCTACATCGTTGGTATCCCGTTAGACGGTGTGGTCCCATGTCTACACATGCCCACTGTATTTTTTCAGTGTCTAGCACATGTATGATATAGCTACCACTATGCTAGTAAACTATATATGACTAAAACCACAAAGAGTCATGTATGCATACCATCCGGTGCCTAGACCTTTCCAAGAGGTCGAGGAATCTTCGTATCTCCTCGGTAGTCCATACTAGCATATGGATAGCCCTCTATGAGGATAGGAAGCTATTTCCACTGTGAAACAATTTCTGGGGTGAATAAACGACCCATCAAGTCACCTCCCTCCCTGATCATAATCTCACATCACCACCTCATACGAGGCTCGTGTGGTCCCTCGTCCAGCACCGCCAGATGCGGTCGCAGTGTTGGTAATTGATCAAAGAAGAATGAGCACAAAAAGGATGAGAAGCAGAAATCCCCATCCACCAGGATATTTTGGTTTAACCCACGCCAAACTATTGTTAGGTACATTTGGTCCCACCCATAGTAGGTGCCCCTGGGCACACTCTCAACCATCAATAACTGGCCACCCAAGATCTTGTGTGGACCTTTCGATCCTAGTAAATGTAGCACCATCGTCACTACTACACGAGTCTCTAGACTCTCAATGTCACACATAATAATGTATGACACATGCACATATGCCATGGAATAGAAATGACGGGCACACAAGTCATCCATGACCACTCCCCTCAGGATTTTCAATGAGATATCGTCGATAACGCCAAGAAATGGGAGGCCAGTCATAAAGGAAACATCTCGGAGGGTGATCTCCAACTGCTCACCATGTATGATGAAGCACTATGCATCCCTATCCAAAAATACCACTGGATTTTTCATCAATAACTTTGTTGAACACATCAGAGAGATATGGAAGAACTTTAGTATGCCACTCCGAGCCAGTTTATCTTGTACTAAACCATCATTTTCAACCTCATCCATGAGGTATCTGATGTCTTACTCTTTCCATACAACTTGAGGCATCCTACACATCCAAAAATTCTCATTCAAACCCAGTTCAGCAAAAAATTTCCTCCTGATATAGGTCGCTCCTATCAGACCTTTTTGTTCTACTAAGTCATGCAAAAACCCTTGATAGTTGTGACCTGGGTCGCACTTGCCTCTCGAACATGTGTGACCTAGGTCATGCTTGTCTCTCTAAGAGGTGTGACAAGGTCACTCATGTCTCCCTAAAAAAGTGTGACCTGGCCCTGAAACCCCTTTAGGCTTGGCTAAGGCCCCCATAATGAAAAAAGGACAAACTAAACCACTGGAAATGATAGGCTATGTGAGAGCTCTTACTTGCAACTCACAGATCATACAATCGATGGTATAATCAGAAGAACTGAACAACTTTTCTCTAGGGCCCTCCACTGTAACTCAACACTAAACAATGACAATGACGATGACATGTGCCATGTGATCCCCCTTGTTTATAGGCCTCCATTTGGTCAACTTCTTCTTCCATGTGCCACAGAGTCATTCGGTACCCATTTTTCACACTGTTCACATCGACGGATTCAGTTTTTTGCACTCTATCCACTGATGGGATTCTCATCTCATGCTCTCCCTACTTTTTTGGTCCATTTCCTAGACTTACCTCAATTTTTATGACATCAAGCAGGTCGAACCCCTTCTGTATTGGAATGTTCACAAGGCCTCTTCTCCATCCATACTACAAACATTCCATTATTGTACCATCATTTACCATCCCTCAAGGAGGCCACATCATTTTTTCACTATTATTTTTCTCCTCACGCACCATTCACAACATCACCTCTTTTGGCACATTAAACACTTCCTCCTTGCTTGACTGACCATTATGGATTTTCAATTAAGCTATTTTCTAAGTCCTTAAATAATGAAAAGATTGTCGAGCATGCTTTCTTCCTTTAATTCTCATCAAAGTATTTTAAAGGGTGTACATGTGGTATCATTTATCCCTTTTTAGGACTATGTATACCAATTAAAGAAAAGGACCACCCTAGCACCTTCCAGCTAGGAACGGCTCCCTTTGTGTCCTTTTATGCTTTTTTTTGACATTGGGACTGTAATTTACTAAAAAGTTAACTTATGGGTTGTATTTAATCTCTTTTCCAACCCTCTCATAAATAAAATATCACTGATCTAACTTGGTTTCGATCATGCTCGAAAAAGTATTTGAATGATCGTCTAATTAGTATAGGTTTAACCTTTTTCGTCCTGGTTTCACTACCTACGGAAAAGAAGTATCTTTTCCCCTTTCAGCTTGGTGAGTTATCCTTTTTTCACTTTTATCCTTTTTTAGCTTAGGAGACTACTGTACAAAAATTACACCTGTTGGAGTCTTCTTCTAGTTTTCAAACTCTCTAACCATGAAAATACCGTCGATCATTATTGTCTTGGGCTCGACAAAAATCCACGATACAGTATCATACTGAGCATACTTATATCCCTTCGTTGAGATCCTTAAACTATAAAGAAGACCCAAATGGTGCCTTTAGGTTCCCACACAGATTACATATAGTCCCATATTATGGCATCATTCCCCCCAATGGTTCGCCTTTGTTCAGAGTACTCTACGATGAGTCTCCCTTGGATCCCTTAGATATCACTTGTCCAGTACCTTCCCTAAATATCTCCCATTGCAGTTATATCCCTGGTTCCATAGCTATTATTCCCTCCCCATGAGTTAGTGTCATTTTCTTCCAAGTCATCCCTATCGTTATACTCTAAACAAAGGAAATTTGAGTCCCTTGCACTCCCCTTCCCATGTTCTCCATTCAGTGTCCCAATACTGTTATTATACCACATCTCTGGTTGTACCTCTGTTGTTTTTATCAAGGAAACCTCATTTCTTTGGTAGTTGCAGGTCTCCCTTTGTCGATGTCAACACTTCTATTCTATAGGATATACACAGAGGTCCCTATATCTCGGTTTCATCCACCTCATTTATGAGTTCCTTGGACCACTTGAAAGGAGTCCTTGGTGCCTTTTGGGTTGGTTTTGTCTCACATTCTCAACTTCTCCTACATTATCGCATCATTGATATTCGTACAAGTTATGGTCTCCTTCATTATTTGGTCAAAGACCCTAGTTGTTACCTGAATCTAGCATATTTGTGAGTCTATATGGGACCCAAACATTTTCATGTCCCTTGTGATTTTTGGGTTGCGTTGGATGCAATGTTCAGAGGCCCCTCTATATCATGCTTATGTATATCTATGGTATCTGATGTCATTTATTATACCTTATAGATTTTAACTCTCAGTCATTGAGTCCATATAGTTGTGTACACCTTCAGATTCAACAGAGCATCGGTTGTTGTGATTTAGAATTTCAAGAGAATTCCATTGTTTCTATTTACCAGTTCTTTAGATCTATATTTGTATTCAGCCTCTCATTGAGGCAACCATTATGTCATTCCAGCTGTATGTATTGATCGAATCCCATTGTTTGATCCTTGATCCCCATTTGTATATTGAGACATTGATACAAGCATGGGTATTCCCGCCTCATCCATATATATGTCTGAGATTATATATACCTCATCCATTTTTTAGTAGTAATACAAATCGAAATCCACTACAGTTTGAATGAGGAGCCTCTTCCTCCTCCATGGTTCTCTTTGTTTCTTCATCGTTGCCACTATTTATCCCTTGATCCTATGTTGTATGTCGGTCATACGATGATATCCTTCCCTCACCCATCAAAGGGCAATCTGTTAACTCCAAAAAATTTCAACATAGCTCTCTATGGTCCAATCCATAATTATACATCATAATACCACCATTATTCCCTCTATTTTGATCTTCACAATTAAATTCCACCAAAATTGGTCCAAAAAATTATTATTCCTTCCCCCATAAATACAGGGAATAAGGGCATTTATTGCAACATAACCCCCATTCTCCCAAAAAGGACCAAAAAACCCTAAAATGAGAATGGGTCAAAAGCCATGGACAAATACCATGGGTAGCAAGTGTTGTATCATTCTATAAATACATTGTGAATTTCTCCCCACAAGCGTTGGTTACACTTTTTGTCAATCATTTTTGTATAAACTCGTCACATTCCCATACTTTTTCCACACCATTTCACATGCATGTTGAGCTTTCTCCATACCCACCTTGATCCATTTCCATTTGACAACCATTGGTGGAGAAGATCAAAGAACCATATCATCAGAGTCGATGAACCATATCCTCAAACGGCTACAGTGGCCCATCTTATTGAAAGGTATGTTACATTTTTGTTTTACTAGTTAGATCATAAAATAAAAATAAAATAATTATTTTTTAATTATTGTAATAGTCAAGGTTGAGTTCATCCCTTGCACCCTGAACTCTATCCTTAAATATGGTTGATCTAAGGTATGTTCTTTTGCACGTAGTAGGGGAGAAATCCCCAATACAACTCCTACATTTGGACCTTTGTCTAGAACTTTGAAAAGAATTGTCTTTAATAAATGATTTTACGAAATTAAAATATTGTCATTTTCTTTGATCCTTAAATATAATAGAAGATGGACAAGATAATCTTACTTGTAGTCTTGAGCAAGGTAATTTGATTCATAATGGAGGATTACAGATTTGCCAAATCTCTTAAAGAGTCTTAAATGAATAATTATCAACTTAAAGTAGATTTCAGGTGAATAATTATCAACTTAAATGAATAATTATCAACAGTTCTTTTGGATGCGTTGTTGGTGAGATGAAGGTGTATTTGGTAGAATATGATGGACGTTGTCGAAGGATAACTATTAGAAATAGTGGTAAAGTGTTGGTATACCAGATAAAAACCTAGAGCGATAATTGGATTGAAAAGAAGATAAATGAGGGATATGTTGAAATCACTCTTCATCTTGAGAAAAGAACCATCCTTCAACCCAAAGGAAGGGAAAGGGATTGTATTATCAAAAAAATTGATCAGTATATGTATTTTGAAATACCTTTGGACCTCTCAAGACTTCTCCTCTAGTTTTTGGTCTAATGCAGAATAAATGTACTATGTTAGGAGATGCTTTTATCCAACTTTACATAAGCCAGGTTTTTTATAGTTCTTGGAAACTACAAGAACGTAACTATTTTGTAATTTTCTCTCAATTGGATCTAGAAAGACTTATTTTGCTCAGTTTTGGAACATTTTTTGTAATAGTAGGTCTTTTGGTTTGTACGAGACCTCTTCTTTTTTTATATTTTAAAACCAGTACTTCGTTTTGTTAAAAAAAACTAATTTTAATATCAATTCAAAATGTATACTTAATTACAAATTAATTACACTTAAAAAGGACATCTATAATGTGTGAATGTCGTTTATTTATTTTTCAAGTAACACTAACACACTCTATCATTAGATTTCATTCTATTAATTTAAATAATTTTTTGTTCCTTCACTAATCACAAAATCACTTTCAAACTCTAACAATGCAATCACATTAAGGTTTTGCTAAATGAAGTTATTTATAACAATTCACCAACTCATTATCACTAGCATGGATACTACAAAGATTTTATAAATACTAATTTAATTATCAAAATCATTTTTCCAATTTTATGTGCATAAAGAACGAAATTAAGACTTTAAAAAATATAACAAGCCCAATGATTGATTATGTAAAATTTGTGATAAATAGGAGGTGAAGGAAGAACATTATTTCCTTTTCATGTGGCCCACATTTAATAATGGAATCAGAAACTTTACTTATATTTATGTATTAGTTTCTATTTCTCCTTACCAAAAGCACTTTGAACTTGGTATTTCCATTTCCTATTGCCCTATGTATCTTCTTATTGAAAAACTGTAATTGTACGAGTATTGTATATATACTTATAATTGAAACAGAAATTTTTAAATTTTCAAGTTTGTATTTTTAAATTGTAATTTTGCACTTTTGTAAATTATTTTGTAAGTTGTAAATATTTGTAAACGTAATTAAAAATTTGTAATTGCAATTTGCAAGTTCTGATTGTAACAATAATTGTAATTTGTGATTGTAATTGTACGAGAGTATTGTATATATACTTATAATTGAAACATAAATTTTTAAATTTTCAAGTTTGTATTTTTAAATTGTAATTTTGCAATTTCATATATTATTTTGTAGTTTTGCACTTTTGTAAATTACTTTGTAATTTGTAAATATTTGTAAACGTAATTAAAAAATTGTAATTGAAACTTGCAAGTTCTGATTGTAACAATAATTGTAATTTGTGATTGTAAGTCTGTAGTTATAATTGTTCAATTTGTTATTAGTATTGTGTAAACCTAATTAGTAATTTCTTATTGTAATAATGATTGTAAACTGTAATTGTAGTTGAGATTGTAACTTGCAATTATAACTAAGATTGTGCACAATTTGTAACTATAATTATAACTAATATAAAAGATGTCGACATAAATACATATATAAATAAATAGCATTGCATCACACATGAATCATACTCATCGACATAAAAAAATACATCATACATATAAAGATAAATATCATAAAATAATTGAACAACTCATTGAGCATAAAAAATAAGTCCATATATATAACGATAAAAAATATTACAATTGATCATCAAATCAATGTCCACCACCACCATCTCCTAACATCATTTAACGTACCATCATCTTCATCACCATTACCACCTACTAATTTTCATTATATAACTTAACCATCATGCATACATCTAACAAACGCCATCTAACATGCACATCTATCAAGCAAACCTAGAAAACATATCTAACTTGCCTAACATACACATCACCATCAACATCAACATGAAAAATGCAGTGTGTGTGTGCGTGCCATATGTATGTATGAACAATAATATCAAATCATGATACATTCCAAATATGCATCTGCATTCCAATAAATTCTATGAGATATCTAGTCCACCTTTGCAACCAGAGGCATCACTACATATTCCAACATAGGTATCATCACCTCCACTAGCAAAGTCGGAGGAATCAGTAACTCTGTCAAGAAAGAGATCAGCATAGAGGATATATCCCATATGATTTATCTCACCCATTGTGACTGTAGTATCTAGATACTCGGAAATGGGTCAAGTAAGAGGTGGTGGACAGTCGGGTTGGTGAGGAGGAGAGGCTACTCGATCAACCTGTGGATCATGAGTCAAAAATGTTGGTTGGTAGGTTGGATGTATAGGAGCATATATTGGTTGGTGGGCATGGTGAGGAGAAGGAGGAAGAGGTGGATCATGATATTTTTATGCACCCTCGTTATGGTGAGGAGGAGGAGGAGGAGGAGGAGGAGGAGGAGGAGGAGAAGGTGAGGAGGACTAGGATATTCGCCCTCATCAAATGTAGAATCGTCCTTTGGCCTCCAATAATCTAGAGGGATTGATGTACCGGCAACATATTGTATAAAAAACATCATATCATGAGGAACCATCCTCTCTAATTCTACAAGCTCAAGGTATCTCATGATCCCATGTGCCCATACAGTTTAGAATAGGCAAGAAAGAGACCAATGTGGAAAACATGTCCACCACATCCTATCAAAACATATCATTTTCCCTACATCGTAGGTTGGGTCTAGGAAATGCAGCCACCTTAGGATTTTTCATATCCTCGTAATCCTGAACGAGTGGAGGCCCCTCCCCATTGAACGTGGAAACGTCTGCAAATTATATGGTACAAAACAATAATTAGACAATTTCATTAAGCAATTTAATAAAACAACTTAAAGAAAATATTATAATATATTTCATTTGCATTAAGTAAGACAATAAATGCAATGATATTAATTTAAACATAACACTAATATTACCTCTATCGTTTGGTGGCTTATCCTTGGTGAAAGACATGTTTTTACATGCTTTCCAGTCGGACCCCACATACGGATATGGGAGAATATCCAATGAATGGTCCTCCTCGATGGTTAGCATCTCCATCACCTCTTATGTGATCCTACCTAGGAACTCATGATGCCCCTCTTGGGCATCGTATATCCCGACGTGTGCATACACACATCGGTCATTGGCTTAGGAGGGTGGCAGTCAAATGAATGCCTTGTGGTAAGAATTCTCTCAAAAAATAAACAAAAAATATTTGAACCAAAAGATAATTTGACCCTCCCATCAATATTTGCACAACATCAATACAAAGCAAAACAAAATTGCCACAAAAAAATGGTAGACCACCTAATGCATCTAGTTCTCCGCATTAAAGAATATACATACAATAAAAGATGAAAACTAATGCATTTCCCATTAGTGGTGAGGTGTGATATGGTCATCACCAATCATGAGAGGAACCTAACCTCCTCTGCACTGAAAGCAAAAATCCGTAGTTATACATCGCGCACCTGAAAATCAGTAGGATCAGTGACTTGGTCAGTGATATATCTCTTAATGTAAGCGAGTTGAATCTCTGCTACAAAACCAACTAGCACATTAGGAAACTAGTGAAAATATTTCCCTCTCTTGGATATCCGAATGATTACTTAAATGTACTCCTCAATGGGAAAGAACCATTGATTGATACCAAAGTGAAAGGCCTATCTATGGTGATCCCAACAATGAATCAATTGTGCCAACAAATTTTATTTTCCCTTGAGCAATGTATCCTCTTGATAGAACTTAATAAAGCCGAAAACCATCAAGAGGTCTCATGTTTGATCAGTAATAGGAACAGGGTACAAATACCTCTCCCTCTATATGGCCTACAACTCATGCAAAAATTTATACTATTCAGCTCATTCTTGCTATTGTCGATTGACCTCTCACCATTGATGTCTCTTATTCACATATAAGATCAATCAATTTCAAAATTAGACATTTAAAAACATTAAATATTTCATAAAATGAGAATGTTATTTATAAGCATCAAATAATATCTTTTTTCTCAAAATAAATGAGTTTGACAAGAAGTGTGTCTATATTACAATAACGCGCCATTAATGGTCCTCTTGTAACACAAGAGCACCACATATGGTGTGTTGCAATAAAACGAATATACTAGTTATGTAAATAAAATAAACTAAAATTTAACCATATGGATAACCGATGTGTTACAATGATAAACCACCGGATACAAGGACCCTAATGAACAGTGTGACTATTTTTTTTAAATAAAAAATGGTGTGTTTTTACATTAAAAGCGCTACTAATTTTGTTTTTTTAAGATGCACCCGCAATATTTTGTAAATCTTAAAAATGATGCTTCCATCAATAGAAAGCACTAGTGCAGTACGGACACGTCCATGCACCGAAAAAGGTTCTCCAACCTTTTCAAGGTGCACCATCATAGGAGAACTTAATTTTTAGTTTTAGAATTATTTTTTATCGACATAATGGTGCACTTGTTACATGTCATTGCATCAAATTATCCATGCGGACATGTTAACGTGGTGATTTTTCAAAAAATATTCAGTTCGGTGGTGTGCTTTTATGGCCAACGCAGCGGTGCATGTATTATTTTAAAATACACTACTAATATTTTGTAAATATTAAAAACAGTGCTTCCATCAATAGGAAACATGAGTGCATTGTTGACACATATGTGCATTGTTAACAGTGCTCAATACTTTTGAAAGTGCATCGGTTAACACAATGGTTTTTTTAATATATTTAGTGTGGTGGTGCATCCACCAATAGAAAGCACCAATGCATTTTGGACACATCGTCACACCGTAAACAGTGTGTAAATATTTATAGAGTGAACTGTAGTAGGAGAAACTCTTTGTGAGTTTCATAATGTTTTCTATCGAGATAGCCATGCACCTATTAAACATCGGTGCACCGTTTTTTGGTGTGTTCTTGTTTACAATGTGAATTTGTTAACGTTGTGAATTTATTTTATAATTTATTTTAGAAATGTGTTATGAACATTATTTATAAAACCATGGTTGTAGTACTCTACACATACAAATGCATAGGTCATGGGTCACACTGTAAATTTATAGGGTGCACCGTCTAGCAGTGTGAGTTAAATGGCTCAAATGCACCAGGCAAATTTTTGGATATTTTAAAGAAAAGGGAAAATAAATCTCAATTTTAATTTTTAATTCGCTAAAAATTAGAGTTTACCTGGTCACTTGCGCGTCGTGGAGACATGGTTGCGATGTACACCATTTGGCGAAATTCAAAATCCACTCAGCAAGCAACAAAAGCAAGCAATGCCACCACATGGAGCACCAATGGCAAGGCATCTAAGTAGAGAAGGTACCTTACCGGTGCTTAGGGGGTCAAAATCACTGCAGAGATGGTAAAAATTGTATTTTAATTCAGTTTTTTTTATTTAGCCTTGTTATGGTGTGTGTGAAACCCAAACACCCTAGTGCAATTAATGAGCACTACCACACCTATAATTAAAAACAAAAATAAAAAAATTCATATAATACATGGTTATTTTTATTCAAAAATATTATATTTAATCCTAGCATGATGCACCTGAAACTCTATCACCCCATTGTGTTTATTAAGAACAATTGCACCGATAATGAAAATTAAAAAAATAATAATAATATAATTGGGTTTTTTTAATTCGATAAAAAAAATTATTTAACCCTTTCATGGTGCATCAAAAACTCAAATTCCCTGGTGCATTTAGTGAGAATGACCGCACTAAAATAGTAAACTAAAAATAAAAATTTAATCTAATCCATGGTTTTTTTTAATTTGGTATTATTTTAATCGTAACACGGTGCGCCCTAATATTGAACGCCCCAGTGCTATTATTTAAAACTACCACACCGAAAATCAAAGTTAAAAATCAGAAATAAATATAATATGGTGCCCTCTACTATCCATTTACCCTATTTTGGCTCTTTCAAACCAATTGTGGACTAGTGCACTTAAGTAATATAAACGCATCGATTGTAAAATTTTAGATTTTTTTTTGCTTTATGGTGTTTCCGACCATGGTGCCACATGATTTATGCCTACACCAGTGTATTCATGTTGGTTATGCATTGGTGAATTTGGTATGTATAAAAGCACCAAAACAAACATCTGCCAAAACCTCAGCATTCTCGCCTCCTCTAATGTCTGTGAGAAACCTCCTGCAATAAATAATGAAAATGCACGATATAACAAAAATAGCAAAGCACAAAAGGAATTTTATTGATCGCAGGACACTTTGAGGGGGCAACCTCCTTTGAGAAATATCAATGAAAAAATAACTCGTGGATACCTTCATTGGCCTCAACACTTAATTATATACTAAGTCTAATCTAAACAACTATTACTCCCCATGAATGTGGGATAGTACAATATACTCACGGGACAACTTACAAAGCATATGCATCCAACAACAATATACTTAAAAAAGTAAAGCGAAGGGATGGCATGGGTTCCTAACATCCCCTCCCTCTTAGAAAATCTTTGTCCTCAAATATTTAGATGTGGAAATTGTTGTTAAATATGAAGGAGTGGTTCACATGTACCATCATCTGGTTGAATTTTGTGCCACTGAATTAATGTCTCTATGATGGATTGAGAGAGAAGCTGATGAATGCCCTTATTGAAAATTGTCTCTAGTTTGAAAATGATGGATCCTTCATTATCCAGTTTTGGTAAAACAGTTCGTGCTCTGATGTTGGTTCCAATAACTTTCTTGAGACAAGAGACATGAAATACTGGGTGAACGTGAGAAGAAGGAGGAAGTTCCAATTTATAAGCAACAGACCCAATCTTTTGAAGAACCTTATATGGCCCGTAGAACTATGGAGCGGGCTTATGATGCCCTTTTATTTTCATGAAGGATTTCTTGTAATGTTGTAGATGAATAAAAAACATATCACTGATTAAGTGTGCTTGGAATTGTGTTGATCGGATTGTTGTTTCCTTCAATTTCTTTCCATGTGAAGATTGTCCTGCAAAATGTGAAGAATATGATATCGGCTTCGAAGGACCATGTCAATTTTCTGAACTAGTGAGCTATTGGGAGTGTATGGATGGAGCACTAGCAGCGCTTGAACATAGAATTATTCATATGGATTCATTTTAGATGTAGTGCGGTAGGAGGTATTGTACCACCATTCAGCGAGAGGGAGCCACTTTTCCCACTGATGTTGTTCTTCAGAGGTGAAGCAACGAATATAAGTTTCCATCTAACATTTTTTGATAACTTCATCCTGACTATCTATTTGTGGGTGATACCCTTAGCTCCTCTTCAGTTTGGTGCCAGTGTGGAGAAATAGTTATGTCCAAAACTGACTTGTGAAAGTTGCATCACAGAAGATTTGGTCCATGAAAATTTGTGCAACTAAGGATGAGATATATGGATGGTTGAGGGCACAAAAATGACTATGTTTGGAGAGTCATTTAACCACAACCAAGATCATTGTATGCCCTCCATATTTTGGGAGCCCTTCAATGAAATTCATCAAAATATTTGTCCAGATATGTGTAGGGATGGGCCTGATGTGGGAAGGGATGCTTCTAGGAAGGAGAGGAATAAAATGGTATTCTAGTCTTGAAGGTTTAAATCCCATTGGTTCAACAATGACACATGCATATCGATCCAGAATTTGTTTTAGAGCCAAGGGAGTAGTGGAGATCGTTGATGGTTGCATCTGAATGGAATGGAGCTTAACGTTAAAACCATGTGAATTAATCTTAAGGATATTTTCCATGCGGTGTGAATTGATGATGTTGAGAGACCCTGGTTGTAAGCCGTTCAATGTATTTTTTTCCCATTGACTAAAAATTACATCCAAAGTCTAGCAAAATCCCATAATATTGGTCCAAGTGTGTGTAACCATTGAGTCCCCAAAACCATATCACATACACTTAAGGGCAAGGAAAACATGTCGAAGTGCAAGTTATAATCTCCAATAGAGATACACACATTGTGACACGTACCTTTGCAAGGTAAGGTGACCCCATTAGCAATCGTGACTTTAAAACTGGAGCAAGGATGCAAAAAATAATCAGCCTATTTGGTGATCCAAGGGTCAATGAAGTTATGAGTGCTACTAGAATCAATGAGTATTATAAGAGGGGTATTCTTAAAGAAACCCTTGACCCCCACGGTTTCTGGGGTGGTGACTCCACCTAATGCATGGAGATATATATATAGATGGTCTTCCTAAGAAGGAGGATCAACAGATGCTTGTTGAATGTCGACCTAATCATCTACTAGATCCTGATCATTGTCACAAATTTGAGGTGTATGCAGAGAAGCCACATCCCAGAGATATATCTTTTTCTCAGCACATCAATGTACCTGGGTGAATTTCTCATCACAATTATAAAAAAGCCCCTTTTCTCTACATGCTCGCATCTCAACTTCAAACAAATGCTTGATAGGAGAGGTTCTAGGAGCTGGTTTTATTGGAGGTCTTTGGGAAACCATATTTCTGAATAGAACAAAAGTGGATTGGGAGAATTATTGAGCTATGATATTATCCTCTGCCAACTTAGCCAACCCTTTGGATTCCATCATTGTGCTGGGGAAAAACATTTTAACCTCAAATCAGATGTAATCCTTTAAACCACTGATAAAACAACTCCTGTGAAATGCATCAGACAATCCTTTTGTGTGATTGGCTAATTTCTCAAATTTCGTCTGATACTCTCTCACAGTGCCAGTTTGGAGAAGTTTAGTGAGTGCTCCTGTAAATTCATCAAAAGCAATAGGTCCAAATCAGACAATCCTTCTATGTGATTGGCCAGTTTATCAAATTTTGTCTGATACTCTCTCACAGTTCCATTTTGGTGAAGTTTAGTGAGTGCTCCTGTGAATTCATCAAAAGAAATAGGTCCAAATCATTGCAAAAGGTGTTGGAAAAAATCTGTCAATTTTGGCTCTTCATGATTCTTGATGTACTAACAAAACCATTGAAGGGCTTCATGTTCCAAATGAAAGCATGTAACTGGGACTTTGGTGACATCAAAATTGTTATGTAGACTGAAATATTGTTTTTCCCTCTATATCCATCCAGTTGGATCATCACCATTGAAGTGATGGAAATCAATATTTTTCCCATGAAAAGAAGAAGAGAACCAAGTGTCTGCATAAGGCTCTTGCTAACATCTATTGTTCATTGATGAAATTTGAAGATGGAGGCCAAGAATATTTTTATCCAAATCTTGGATTTTAGTCTTGAGGGAGACATAGGTGATAACCAGGAGAGTTTTTTTGTATCTGTGACGGATCTAGACAGATGCAATATGTTATTTATCAACTGATAATATATATGGAACCCAAGTATTTTACAGCTTCCTAAAGGTTTATGGGAGTCACTCAACCACTATTTTTTTCTAATTCCTTGTGTATTGGGGCAGTACCCCTCACTCCATGGATCGGGTAAAACTGATAACCGATTTGCCACAAAATACAGCTCTTAGTTTACCTCATGGGTGGGAACTAGTCAATCAGGCAGGTTTCATTTCCCTTTTTGCTGTCAGGTCTTCTCAATGGCCAGCTACTTCAGGGTTCCTGTGGTACTCCTCACAATGAATTTTAGGGATATGCTCAGGTACTTCCCACAGTTAAGTGGATAGGGGTTATACCCTGATCTGAAATATCAATTGAAATGAATAATACATATGCAAATAAGAATAACTACTGCAATAATCATAGCATTGGAAAAAAAAAATTGAAAAAAATTCCACCCAGCGAGCCCAGAAAATCGTAAATAGAGTTAGGGTTTTGAGACAAAAAAATTAAAATGAGCATAACCTGGTCAACATTGCTCAGATTCTCTATTATAGACAAGTTTCTGGAACTGGAACAACCCCTCTGCATCTACAAATACAATCATAACAGAAATCTGGGTACCTCGTCAAAATGTTTCCGCTCTACCATTTTCGCGACCGTCACCGAATTATGAAAATAACTGACTTTAAATCAGCGATATATCCACTTTCTGAACTCCAAATGAGGTGATTTTTTTTAAACTGAGTATTTTTGTAATAGAAATTCATATATATAGCGTGTTTCTTATGAATCTGCACAAAACGTTTCATAAATTGATCTGAAAGTCGTCTCCCGATTTTGCCCTTTTTTTTGCCAAAAAAATAAATTCCCACTTGTGCCAAGGAAAGTCCTGTAATAATAGATGTGAGAAACCTCATGCAATAAATAATAAAAATGCATGATATAATATAAATAGCAGAGCACATAAGAATTTTATTGATCATAGGCCACTTCAAGGGGGAAACCTCCTTTGAGCAATCTCAAAAAATAACTCGCGGATACCTACATTATCCTCAACACTTACTTATATACTAAGTATAATCTAAACAACTATTTCTCCCCATGAATGTGGGGTAATACAATATACTCATGGGATGGCTTACAAATCATATGTGTCCAACAACAATATACTTAACAAAGTAAAGAGAAGGGTTGGCATTGGTTCCTAACAGTGACCTCCATTATAAATGGACATTTGGTATCTTTTTATAGGAGCATCCACTATAACTTGTACTACATATCCTTCTCCTTGTAGTGAGCCATCCTGAATGGTAAAAAAACTCCTTGGGTGTATCGAAAGTTGTTATTCTCTTTTATATATTTCTAACAGGTTATCATGTTCCCTAAATGGAGTTTGTATGTGGAATTTTCTCCCCAAGGAAGTTGATGTCTCAACTAGACTCCTCAAGTCCCACATTGATTTTTTCACTTCATCTCCTATTGTTAGGGTTTTGGATATGTATGGTTTCACACTTTACATTAGAAGTAACTTTGGCATATTGTAAGGGGCATCTTGAAAATGAACGTAACCAGCAATATATCTTCAAATATAAGCTACCACCATTCTAGCTAGTTGTATTGCTTTGTATTTTATAGTGTTTTTCCATTTCATTCATTAATATATATGGGTTTTAGTATAATATTGTTCTATTTGCAACACCTTTGTGTGTTTGTTTCATTTTTGTATCGTTCCCCCCATTTCATTCTCCAAATAATCCAAAACATACATAACCTTAGAAGGTTCAAATTGTCATGTGATATCAACCCTAACAAATTTTCTTCTACAATGAAGCAACACAATAAATTCAACCCATGTAAAGAAGGAATATGCATACCCATTATAATTTTCTTCAATGGAGAAATATCATCTTTCTTCAAAATCCATGGGACATCGCATTCATTAAAAGACCAAGAGGGACTAGCCTCTCCTCTATTTTCTTTTCTTTGCTAATGTTTAATTTTAGTATTTGGAGAAATAATATCTCTCCTAACACCCAATATTTCATTTTTTCATTTACATGTTCCTCTGTAAATAAGATGAAACATTTTTAAATTTATGTGTTGGGTCTAGTAACTGGGAAATATTAATATGCTCCCAATGTGGAAGCTCATAAAATAGAGATTTCATTTTTTCCCCAATGGGAATTTTCTCAACGTAAGTGTCAAAAACTTTAAGATAATCAAGCATAGGTTTCCAACTTGAATTGAAATATTATGTACATCCCTTCTCCTTCTTTGTTTCATATGTCATAAGCCAGTCAATCCGTGTCATTATTTTAGATCTTGTGTTATCTTAGGTTTAACATTGAAAGCAATTGTTGTTCTTCTATAAGTGTGTTATTTTGGCAGGAATACCCTCAAAATGTTGTACTTCATAGGTGGTTGGACCACCCAGCTTTTATAGAAGGTATACAACATTTACATCTATGAAACCCTCTTGTTACAAAAATTGCAATTTTATTGTGTACAGAGCACATTAGCATTAAATAAGACAGTTGCACCAAATTAATGATGAATATAAACAAAGAAATAAACATGATTACTAGAGAACAATATTAATTAAAAATAATCATGTGTGGCGTACATAGATATTCCACACAACATAAAATACATTTCCATTGGGATGGGTCTTCATACATATTATAAAACTATCCCTTCACAAAATTACTTAAATTCATCAGTTAATGGTTTTAGGTAGACATTCATCTTCTTAGATTGTGTTTTACTCGAGACTATAAGATAACATAAGATGTTATTTCTTCATGGAAAAACATGGGGGTATTGTTATCTATAACAACTATGGGCCAAATAAAATAGTTCTTTTAAGGGAATCCCAGTTAACTCCATCTATGGCTATGCTCAATCAAAGGCTCTGCACTTCCATTAAATTATCGATCCATGTATCCTCTATATGCTTCATTCCTATGGAATTTCTTGGGATTCACATAAATATTGTCTCACTTATGTGTGAGGCATGCCACCCCTATAACATGTCTAATTCTTTACAATGGAAGGGCCTTTGAATCCTTTGTATTATAGTCATGTGCCTCGATATCTTATGAGACATGCCCACATTTTCAACATATATTTTTATATGCACATTCACATCTATATAGAATGAAATCATTTGGACATGCATGATCTAATATGTACTCAACACCCAACCTTACAACATTTTCTTTTCCTCTTCATAGTTTCTATGTATCACTCGAAAGTACCTTGTATATGAGTAACCTACAATTAGTGGACAATAGATATGTACACTATCATCAAGAATGCATAAAATTGACCATTTACAATGTTAATTGTTGGACACAATTTGTGATTCCTACACAATTCAAGCTAAATTATTACTATCATATTCATAGATACTTAGATTTAAAATAAACCCAAGTCAATTCATTCAATTTACTAGAACATGTATAAGACGACATGCACAACAACCACCTTAACATCCATCTACATTTAACAAGTGTAAGTTTTAAACATGTGCTGAGAAGCAAAGCATATAGATCCTTTTTAATAAAAATAGATATTACACCACAACATTCACACATAATACACATTGATTCACCCTGGAAACCCTTGATCGGGAAAACCAACAAAACTTGGATCCACACCTCTTATTTTCTCATTATCATTATGATCCACTCATAATATAAAAAATATATGTATGTAGTAGCATCCAAAACCCTAATCCATTAACCCAGATTAGAAATAGACCCAAATCCCTTAACCATTATTAAATTACATATTTTTAGAAAAAAACCCAAAATAGGACAAAAATAACCCAAACAATTTCGAACCCACTACGCTCGTATCATAAATAGCATACACATGCAAAGATTAGAACACATACCCAACATTCTCCAACTTGTTGTTTTCTTTGCATGACAATGAGTCATGTACTCATACGGTCACATGTTCAAGGAATCAATGTCAATAGATTCTCTACACGAAGAGAACTTCTCAATACTAACATACTTTGTTAATGAGTCTGCAACATTCTTCAAGGTGTCAATATTTTCCAACAACACCTTTTTGTCTTCAACCATATTTCTTACAAACTGAAATTGCACATCAATATGATTTTTCTTAGCATGATAATCAATGTTCTTTGAAAGGAATATTTCACTTTGTCTATAGCAATATAACATTATAGATTTATGCCCAAAACCAATACCTAAACACAATATCTGCAACCATACATCTTCTTTTCTTGCATGAGTGGATTCCATATATTCAGCTTCTATAGTTGAGAGTGCAACTACATCCTATATCTTTCTCATCTAAATGATATCTCCTCCAAATAAGGTAAACACATACCCACTTGTAGATCTTCTGCGATCAATATCTCCAACTCAGTATGCATTAACAAATCCATGTACATATATTACTTTGTCTTGTTCGAGTCTTCCTTGATATGATATTGCATAATCTATGGTTACACGCAAATATCTAAATACCCTTTTTACAATTGTCCAATTCTCCTTCCTTGGTTTTGACATATATATGCTCAAAACTCCCATTGCATGAGAAATGTATGTTCTGGTACAGACCATTGCATACATCAAACTTCCAACTGCACTAGCATATGGAACTCGTGACATATCTTCTTCCCCTTCCTGTGTCTTGGGACACTGCTCTACATATAAATTTACACCAATAGGATAGGGACCTTGATCGGATTACTATCTTGCATGTTAAATATCGACAGTATCGTCTCAACATATTTTCTTTGATTAAACCATATCTTCTTGTTTGCAAAATATTTTTTAATATCCACTCCCAGTATGAAATTTGCAACACCAAGATCCTTCATATAAAATATGGAGGATAGATGAGACTTATCCTCCTTTATGACATCTTTGGTATTTCCAATCAACACCATATCATCAACATACATAACTATGTTGATGAAGTGATTACCAACCTGTTTAGAGTATACACAGTGATCATCCTTTCTTCTCACAAACCCCAATCCAAGTATGTATGTGTCGAACTTTTGGTACCACATCCTTGGATATTGCTTTAAACGATAAAGGAACTTCTTTAGTTTACATTCCATCTCTTTCCTTCCCTTTACAATGAACCCTTCTAGTTTTTTCATGTAGATTTCTTCTTCAAGATACCCATGTAAGAACATCATTTTCAGATCCATTTGCTCTACTTCAATATCAAAAGAAGCAGCAATATCAAGAAGGAATCCAATAGAATTTAATTTGTAACTAGAGAAATATTTAATCAAAATCAATTCCCTATACTTGAGAATAACCCTTTGCTACCAAGCGGGCTTTGTAATTCTCCACTTTACCTTCTGAATTCAACTTCTTTTAAACAACCATTTGCTACCAATGGATTTGCTTCCAGATGGTAATTGAACTAGATCCCAAGCTTCATTTTTGTCGAAGGAATCCATTTCTTCAACCATGGCTTTATTTTAAAGATTGTTATCTTATGAATCAATAGCTTCTTTCACATTTCTAGGATCATCATCATTTTTTTTGTGTCTAGGGGAATCGGGAACTTGGGATTGGGCTGGTACTCATGTAACATGGGGTCGAGGGATCCATTCCCGCTACCATTATACCCCTAGGTGCCCCACAACTTCTCGCAAGCATGGGACATGGGTAATCCCAGGTGTGATTTGAACTCATGACCATTCTTTACAACATGTGACTTCATATCAAGTGAATCTCCAATGAGCCACACCCATGCAGGCTAAAACAAACATTCTAGGACAATCATCATTAATAGACAAAGAAAAAATAGATTGAAAATTGGGAGGGGGATACCTTTTTTGTTTCTTTTTTTCTCGATATGATCTCCTCAAAACTGGGGTATGAGGTTCTTCTTCTTTTGATTCGGCTTCTTCCATAGAGTGAGATTATTCAACTTCTAACTCAAACTCTATTTTATCTAGTTCCTTTTCCATTGGATTCACTTCATGTATGGGAGAACTTCTTTGACCTCTATAAACACAACATCTCCACTATAGATAGTATTATTAGTTATTGGGTTCCAAAGCTTAAAACCTTTCGTATGATCTTTATAACTGATAAATATACATTTTTCAACTTTATTATCCAACTTACTCATTTTCTCCTTTGAAACAGTACATAAGAATCAAAGCCAAAAACTTTTAGCTTAATAGAGGGTTTCTTACTATTCCATACCTATTGTGGAGTTTTATCAACCAATGCTGATGTGAGTGATCGATTTACCAGGTAACATGTTGTATCCACTACCTCTTATGATAAGTATTGTCCTATCTTGTGCATGCTCCTTCGATTTTCCATCAGTCTCCTATTCATCCTTTCAAAAATTCCATTCTATTGAGGTGTGTATGTAGTAGTATTTTTCCTTGATATGCCACACTTCTTATAGAATTCCTAAAATTCATTCACGCAGAACTCCCCACCACTATATGTCCTCAAAACCATTATTTTCTTTTCTGTTTGATTCTCTACAAGACCCTTCAATTATTTAAACTTATCAAAAAATTCATATTTATTTTGAGGGAAATAAAACAATGTGTTCCTTGAGAAATCATCTATAAGTGAAAGATGGGAACAAGTCCAAAAACATCACTATGTATTAACTCTAAAACCCCCTTTTCTCTTGTAGCACCAAATGAAAATCTTACTTGATTATGTTTTCATAAATGCAATGTTCACAGAAACAAAAATCTAGTGTGCAATCAGTCATACCTTCAACCATACCTTTACCTTGAAATCCTCTCCCTTTTCTCCAATATGGCCCAATCTTTTATGCCATAGAATTGCCTTTCCTCCTGATGCAATCAGGGTTCTGTCATCTTTATCTCCTCCCCCAGGCACAACAGAATTGTTACATTAGTCGATGATGGTGCTTCCCAATATTTTTTATAGATTTCCATATCAAACTCCCCTCGTCAATACCATTGACCGTATAACCATTTTTTAACCACCATTTCCACACACAGTCTTTGCCCCTGCAGCATCCATCTTTCCAACATGTATCAAGTTTCTCGCTAGATTTGGAATGTGTAGTACTCCATGGAGATTTATAATCCTTCCATACTTGAGCTTCAAATTGAATCTTTCATGTCCAATGATATTATTTGATGAATCATCTCCCAAAAACACATCTCCTCCATTGTACTTTTCATATTCACAAAACCACTCCCTATGAGGGTTCATATGACATGGCACACCTAAGTAAACCATCCATATAGCACGTTATAAATGATTACCTATGGAATATAGGTACACACCCCCCCTTATTCTAAGGAGGTATTTGCCTCTATGGAATGGGCATCCCTATATCCCTTCACTTTTCAACATTCTTAGATATACAATCCTTTTTATAGTGCCTAGCTTTACCACATTTCCAACACTTCCTTATAAATTTTCCTAGGAATTTAGATCTCCCCCCAGATCCCTTATTTTTAGTTTTCTCCTAGGGGAAACCTCTCACGAATAGGGAATCCATGATATGATTATCCATGGATTTACACCTCGTCTCTTCTAACAACATGTATGCTTCTATTTCATCAAATTTTAAGGTCGCTTTACTAGCACTACCTATTTCTACATTTAGGTAATCTTGGGAATTTGGAAAATAACATAATAATGTAATACATTTATTTTCTTCAACCATTATAATTCCAACATAGGTTAATTGAATTACTAGATTAGCGTATACATTTATATTCTTTGGCGTTGTGTCATTATCATCCATCCTGAGGTGATACGGTTTCTTTTGTAGAAACAACTTGTTTACCAAGGATTTGATTTGATACAAACTCCCTATCTTTGTCCAAATTTTTAACGCACTATATTCTCCATATATGTTCAAAAACATAGAGTATGATACGAACAGTTATATTGTAGTCCTCTCTCTTCCTTATAACTTGTTGTAATATTCTTTCAAAAATCCAATGGATTGTGTACCCAGATCCATAGCAATCCAATGTTCTTGATATACAATAAGATCTTCCATTTTGATTTTCCATTGCTCAAAATACTTATCATTAAATTTCTCAATCTCAATTCTCAAACTGCTCACCATTCTCTTTCAATGCACAAAACAACACTACAAAGCTCCCACTCAAACCATGTTTATCACAAACCCATGACTTATCAACCGTGTCAAGCCCTCAACAACAAATGCATCCCCATGAAGCCAATAACCAATCTTTGATACCACATGTAAGTTTTAAACATGTGCAAAGAAGCAAATCATAGAGATTCTTTTAATCAAAATATATATTTAACCACATCATTCACACATAATACACACATATTTACCCTGGAAACTCTTAACCGATAAAACCAACAAAACTTGGAGCCAGACCTCTTATTTTCTGATTATCATTATGAACCACTCACAATACAAAATATAGGTATTTCACAGTATCCAAGACCCTAATCTATTAGCCTGAATTAGAAACAGACCCCAATACCTTAAACATGTAAGTTTTAAATCTATGTAGAGAAGCAAAGCATACAAATTATTTTAATAAAAATAGAGATTATACACCACAACATTCACACATAATACACAGAGATTTACCCTGGAAACCCTTGACTGGGAAAATCAGCAAAACTTGGAGCCACACCTCTTATTTTCTCATTATCATTATGAACCACCCACAATACAAAATATAGTTATTCTACAACATCCAAAACCCCAATTTGTGAACCCGGATTAGAAATAGAACCCAATCCCTTAACCAGTATTAAATTACATATTTTTAGAAAAAACCTAAAAATAGGCAAAATAATAGCCCTACACTCGTATCGGAAATAACAGACACATGAAAAGAATATAATACATACTCAAAATTCTCCCACTTGATCATACCATCTGATCAACCTATGAATACTCCCAACACTCTCGATAGTCTCGCTCACCATAGCACGGGCCCTCTAGTATTGCAACTAGTATAAGAGTCACCCATCATGGTGTGACTATAGAAAGCATAAAAAATATCATCATAACTCTGATTAGGTGTGATTAAAACCCTCGATATCTCCTCGACTTATTACATTGGGCTTAAGGCCTCTTGTAATGTACCCAACATCCTCACTATACCATAAAGACCACAAGGTACTCAAATTTTGTGTCTGAATTACTCATTCATATCCAGTTTAATTTTTCTTTAATTTTACAGTGGAACATAAATGAACATGGTGGCCCAAATAATATTATGCATTCATTATAATTTTACATGCAATTCAAGAATGAACATACATTCCATGCCATGCTTTTCATACATTTAAACATTCATAGAACAATAAATAGTAAATATGCAAACACAAAATTAAACCATGGCATTCATAACTAGGTAGATACTTATCTTTAAAGCAATTGTTCTCTAATTGGTTGCAGGTGAAGGACATTCCTCCCAACCATAGGAATTTTCAATCCAAAACTAACTATGACATACCACCCTCAAGCTAGGGCTATCAAACCACAAGGGATAAGTGTTTCCAATAGCATCTACACAACTAAACATATCATTCAAATCAATGGTTTTAAATCCCCCTCAATAGTTTTCCCAAGCCTCAATTCTCCTTCCACATCAACCTGCATAATTCCAGGAACAAAATCCCTTCTCTAAGATAACAATCCCTTGAGCAACCTCCATTTCCCTTATAGTGCTCCATCACATGTTGGAAAGGAAGTCTCTAAATTGGTACTCCGGGGTACAAGCTGCAGGCCAGGTATTATCTCATACATCAATCTACCTAGGCTAATGGCATGAAGAACTTGTATTCAGCAATGGCATGCATGTCCTATATGGCAATGCTAAGCTATGTAAAACCATGGTGAAGGTAAGGGTGTAGAAGGCGATTCGAATGGTGGAAGTTGGATGAAGGAACGAACCCCTCTCAAACTCAAATTCTCCCTTTTATAAGCATGCATTAGATTGGCAGGTGGACTCCCTCATATGTGATCATTTTTCCCCTCTTAATCCCATTTTATGATAATTAAATAATTCTTAATCAAATCATGGCTCTTAATCAATGTTTTGGGTGCTTGGTTTAAATTGCTAAGGCTAGAAAAATAATCTAAGGCCCACTATCCCTTCCCCATTCATGGATTCATAGGCCCCCATCTATTCTTCATCCTTCTTTCTCTGCATCCATTAGATATTTTTTATATTAATGTCAAAAATGTACATATTTACATAGTATTAGTCATCCTCACCATCTATTTCTGGCTTCTATCCTTTTACATCAATATTTAAAAAAATTATATCATGGGGTCAAAACTAGGGTATTACAACTCTAGGATAAACTACCCCTTTCAGCCTTAATTGGGATTTATGGCCCCAAGGCCTCATTTATAGAGTAACAGAAGTTTATTCAGTATGTTAAACCACTTACACCAAACATATCAAAGGTTGGCCGAAAACTCCCTCCACATATCCAACTGGGAAAGCATCCCGAAGCTTAGAAAGTCCTACATCATAGCTCCATCAACGAGTATAACCCATGTCTTCTTCATGGACTTTAGGTATCCCATGAGGAAATAAATATTAGCATAGATTTACTAGTTTATATTTTCCCCAACCCATAAGGTGTTACTTATGTAAATTCTCCTTTGCGGTTATAGGCTCCCATGAGATCATTGAATGAACCAAGCCTCCAGGCCCAAGAATGGATTTTTTGTCAAGCTCCACCTCACACCATGTCATGAAATCATTATTTATAATCATAGCATTATAGAACATATATAATCAACATGAATATCAAGGAATCACATGCTACCACATTCCATCATGAGAGTATAACACATCATCATGGATATCAAGGAACTGCATTCTACCACATGACATCATGAAAACATGGAATTAGCATACACCATCATATCAATAATAACATCATGAGTAGTAAACAACTGCATGTTGATTCGTACCAACATAATATTATAGCATTATCATAAACACAAAACTATATAATCATTATGAAATATCAAGGGCTATACCAAGTTATCATATGAAAGCATATTAACACAACATATCATCATCGTCATCATATGAACATATGTCACCACAAGGAACATAAAACCACATGCACTTATCACATGTCATCCCAATTATTTCACATCATCAAATCCTTATGAGTTAGAAAACAACCACATGGTAAGCATTGCATGCTATCATAAAAACAACACATCATGAGATACCATATAACAAGAACTGCATAAAATCATGAATACTCATATCATCATAATCATCTTAACACAAGATATATATAGAGTAGAATTACTTGCAATGCATGAATATTTAAATAATGAATACTGATATATTGTATCAAATATTATGGAAAGATAACGAAAGAATTCATCCAATATGTGGATATTTTCTTTATAAAGTTTATCAGTTCACCTAATACTATATCCAATGACACCATGAAATACCTTCATAAATATAGCATGCCATCATTTATAAAATATTGTTAGGAATAAATAAAAACACTCCCTAAATATCTCATGTCATCATATCCTTGATACCATTATGAAGGAACTGCATGCTAATTACTACAAGTTTTCCTATTCTAACACCATTATTGTTAACATCAAAGGATAACTCCAAGATGATTGTATTTTATTAATGTAGAATGTTGTATTTATACATTGAATAGGTGACCCTTGGCTTTCAAATTCCAAGAGAAAGTGACTCTTCATTTCCCGTAAATGGTGGCCATTTACATTATATACATGGATATGTAATCCTTGTGGATTAGGTTTCCAGCATTCCCCCCCTTAATTTGAAAGGGTGATCATGAGTCCAAGCATGTTTTTGATCTTTTCAGTACTTTCTCTTCCAAGTGATTTGGTGAAGATGTCTACAATGTGTTCATTCATGGAACAATGTCGTAAATGAACTGTATTGGCATCGAAATGATGTCAAATCGGGTGATACTTTGTGTGATGTTCTTGGTTCGATCATGAATCTGGGATTCTTGGCCAAATTTATTGTAGAAGTACAGTCTATCGGTAAGGGAGTGGATTTCTCTTGTCTCTCCTACAAATCTTTAATTATTATCTTGAGCCACATAATCTCCTATGTTGTTATCATAGTAGACACATATTTTTCCTCTACTGTATAATCTATTGGAACTAACTTTTTGTGTGATCTCCATGAGATATTTGTTGATCCAAGACTCATGAGGTAGCCTTAAGTAGACACTCTTCTCACTTTGTTTCCATCAAAGTATGAATAAGAGTATACAATAAGTTTGAAATCATCCACCTTATAATACTTAAGTCTAAATTCTTGAGTCTCATTCAAGTATCTTAGAACTCTTTTGGTAGCAGAGGAGCACCCTTTGCAAGGTTTTTGCATGAACTTTGAAAGGATCCCAACAACAAATGATTTCTTTGGTTTGGTGGTGGTAAGGTATATAAGGCTTCCCACAAACTATTGGTACTTGGTCACATCCTCAAATCACTTTCCTTCATTTGATGTGGGCTTCAAATTTTGTTCTAATGGAGTAGAATGAGGGTTGCATTATATAATGCAAATCTATTCAGCAGTTCTTCAGTGTACCTCTTCTGGGAGATGAATATGAACTTATAATGTTGAGTTACTTCAATTCCAAAGCAGTAGTGAAGATGTATCAAATATGTCATCTCAAAGTCCTTCTTCAATTATCTCTTTATGGATGCAATATAGCTTTTTAATTGTTCCCTATCATCAAAATATCATCTACATACACCACAATATACACAATATATATTCCAACTTTGTTTACAAATAGTGTTGCATCATCAAGATTAAAATGTTTGAAATTTAACTTTAGAAGATGCTCGGTTAGTTTTTCTACCATGCATGAGGTGCTTGATTCAGACCATATAATGACTTTATGAGTATGTATACCATTTTTTCTTGTGAGATTTATGAATAGCCTTAATGGAAACAAGAAATCATAATATAAGGATCTAAAGAACAATGCAATCCTACCAAGATGAACAACAGATATTTGCAGCAAAACTAGGGAAGAAATATTGAGAAAAATACATATGACAAAGAAATCAATGAAATAAATCCCTCTTATGTATTAAATCATTGATAAGTGTAAAACATAAATACATATCCAAAGGATAAATTTGTAATCCTAAGAAGGAATTTGGAATCCTCTCATTAGTCAAGCTTAAATTAGCATAGAAACCATCACTAGACTTGAGAACTAGTCCAAACTCCTGAATGTGCTTAGTTAATTGAGTGTAACTAAATGTAACTGGACTTGGATGGTGCATGAGTGATTTAATTGATGATAAATCATTATTTAGGGGCTAATTTAGGAGTTTTAGTTGACTATTAGTGGTCATCGGAGCTCATTATCATCCCAGAGTGATGAAATCAAGGAATGGTGGCCTGGTTAACTGATTGTAGCCCAGTTAACTAAATTTGACTTATGGTTGATGGATAAAATCATGGATGAGGGCACAATAGTGGATAATGAGGAAAACAACGACAATAATGTGCACGAGTATGTCAACTTAACATAGTCTAAACACTAGGCAGGTTAATAATGTTGTATGCATGTTCATGGATGCATGCTTGCATGCATGCATGCAAGATTGAGGTATAGATGAAAATATGCTCCAACATTTCTTTCCCTTTCACAGTAAATCCTTATGGCTGAGACATGAAGACATTCTCTTTCATATCTTTATTCAAGAAAGCAATCTTCACATCCATCTGATGAACTTTCCACCTATGTTTTGCAACCAAAGACAATAAGGCATGCATGGTATCCCATTTTGTTGTGGGGAAGAAAGTCTCTTCAAGGAAAATTCCTTCCTTTTGTGTGTATCCTTTCACCACAAGCCTCGCCTTGTGCTTATCAAGTGACACATATGATCTATAATCTTGAACACCCACTTGTAGCCAATTGGTTTGGTTCCAATGGAGGTTCCACCAACCTACAGGTTCCATTCTTAATGATAGCATCATACTCATTCTACATGGATTCTTTCCACTCATCAGTAACAATATCTTATCCAAAGTAAGCTGGTTCAAGGTTAGAATACAAGTTCAATTTTCTATGTCACAAATTTGAATTATTTGCTTCTCCTCCGTCTTCTTGTCTGAACGAACTTCTTGTTGTCGTATGTCCAACTTCATCCAGATGAACACTTTCAAGTTTCTTTGTGATCCATTTAGAAACTTTATGTGAAGGCTCAGTTTGATCAGTTGGTGGTGCTTCATTCTCTTCAATATTTAGTCTTCCAATTCTTTCAATCATATCATCCAATTAAACTTCTTGGTCAGGTGAAGTGGCACGAACTTGTTCTTCATGAGGGGGTGTTGGTGCTTCAAAAGGAAATTCTAGATATTGATCCAATACAGGGACCCCCTCTTCAAGATGTAGAATTTCATTATCAACTTCATGAAAGGTTTTTACATGGGAAAAGGTATTTCAATAGACTTGTCATTTTTATTCATTTCAAGAAAAATGATATCTGGAAAGAATAAACTTTTTATTTACCTCATCATAAGGATGATATGGCTTGGTGGTATTTGAGTACCCCAAGAAAACAATTTTTTGGCTTTGTGCACCAAGATTGTCTATTTTTTCCTTTAGTATCTGTTGGGGCGTGCACCTTAACGGTCCCTAATTTTGGTAACTCCGGGATTTTTGTGGAAGTTGTAAGCAGAGTTACGACTCAAAACAGTCTTAGGGGTGTCGAGGTTGAGTAAAAACCTTCTTTTTGTAATAAACCCATGGTTTAAGTCCAGGGTTTGGGGTTCGGGGTGCCCATGGTTTAAGCCCATGGTTTTGTAATAAGTGCACTATAAATAAGCACTCTTGTAAAGAAGTCAGTTTAGGCTTTTGATGTAAGATGAATTGATGCGAAGCTAAGGCTTGTTGTAAGAAGGTTAAGTCCCAGCTGTGTGCATGGACGACCTCTATAGCTGTGTGTGCAGAGGGTTTTGGGTGATTAAGGAAATTTGCAGCTGTGTGTGCAGAGGCCTACAGCTGTGTGCGCGGCTTTGAGGACTTGAAGGGATCTACAGCTGAGTGCGCAGATCAGAACTGTGGTTTTTGTAAAGAGTTGAATAAAACACAGTTCTGTGGACGTAACCCCTAAACTGGGGGTGAACTACGTTATATCATGTGTTGTGGTTTTTGTTGTGTTGTTGTTATATTCTTATATGCATTGATAAATATATAACTGATAATTAAGATCACTGCTAAATACTAACTTCGCTGGAATTCCCAGTAAAGGGTTAAGCAAGGCACTGTTTGTTTATCTAACCGTGAAGCTAAATAAGTAACTATTAAAGCTCTGCATTGTATGATTATAAGTGTTAGAAACTAAAGGTACAATAATATCCATCTTCTGCTTGTAGAAACCTGATTCTGTGGAACCCCATAGCTATTTCGGGTGAGACTGCAACCTGCTCGCAGGTTGTTTCCGAAAGGGCCAACACTGTGGGTATTTTGTTGGTGCGAAGTTAATGGTATAAAGCTCGGGTCTGCCCTATAGCCCAACAAATTGGTTTCGTTACTGGTTGAACTCAGTATCTGCTCAAGAGGGGTTTACGTCATACCTCAAGGGCTATGTTTTGGAGACCCTCAGTGAAAGAAATCGGTGATTGGATTGAAGAGACTTATCTGAACTTTGCTGTACAAGAGAACAAAGATCCGCGTCGTAGTGCAAACAAATTTTTACAAAGGTATGTTTTTTCTGATGTGTATGAAATTTTCTTTGGTAGTATCCACATAGAGTTGCACCTGTGTTTATCCAGGTTAACAAAAAGAAGGACGAACTTCCAAGAACATCAGTTTCCTGATTAGACCCCCTCAAGAATTAATATACTGAAAAGGGTGAACAACGAGATATCCCGCACTATTGATTTCTGGACAACATGAACCCTTAAAGCATTTGTGACGAAGTGCACCATTGACACAAGTACGTCCTTCAGCGAAGCCGAACGTCAGTTCTTCAAAGGACCAAGGGGTAAGTACTTGAATTCATTTAGTTTGAGAATTAAAATGCTATTGGCTAAAAAAGGTATATTGCTCATTGAATCATACTGTTAGATTTAGCACTACTAACTTATGTTTGCAAGTGAAAGTACCTTCGACGAGCAAAGTGGTTTGCTGCGACGTGGAAAAAGGTACAAGAGAAATTTTGAGTCCTATACCCTAGGTCAGAATACCGAGTCTAACCCCGTAAGTGCAGTAGTCTCAGAGCCCGAAGAAACCCCTTCTGTTGGAAACCCTCCGGTAACCCCGCAGTGAAGACCTATTATCCCTGAGAACCCGTCGCAGTCTGAAAGTAACCCTAGCTCGATTATTCTTGTCGCAGGTCAGTCTACCTCAGTAATTTCCCCCCCACCTACTACGAGTCCCCCTCCCTCCCCCCCTAGACCCACGATGGCCCATATGAATGACGACATTAAGCTCCCTATTTTCAAAGGAACTGAATCAGAGGATGCAGAACAATTCTGGTTTTTATGCGAAGCAGTGTGGACTGCTAAGAACATTACGGATCAAGATATAAAAAGAGCACAGCTAGTTACTTCTTTCAGAGACCATGCTCTGACCTGGTTCATGAATTTTTCCAGCACTCAGAACCATGTCTTGGCTGATATAAAAGCAACAATGATAAAGGAATTTAAGAAGCCGAAATCAGAGTCGCAGTGTATCACTGAATTGAAAGAGATTCAACAGAGGCACGGCGAATCAGTGTGGGACTTTGATAAAAGGTTCAAAGTTCTGCTAGACCAAGTTAGTTTCACCATTGGACCTGCGCAGCACAAGGAATGGTTCATTGCAGCGTTGCTACCGCATATCAGAACTCCACTCATGCAACAGAAGGTTGCTGACCAACAGGAGGCTCTGGAAATCGCGATGAAGCTTGAAACCGCTCCTATCGAAGATAATTCTGGTATCGCTCAAATCCAAGCGCAATTGGCAGCGATGGCTCTGGAGCTTCACGATATGAAGAGAGGAAAAACCGGTCGCGAAGAGTTTTGGTGTACACAATTTCGGACAGAAGGTCATGCCAAGGAACAGTGTCCTGTGGTAAGAAATTTCCTGGATTCTGGTGCACCAAACCCGTTTAACCCTAGTGTTCTATATAGTGAGATCTATAGGACAACGAGCCAACATCGACCTGAAGGCTGCTATATTCTGCAGAGGTATGTGCAAGTCCCTAAGAACCCTTATTGTAAGTTCTGTAAATCAGTGGGACACAACGAATATGAGTGTCACAGCTTTGACCTCATGAGAGAACAAATTTACAATGCTTATCGGGTACAAAATGAGGGACAGAGCAATGATGGCTATGGTTACCGCGGTGGTGCATCACGTAGAGGTGCTTTTGGAGGTCGTGATCGAGGTGGTATGGCCAGAAGAGGAAGAGGCCAGGTTGTGTGTTACAACTGTAACCAGGCCGGAAATCTAGCGAGAGACTATCGGAACCCAACTACGACATTTTGGTATTGCCGAGCAGTAGATCATGTGATTGAGCAGTGCCCGCAATTGATAGCTAAGATTCAGGAAAGAAATAGTGCCCCTACTCAGAATATTCAGATGATTTCCATCGAGCAAAGACTTGCCCTAGCCATTAATGTTGTTACCCGGAGTGGAGCTACGACGCACATACAGAATAAGGAGAAATATCCTAACGAGGCTTGGGTTTGTAAGGCCCCAGAGAAAGTCCCAGCATTTGATATCGAAAGAGAAAAATAGACATTCATGGAAGCCAAGAGAGATTTTGCTGCTCCTAGCACATCAGTAGCACCTGCGCAACAACATCAGCCGTAGTCGTAGCCGCAAGAAGCTTTGATGAACAAAGTAAGTACATTGTCCTCCTTTTTACAGAGTTGTCTGAAGCTCTTAAGAAATCAGAATGCTTTAAGTGAGTTGCAGAAAGTTATTGCTTCCTGCGAACCTCGGCAAAGTTTTGGTCAGGAAAAAGCTGTTAATAGAGTCAGGAGAACTGGCACGGAAATGAGATTGAATGCTCAGATAGGAGAGTATGATATGACTGATGTTATCTTGGACCTAGGATCATAGGTAAATGTCTTAAATAAGCAAACCTGGGAACAAATGGGAAAACCTACTCTGGAATGGTCCCCTATACAATTGAGATTAGCCAATTAGTAGAAGATTGTGTCCCTAGGAAGACTCCCTAGTGTATCAGTAGATATCGATGGAGTCAGTACCTTAGCAGACTTTGAGGTAATTGAAATAATTGATGACAGCAACCCCTATCCAGCACTACTAGGCATTGAATGGGAAATAGATAATGATGCAGTAATCAACCTGAAGAAGAGACAGATGACTTTCAAAGGGAAAGGACTGAGAGTCATAGTCCCATTGGATCCTTCTCAAAGAGAGAGATACACAGAGCCAGTAAGAGATGAAGACCAGGATGTTTTGGACCACATATACAATATCACAGCGAAGGAAGAAGATTATGTTGATCCTACTGCCGAAGGTATCATGGATTGGCAGTGTGACAACTCCTACATGACAGATTCAGATGATAGCCTAGATAATTGGCAGAATAGACTATATGAGCTACATGGCCTTCGATGTGCCAGAATTACCAAGTCTCTCAGATGGCTTGGCTCACAAACAAGAACCTTACCTATTTTTGATGGTTCAATAGACCCAAAAGAGTTTATTGTGCAATTGTTAGAGCAGGTACCAGACTCACAGAAAATGGAGACCCTGGATTCAGCATTCAAAGCCACAGCAGCCAGATGGTGGAATGGTCACAAAAAGTACATTCATAGTTGGGAAGCGTGCCAGAAGTCCCTTTACCTAAGATTCAGGGACCAACCTCAGGAGGTGCGAAGCAAGTTTAATGGTAAGACTAGTCCTCAGGGACATTTGGAGCAATGCTACGAGGCATGGAAGCATGTACCTCGTGAAGAATGGGTACATAGGTTTGTGCACACCCTGGAACCTATAGCAAAGAATTGGTATGCGGAGGTTGAGCTTCGCCACGGTACTGTAAGTTGAGATTGTCTTGTTGATAGTTTTGTACTGACATTTTCTATTAATGAGGTTTCTCCTGCTTTGGATGCAGCTGTTAGGTTGATCCATACTAAAGTATTTAATGATCAAGAAATAGCAAAATACCAACCTGATTGGAAGGAACAGGAAGCCAATGCAGTAGAATGTTATAACCTCGCAATTGACAAGGATGACGATCCACGTAACATTAACATTCCTGAGTCAGAAGGACACTGCGAAGTACATGGACCAGCAGTTGAGGCACTTGAAGTGACTCAACCCCTGAAGAGCGGACCGTAAACATTGGGTCAGAAAAAAACCCTAAGTATGCTACCATTGGAGATTATTGGGATGATGAAATGGTAAGCAAGGTGACCCAACTTCTCCATGAATATCAGGATCTATTTTTGACAAAGTTCTCAGAGATGAAAGGTATCCTTGGTGATATAGGAGTGATAAAGATCCCTTTGAAACCTGATGCGAAGCCTGTGAAACAGCGCCCTTATAGGTTGAACCCTAAGTATAAGGAAAAAGTCCGAATGGAGTTGGATAAGATGCTTGCTACAGGAATCATTGAGCCTATTGAAGAGTCCGAGTGGGTCAGTCCTATGGTGGTGCAAGAAAAGAAGACTAAGGGAGAAATCAGAATCTGTGTCGATCTGAGGAAGCTGAATGATGCATGTTTGCATGATCCTTTCCCCACTCCCTTTATAGATGAAGTTTTAGACAATGTTGGAGGTCAAGAAGTGTACTCTTTTACTAATGGATTTTCAGGTTACCATCAGATTCGAATTGCTCCAGAAGATCGACATAAGACAACCTTTGCTACAGAAATGGGATCCTTCCATTATAGAGTTATGCCCTTTGGATTGAAGAATGCACCTGCCATGTTTTCTAGAGTAGTCATCTCTGGTTTTAAGGAATTCATACATAAATTCTTAGAATTTTATTTTGATGATTGGACTATCTTCAGGTTATTAAAAGACCACATAGCTAGTTTAAGACTTATGTTGGACAAATGTAGACAGCATCAGATTTCCTTGAACTTAAAAAAGTGTATCTTCTGTGCCCCTTTTGGAATTCTGCTAGGTCACATTGTATGTAAGCAAGGATTGATGATGGATCCTATGAAGATAGCCATTAGTGTGAACCTGCCACCTCCGAAGTCTGTTAAACAACTACGCACTACGCTTGGTCATACTGGTTGTTACAGGAAATTCATTAAAGGATATGCTCAGATAACAACCCCTATGGAAAAGCAGTTGAAGAAATATATTAGGTTTGAATGGACACCTGAGTGTCAAGCAAGCTTGGATATTTTGAAGGAAAAGATTTTAACTGCCCCTATCTTAGTATTCCCTGATTGGAATACGGAGTTTCATGTGCATGTCGATGCATCCTCCATTGCTCTGGGAATAGTATTGGCTCAGTCAGGTGAAGGTAATATTGATCACCCTATTTCTTTTGCAAGTAGAAAACTATCCACAGCAGAAGAAAAAAAAATATACTACTACAGAACGAGAAGGTTTAGCTATGGTTTATGCATTACAGAAGTTTCGACATTATCTGTTAGGATCTCATTTTAAGATGTTCATTGATCACTCTGCTTTGAGGTATTTGGTTAACAAGCCTGTGCTAGATGGAAGGATATGCAGATGGTTGATTCTATTTCAGGAATATGAATTTGAGATCATAGTCAAACCTGGAAGACTGAACCTAGGTCCTGACCACTTATCGAGGCTCGAGTCAGGAGAAGAGCCCATTAGTTTGGACGAAGGTATTCCTGATGCTCAGTTGTTTTCCATCCAGATGGTTAATGATTATTTCCAGGATATTGTTCAGTATTTGTCTACAGGTTTTGCACCCTCCGAAATGACAATGCAGCAGAAGAAATAGCTAGTCGTTAGAGTAGCCGACTTTACCTTAATAGCAAGATAGCTATATAAGATGGGACTAGATGAAATACTGCGCAGATGTGTCCTGGAGCATGAAAAACCATTAATTTTGGCTGAGGCACACTCTGGCGCAGCAGGAGGTCATTATGCAGGAAAAGCTACAGCACAGAATATTCTGACAGCTGGATTGTGGTGGCCCACAATTCATAAGGATGCAAGAGAATATTGCCACAACTGTGACATTTGTTAGAGAACAGGAAAACCATCCAGGAGGGATGAGATGCCTCTAGTTCCACAGGTAACTTTACAACCCTTTGATAAATGGGCTATTGATTTTGTTGGACCTATCAATCCCCCTACAAAGAAATCCAGAGTAAGATACATTATTACAGCAACTGACTACCTTAATCGTTGGGCCGAAGCTCAACCAGTCAAAACCTGTAGTGCTTCTACAGTTGCGAAGTTTATCTTCGATAACATCTTGTCAAGATTTGGGTGTCCTAGAATTCTTATGAGCGATCAAGGATCACATTTCTTAAATAAGACTATTGAAGTATTGACTGAAGAATTTCAAGTATATCATTAGAAGAGTACTGCCTATCATCCTCAAGCAAATGGAACTGTCGAAGCCTTTAACAAGATCCTTGAACACGCTATGACGAAGGTTTACAATGCTAACAGAAATGATTGGGACCTTAGAATTCCAGCAGTACTATGGGCTTATAGAACCACCTGCAAGAAGTTGACAGGCCATACACCTTTTAGGTTGGTTTATAGACAAGAAGCAGTCATGCCCATGGAGTACATTGTCCCTAGCCTCAGAATATATGCTTTTACAGAGATGGATGACCCAGATATGATGAAAGAAAGGCTAGCAAAGATACTAGAACTTGAAGAGGACAGATTCATTGCAGGGTTCCAGCAGCAAGTACAGAAAGCTAGAGAAAAAGCATGGCATGATAGACACATTAAGAAGAAGCAGTTCCAGAATGGTAATCTTGTGCTTTTATATGACAGTAAATTCATGAAATTTCCGAGGAAGTTCAAGACACATTGGAAAGGACCATACATAGTACAGAGAGTTACTGATGGTGGCGCAGTCTAGTTAGCTAAATTGAATGGAGAAATTTTACCTTCCATGGTGAATGGAAGTTTGTTAAAGAAGTACAGGGACAAACCAGGACCCCTTGATCAGGAGTAACACCATGAAGGACAGTCTAAGTACCAAGAATAGTCGAAATTGGGTACTATACTATAATGAAGTTGTTCTCAAAGCTACGAAGTGTTGAAGACTGTCAAAGTCTGAAGGTTGAAGTTTGGTTGCTGTATAGGTCAGGATGGGTCGAAGGTGCATATTGTGTCGAAGGTACTTATCAAGGTGAAACTGAAATTAGTGGTTGTGTCGAAGATCAAAGGTGTGTCGCAGCCTAAAATGTGATGGATGGAACAAACTAGACTTGGCAGCGCCGGCATGAGAACTACCCTAACTGCCTGCAATGATGAGATTTTGGGAAAATCTGGCGCCCTGTGGACAGGATTTCTGCCACTCCATCAGATTCGATGTCATTAATGCACCATGATGACAGATTCTATTGTGAGGTTCTATAAGAAGCTACACCGGCCTGTGACTCCTGCATTGTGCATTTCTTTGAGTTTCTTCAGTTAGAACTATGTCGAATGATCGTGAAGTCCAGGAGTTATTACGAGTGGTCAGGGAGAGAGGTCTGTTGAACCTTCTGAGCAATCCACCCGTGCAGCCATGTTCGACCAAGGCACAAAGAAAGGCAGAAGTTCGCTCTAAGAGGAAGGAAGAAAGGCAGAAGTACACTCTAAGCCGCATGAAGAAAAGCACCGGTCTTCACAGGAAAACTCTAAAACATCCCAAGATGTATCCTCCTGGTTTGGCAGAACTGAGGTGGTTGTTTGTCTTATGCACCTTGACACACAATTCTGGGGACCCTAAGTTGTGGATGGTCAAAGGTTCGGCAAGCAGATAGAAGGATGGGGTCGCTGATAGATCCATAATGCCTTAACTAGCATAAATATTACGAAGGAAAGGAACAAGTAACCGACAACCACATGTATGGCTTCAGCAAGCAGTGCACTATGTTTCGCCAACAAGATTCTACCACCAAAAAAGTAGATGAGTGTCCCGGGACGGGACACTGGTGATTCTTAGGGGCCTGTTGGGGCGTGCATCTTAATGGTCCCTAATTTTGGTAAATCCGGGATTTTTGTGGAAGTTGTAAGCAGATTTACGACTCAAAACAGTCTTAGGGGTGTCGAGGTTGAGTAAAAACCTTCTTTTTGTAATAAACCCATGGTTTAAGTCCGGGGTTTAGGGTTCGGGGTGCCCATGGTTTAATCCCATGCTTTTGTAATAAGTGCACTATAAATAAGCACTCTTGTAAAGAATTCAGTTTAGGCTTTTGATGTAAGATGAATTGATGTGAAGCTAAGGCTTGTTGTAAGAAGGTTAAGTCCTAGTTGTGTGCGTAGATGACCTCTGCAGCTATGTGCGCAAAGGGTTTTGGGTGATTAAGGAAATCTGTAGCTATGTGTGCAGAGGCCTGCAACTGTGTGCGCAGATTTGAGGACTTGAAGGGATCTGCAGCTGAGTGCGTAGATCAGAACTGTGGTTTTTGTAAAGAGTTGAATAAAACACAGTTATGTGGACGTAACCCCTAAACTAGGGGTGAACCATGTTATATCGTGTGTTGTGGTTTTTGTTGTGTTGTTGTTATGTTCTTCTATGCATTGATAAATATATAACTGATAAGTAAGATCACTGCTAAATACTAACTTCGCTGGAATTCTCAGTAAAGGGTTAAGTAAGGAACTGTTTGTTTATGTAACCGCGAAGCTAAATAAGTAACTATTAAAGCTCTGCGTTGTATGATTATAAGTGTTAGAAACTAAAAGTACAGTAATATCCCTCTTCTGCTTGCAGAAACCTGATTCTGCGGCACCCCATAGCTGTTTTGGGTGAGACTGCAACCTGCTCGCAGGTTGTTGCCGAAAGGGCCAACACTATGGGTCTTTTGTTGGTGCGAATTTAATGGTATAAAGCCCAGGTCTGCCCTATAGCCCAACAGTATCAAGGCATAGCAGGTGGAACCAAAGACCCTAAGTTGAACAATAGTTTTCTCACACAAATAATATTACCAAAAGACTTGGAATATTAAATAAACCATGAATAATAAATATATGAATATTGAATAGATAATAGAATGAATGTTTACAATGATAGGGGACCTGTATAAATAGGTCCTCATGGTGACTATTCACCTAAACGATGTTTCTCTTAATCACCCTAACTATTATTTATTTTCTTATTTAATTATTACTTATTATGTTTATAACATTGCCTCTCTCTTAGAAAGGCTTTGTCCTTAAATCCTTATAATGTTGTCGCATCGTTTTTGGTGATGTCGTACCTTACAAAACATGTCGATATGAGCTTCGAAGTGTAGAGCATAATTTCTTATATGTTGATGGATCAATCCATCCCAAATTGACTTGCTGCTGACTTTTGGGATTCCCTACTAATATGTCATCAGGAGCTTTGATCACATTAGTACCATTATCTTTCGACATTTCACCCTTTTTAGGATATCACTTTTTATGATTGGGGTGTCGATAGAGAATTTTCACAATGTCATTTTCTTTTACTAGCATCGTATTTTGAGCATTGATTTGAGTTGGAAGTTGTATTTTCATCCCTTTAGGTTTTAATGTTTTGTTCTGTACCTTTTCCAACTTATTTTCTAACTACATGTTGTCATTTTGAAACTTCTTAATCAATTCTACTTGTGACTTTCTATCATCTTTGGATTTCTTAAGTTCTTCCTTAAAATATTTGTTATGATTTTTTATGCAGCTATTTTCTTCCTACTCAAGTCTAGAAGTTTTCCTTCAATGTCTTCTGTAGAGTGTTCTGCCTTTCGACTATTTTTCAACTTCTTAATTTTTGTGACTAACATCTTATTATGGTTCTTTAATCTGAAAATTTCTTCAAAATTTTTAGATAATGCTTTATTAGTGTTGGTGAAAAATGATAAACAATTAATAAGCTATCCAACGATTTAAATTGTCAACCCAAGGAGAGCGTAAACTTGTGAGATATGGGAAAAATATATGCAAGGTCAGAGTAACACTAACTTAATCTAATAGTCAAAAAGAAAACACATGCGTCTGAAATGGAATTTAATTCTAGGAAAGCGTGAAATTGTGTGAAAGGAAACTAGTCTACTGTTTAGTAATGAAACACACGGTTGAAATTGAACCTAGTTTACGAAAGCATGAAATAGAATGAAAAGAAATCTAATCTAGGAAAACATGAAATTGCATAAATTAAACCTAGTTAAGAAAGTGTGAAATCACCAAACACACGTGACAAATGATATGTAAGAAATGGAAAATGATAAACAATTCAAATAACAAATATATTATGGAGAAATGAAAATATTTGCTCTAAAACATCAATCCTATTACAAAATGATGAAATCGATGACTAACTCTCAAAAAGACAAACTATTTCTATATTTCTCTATTCCTAAAGAGGCCTCCACTACTCCCAAATAAAGAGAGGGAACTCTTATTTATACATGAGTTGCTTGAAAAAGAGGGTAAATGTAGATCCACTTTCTCTCATCCTATTTTCCATAATTGCAAAATGTTTATCCCTTCAAATCCTCACAAATCATCTCATGATATTCCTCTTTGGAATTATCTTGAATAATTATCTCTTTCAATTATTGAAAAGATACAGGAAATATTTGAGAAGCTTTTGAATAATCCTTTTGTTGAAAATCTTCAAATATTCCTACACATTACAAAGCTCACACAACTTTGAGATATAAATGAAAATATGTCAATTTTTCAATATTTAATCATAAATTCTCTTAAAATACTTAAAAATAAATAAATTGGAAAATAATAAGGTAAACCCATATTTATTTATGAAAATGGTATAAGGAATGGTTAATGGAGTTATAAATAGGGATGAATGTGAGGAATAGTGAAAGGAAAATAGGATGAAAATGTGACATTTGGGTGACCCAACATCTCCCCCCAACTGAACTTGTTGCATGTCCTCATGGAACTATACATAAACTTTTTGGCTTCTTTGCTTTGGCTTTGCATGATGATGTTTTTAACAATAAATCATTCCATAATGTTAAATATATAAGTAGCAGCTGATTTTTCTTTTGGTTGGTTTTTGTGTGACAACCATGAATATGACAAATGTTGGCTCTTATGTTAACAACATTTATTTCTTTTACTCATTTGCATGTTGCAATACATAAGTTTGAAAGTATAAATACACTAGAAATGATAAGCCATCAATGTACATCAGAAAGCCTTTGCTTCATGTTATGAATCATGCCAAAAATAGATTAAAGTGTAACAAAGTGTAATTTGGAAGAGACATGTTGTTCAATGGTAAATGAGATGATGGCATGGATAAAATGGAATCAAATGGTAATGAATATACTTCCCCACCCCCAATTGAAGATGTGTTAAGTTTATGAAAATGAGTAAGGTAATGTAACATGGTGAGGGAATTTTCCAAAGTCATCCATTTTCTAGCATTTAAGGAATTACATGGTTAAAGATTAAAAAACAACATACCTCCACTTACCCAAAAAGTTGATGAACAGTGCAATAGGAATGTGGTCGATGTTGCTACTGTATCACAGACTATGAAGTGAAGGAACTAGAACTTTTGCTTGGTTGAATGAAGTAAAACACGAAAGATGAAAGTGGAACTGTGGTACTTTCATATGATTGGAAGTATGTTGCAAACTGTTGATGGAGTTATGAGAAGTATATAGTCTTCACCTGATACAATACCCGATTGTACAATTTTTACCATGAAAATAAATGTGTTGATGTCAAGCATGGAAAGAATTCATTGGATTATCAGCCATTGATGGATGTCGTTAACCATGCAAGGAAATCTCACCATGGATGTCAATGACTACCAAGGTACCCAATTACATCTTTAAAAGTGTGAATAGATGAGTTGATGTCGAGCCACTTGCAAGATCCAACGATCAAGGTACATTGATGTATTCCCATGATTGTTAGCGATCGAACGTGTCATTAAGGCATGCAAGCCTCAAGGTACTAAAAAGGAATCTAGTATTTATGCCAGATTAGGTGCTAAGGTCGATGGGGAAAGACTTGTTGAAAGGTGGTCCTTAAGGAATCTCACGTCAGTCAACACGAGTTTGTACAAAATGATTGGTAGGACTATAGATAAAATATCTCATAGTCAACAGTTTTTATGACAAGGATATCAAGGTAATTCAAGCATGGAAAGGGAAACTGAATGGTTGTATGCATGAGGCAAAAGATGTGCTGAAAATGAGGAAATAATGTATGCGACTTAGAAAATTAGACATGTGGGAAGTCATGATGTGTAAGGAAATGAAACAGTAGACTCCAACATGGATGACAGACGAGCTTTGAAGGAGGAAGGTAGATAAACATATCATGGCACAAATGGTTTATGAAAGGATTCTTATGATAGTAGATGGCATGACATGTGCGATGCAAATCTTAACTCCTTCAAGCTTTGATGAAACATGTTTTCTGAAAAGTTTTGTGATTGATGGAAAATTACTCTTGTAGGAAATTTGATCATCTTTGAACATGTAAATGCTTAGTACTAATCCTGCAACAAAAATTGTGAGAGCATCAAAAAAACATAGAGTGTGGGAATTAGAACAAATGCTAGCAACCAAATTCGAAAAAAATAAAAAATAAAAAGCATTGTTTTACCTGTAGCCGTGACATGTGTTAGGCAATCTCCTTTCTAAAAACCTTTTTTGAGTTACTCAAGAAATTAACTTGAAATGAAAATACATGATTACAATAATGTTTCCAGAAAGTACAAGGAGCATTTGCATTTTTTTTTTAATCTATTTTTTTTCATTACAATTTTTTTATGATTTTGTATATTTGACCTAAAATTTAATTTTTTTTATTTTTACCTAAAATTTTTATATAAACTTTTTTTATTGTTTTTGTTTAAGTTTATTGATTCAAAAATAAACTAGAAAATCAAACGAATTAATAAAATTAAGAGAAGTAAACTAAAAAGTTATTGTTTTTTTAATTATATCAATTTTGCAATTTTAAAATCTATATGAAATCTAATTTAGAATAATATTAATCATTTCCTAGTTAAAGGTCATGGCTACTAATACAATCCTCCAAGCAAGCACAAGCCTTTAAATCATAGGAATTACATGGCAAATTTATCAAGGTTTTCAAATGTTCCCGAGATTGTCCAAAAATATCTTAATTGCTTAAAGAGATCAAATACAAGTTTGGACAAATATATTTTCACCCTTCCAAATTCAAATACAGCATATATAAATAGCAAAACCGTGTATTAGTGGCACCAAACAAAAGGCACAAGGATAGCCAAATCCTTCAATGTTCACCATCTTATCCTAACTTCTCACCAACATTCAAAGGTTTTCAATGCCATGTAACATGCCTATAATGGAATAAATGACCGAAATAGTTTGATCAAGTTTGCTTTCGTCAATCTCAGGGAAACCACCGTTGAGACTTCAAACTACAGCATGGACTGTGGTTTCAGGACTGACGGAATCGACTTTCAAGTGGTTGCATAGGTCTAATCGGTAAGGTACAAGCACTGAAGCAAATGGTAGAAAAGGGAATGCATTGTGTTACCATATGATATCAACGTGATTTCTGCTCCATCTGTGCCTTGCGATATGAGCTGCCGGAATATGCCGCGAGGTTTATGGGCGTCCATCGGATTCAAACCCACTACCTAGTTACAAACACCAAGCTGGGCCTGAATTTTGAGAACACAGGAAACAAATATTCTTCCATTGACCATTGTTAGTCTTGTTTATGCTTCAAATATTCAATCCACTTGTATGGAATAGCCATTGCTAGGAAATAATCAAATCCAAGTCCACCTTCAGAAACAGGTCGACCTAAGATAGGCTACATCTTCCACAATAATGGTTGTCATCTGCCTACAGACAATTGTTGAAAAAAAAGGCGGTTTTCCCTAGCACAACTTCAAGCAAGTTTAATAGATCGATAATGATCCATCAATCTACCAATATCATTCCATTGTTCTATCAACAAAAGCTTGTTGGTTGACTTACGGCAATCCATCAGGAACACCGACGGTTTTCCCTAACACAACTTCAAGCAGGTTTAATAGACGGACAATGGTGTGCTGGTATATTAATGGCCTACCGTTGATCTATCAACAAACAATCATCGATGGACCGATTAAATTCCTTCATTAGGCCGTCGAAAATCCATCGGAAGAACATAAGAAAATCCCTCACACATATGTTAATATACGGATGGAATGCCATTGGAAGAACGACATATTAGAATAATTTTTACCAAGGTATTTTGGTCACCATGTGTCACTCTATGCATTGGTCCTATGATGTAAACCAAATGCGTTGATGGTATGAGAGTCTCTCAATTGGCAATTTTTGTTCCAAAGGTTCATCGGTTGTGTTATGCCGAAGTATGTCGAAAGAACGACAAAATTTCGTTGAAGAATGGCACTAAATTTGGTAGTGAATAATTTGCTCTGCTAAAATACTCCTGATAATTCCCAGTAAATCCTACATTGATACCATGATGGTGGTATAATATTGAAGTTACTCCATCAAAACCAAAACCATCAAACTGGAATTTCTGAAGCCACCAGCATAAATTAGAAAGCAGAAAACGTTGAATTTCCCAGCAGCATTCTTTGATGCCATAAATAATATATTTTCAGCAGAGAGTAGGTGGATGTTCTCCACGCAGGTTGGAGGAGTTATAGTGGCTCGATCCGACGTTGAATTGCCCAAGACAAACGCACAGGGAAACTCAAGTCGAATCGTTCATGTATAGAATAAACAATTAATTGATTTTAAATATAAGAGCAGATGCAACATCTTGAAATAGTTTTTCAAATACGATATCTGAGGGATGCGCACTGGTTGTTTATTAATAAGTATGATGCATTGGACCAAACGAACAAGACCGTAATGTCAAGTATGAGAACATGGAAAATAATAGTCGATTCACTCAAAGACCAATCACCTGAACGAACGAAGATGGGTGGGCTACGAAAGATTGCGTTCCTCTCCTTAACAATACTCTCCTTCCTTATCCAAGGAACAAAACCGAGATCTCAGTTTGAGTAATTAATTGGATTTATTTTTTTTCTGTACGTTGAAAGGAGTTGTAACAAATACATTCGATCACCCTATTCTCAGACCGATACCTAAGATTTGATGGATAAAAACAATATAATTTGATGTGATGTATCAGTGCATCATGGGTATGTGGAAAGAAACATATGGATGAACAGTGATCAGAGTTACCTTCAAATCCATTCAAAATAATTTTCCTTTCACTTCCATCGCTAATGAAGTTGCGGGAAAAATCCCCAGGCAGTAGTGGAGTTTATGTGTAAGATTTGGAGAATGGTGTGGCGATGTATGTTGCTTCAATGGCTGACCCAAGGGATGCACGCTAGTTGTATCACTTGTTAATTCACTATTGTGGATAGATCATCACCCTGGTTTCTTTTTTAATTTCTCTGTTTGGTCCTCCCAATCATCGATGGTGCACTTCAAATATCAAATGAAGATACAAGATCTTCAATATCATGCAAGAAGTGATCGAGATGATAGGCCATCTTCAAGACGAACGTAGGGTCGGTATTTGAAAAAGTTTCATATTCAAATTTTATTATTTTTGTAGTTTGATCGTACGAGGCAGAGCGATGTAAAATTGATTCCATAGCCATGCTTTTCATAAACCTGTCATGCTCGCTATGTGTTTGTGATTTTTATGTTTTTTTGGTGTTTTTTAAATTTTTTTTTTAATGTGTGTTTTTTTTTATTTGCATTATTCCTACATAAAAATTTAAATAGCTCTATGCAAACTAAATACTTTTTTATTAATTTAAATAGCTCTATGCAAAATAAATACTTTTTTATTGTTTTGTTTGTAGGGTTGTTTAAGGTCAAACGATGACTCGGTATAAAACAATTTTTAATTTTCAATTTATTTCATTCTTTATGTTTTGTTTTTATTAGCATTCCTAAATTTAAACAACGATAGTTAAATTAATTTAAGACAATTGTTTTAACAAATAAGATCCGAAGTCAAAAAATTCTAAATCGCACAAAGCACGGGAAGAGAGCATACTTCTTCAAAACTAAATCTAAACATAAACATGTTTTATTTGTTTTCTTTATCTACTCTACATTAATTTTAAACAATAGAAATCATCTAGGTATAATCAAATTTCTAATGTAACCATACAAGCAATAGTAACAAAAATATATTTATTTTCAATTTTGCAAATGAAAAAATAAAATATATAGAAATGTGTGAAATTAGTTGTTCAAATTGTGAATTAATGAAATAAAAACAAAAACATTAATATGACCTGGTACTCGTTTGAAACCATCTTTCGATAAGGTTGTCCTAGGCGTGACTTCCATTCTGATTCAGATCATGTTGCAACCACTCTTTGTCCTCTTTGATGTACTCGTTTGAAACCATCTTTCGATAAGGTTGTCCTAGGCGTGACTTCCATTCTGATTCAGATCATGTTGCAACCACTCTTTGTCCTCTTTGATGTCTTGTTCGAATAGGTGTTCCTCATTTGATATATAGGATTCTTCTTTCACTTCAGGAGGAGGGGTTAAGCTTTTAATTGATGTCAATATCTCATCTTCTCATATTTTGCTAGGATCTGAGTGAGTTGTTCCACACTTAAGTGTATCATTAAAATCATCTTGTTGGTATTCTTGTACTTCCATATAAATCAAATAAAAAACATAAAAATAAATTGAAATCTAAATATAAAACTATACAAATAAAACTAATGGAAAAAACAAAATCACTCTTTACAAAAATGAAAATAACACACTTTAGAAAAAGAAACCAACTTAGAAATCAGGTGTTGTTGGTGCAAATTATGGGAGTTTTGAGGTCAAAAATGGGCCTCAAAATAAAAATTGTACCATTAAAATTCACTTTATAAGAACCAATAGGATTCAAGATGATGATGTCAGCCATAAAAGGAAATTTTGTAAAAACAAATGGAGAGAAAAAAGAAAAAATACTTTTATTACCATATTTTTTACATATATCCTTATGAGTTCACCCAAATTTCAAGTTCATGGACTCGTTGGATGTGAAATTTAATTCTGCATCCAACCTATACCCACACTGCATACTTCTGAGGTACCCACATCACTCACAAATAAAAATTTCAATAAAAAAATGTATTATGATATTAAACTAATTTTTTTATTGAAATTTTCATTTTTGGTTGTCGTGCGTACCTCAAAAGTATGCAGTGTGGGTATGAGTTGGATGCGGAATTAAATTTCGCATTCAACAAGTTCTCAAACTATTTAGGTGAACCAATAAGGAGATATGTCAAAAATACAATAAGAAAAAATAGTCTCTCTTTTTCTCCTCCAAAATTTAGAATTTTTATTTTATTATTATAACTCTTATTTTATTATTTCCCTTATGAGGCCCATTTTAGACCTCAAAAATCCCCTAACGTGGCATAATGAAAGCAATCCAAACTTACAACTACAAAAATGTAAATGCAAAACAATAATAGATAAAGGCACACTTGCATAATAAAATAACAAATTTGCATAAAAGAAATACTCTTGCAGAAAATATAAAAAAAACACTCTTGCAGGAAAAGTAAACACTTTGCAAAAAAATAAACACTCTTACATGAAAAGTAAATCATGCTTGCGAATAGGAAACTTGTTTTCAAGCAAAGGGAACAACAAGGCTTTGGGGTGACTGTTGACGGCCTGATTTGTAGGTTGATGGATAAAACTACAAGGCAATCAACATAAGGAAAAATTCCAACCAGAAAGGCTTCAAATCAATCCCATGCAGAGACGATCCTATCCCCGAGTTGTTTGGGATGACTAATTCCTATGGATATAAGGCCTCCACTCGTACAGGAGTTTATCAGATCAAGTGTGATCTTCTTTTAAGGAAAGAATCAAAGTAACCACTTCCTAATAACTATATGTTTAAGAACACTTAAACAGGGTGAAACATGGACTTAAAATTTGGATAATTGCAAAAACATAATAGGTGAAAGGATGTTAGGATATTTAGACACTTATGAGTCGGTTAAGATCAACTTGTGTAATATATCCATTAGGTAAAAGTGTGTTTCTTTAGTATGCATTAGTATTCATTTGTAAATATTCTAATCCGATGGTCACGATATGTTCTAGACATAGAGTGATCCGATGGTTCAACTTCTCTTAGATCATACCCACCATTGATATGTGGCTTAACACCTTATTGGTCTATGATCTCTATTTAAAGAGCATAGAGGGTCCTTAGCTAGTTGATCGATTATGAGAAGCTCATGTAACTTTCTTTCTTTTGCATAATAAAATGTTCCAAGCAGCTATTTGGCTGGAGCTGTGGATTGTTTTCCTCTCGAGGGTTTTAACCATGTGACAAATATCGGTGTGTTGATCTGTGATCTATTTGTGTGAATCGGTTGCTCAAGGTGTTTGGTCTTTTGGGAATACCTTGTGAACCCGAACATGGTATCAGAGAGTTTATGAAGAGCAGCTTTCGGTTTTGATCAAGATCTGGAACCGGTGTTGCCGAAACTTTGAAAGGTTTTATGGTTCTAGATTTTCTATACATTTGTGGCATGTGGGAGATGTTCCATTGCATCTGGAACACTGTTTTCATTGGGAAATAGTTTTCGTTTCATCGAAAATTGTTTTCGGTTGTTCTATAAACACCCATTTCGGCAAATCTGAAGGTATAATGTTACAGTAACGGATTTATTTTATTTTTTTTAAATCTCTCATATTTTATCAGTTTTATTATCAGATATTTATTGTTTTAGTCTCATACTGTTGTCTTCCCTAGCTGTGTATGCTCTTTGTCGTGCACCTTACGCGATCGCGGCGAATCAGAAACAGAAAGGGAAAGTTTTTTGTTTCTTGTCTTATCGGCTATGTATGCTCTTTGTTGTACACCTTGTGCGATCACGGCAAATCAGAAACAGCAAGAAAACTTGAAAACATAGACTTTTCAGGTAAGCTAACCAAGATCTAACCCCACCCATAGAGTGGAAAAAAAAATTGTTTTTCATTTTTTTTTTTTTTTGCAGGAAAAAAAGGCAAGCACTAAGAACGAGAGAGGAGTAAAAAAAATAAAAAATAAAAACTCTTCCTCTTTCCATTCTTTTATGTACCTTTTAAACTTAACTCACTTGGTTCAAACATGTTTTATTCCTTAATAGGTCTTGAGTTCAAGTCTTATTAAGTTACTTTTAGTGCATGCAATTTCTATTTTCAAGTTACTTTATTGTAAAAGTGCATCTCACATAAATAAAATAAAACAAAAAGTGAGTCACTTAAGTTTTTTAATTTATTACCGCACTATTTAAAAGTAACATTATTGTAAAAGTGAACATCACTTATTTTACAAAAGTGATTCACTTAAAAAGAAACTTTCTTGTAAGTGATTGTCAAAGGTTCATCTTGGGAAGAAGGGGGTTCTTTTTATTAGTTGGTCAAGTTAATATCTGCCACGTCACTATTGGGGACATCTTCAACATTTTATTTGATCAAGCATAACGTCATCATCCAAAATCAATTTTTAGTGTCTTTTTTTTAAAACCGCATATTTTTTCAAGCTTTTTGCATCCAAATAGTTAGTTTATATTCTTTCAGTAATTATTTTACAGTATGGACGCCTCTTGTGATATTATACTTACAAGTTCTAACTATTTCTCATGGAAATCTCGTATGGAGAATGTTCTGCGAAGTAGGAGACTTTTCAGGATAATCTCAGGGAAAGAAACAGAACCCACTGATGATGATAAGAAAATTAAATGGGCAAATAGATGTGATGAAGCCCGTGGATTGATTGGGATGTCAATCTCTAATGATTTGCGATTCCACATATCTAGAATTGATGAACTTGATCAAGCTTGGGAAAAGTTGGAATCTGTGTTTGGTAAACATAATGAAAACCGAAGTCATCAACTTGAGAATGAGTTGATTTCTTTGAATCCAAATTATTTTTCATACATTCAAGACTATTTATCTAAGTCTAAAACTCTCAGACTCTTATGTGCAGAATGCAAGATTAAGAAAGAAGACAAACACTGTATTTATCATATTATTTCCAAACTTGGACATGCATATTCTATTTTTGTATCTACATTCTACTCCATGAAAGAATCATTGACTGCAGCTAGCTATCAAGAGTATAATCTTGAATCCTTTTGTGATTCCTTAATTAGAGAGCAAGATAAGCTCATTCATCTTGGAATAATTAACAATGCAGATACATCTAGGAAAGCCTTACTGTCCCAACAGAAAGAAAAGTCCAAGCCTCCCAAGAAACAGAATTTTTGCAATAATAAGCCAAACAACAAGGGTCCCAAACCCTCTCAGACAGCTCCTTCTTTAAAAAATGACAAAGGATCCAATACAAAATGAAATAAGACTGAGCATCATTGCAATTTTTGTGGGAAACATAATCATGATGAATCTAAGTGTTTCAAGAAGATGGCAGCCTTGGAAGTAGCAATGAAGAAGCACCACATCGGCCTAAATTCATCTTCAAAATCTACCTCTCATGGACATGCACATTGTGCTTATGGTTACTTTTATACTGCATCTTCTTCTTCTACTTCAATTGAATGGCTCATTGATTCTGGAGCGTCTTATCATATGGCTAAGGATCAAGCCATCTTTTCTACTATGCATGAATGTAACACCAAACAAATATTTGTTGGTGATGATAGATCTCTAAGTGTTGGAGGATATAGAACAGTTCCAGTAGAAAATGGTCATTTCAGTGATGTACTATATGTTCCAAAAATTTCCTGCAATTTGTTATCAGTCTATCAAATTACTCATTCGGGTGAAGGTAAAACTGTGACGTTTACCCCTCACCAAGTTGTAATCAAGGATTTTTAAAATCCTCAAAATTTCCTTGCTACTGGAACTGTTGATGATATTACCAAGTTGTACAAATTTAACAACTTTGGGTCATCACCTTTTCCTTCAGCTTTTGTTGCTCATAGTGATAACTTGAGCAAACTTTGGCATGAGCGATTTGGTCACTTAAATTATCACTCATTACAACAACTATGTAAAGACAATATGGTGACTGGTCTTCCGATGGTATCTTGCAAGGATGGTGTTTGTTCCGATTGTGTACTCGAAAAACACCATCTTGACAGTTTTGACAAACATGCCTCTTGGCATGCCTCGGTTCCCTTGGAGCTTGTGCGTAGTGATTTGTGTGGCCCTCTTCCATCTGCTTCATTCTGGTTTCAAATATTTCTTAACTTTTATTTATCACTACTCCAGACGCACTTGGGTTTACTTCCTAAAAATTAAAAGCGAAGTATTTAACATGTTCTTGGCCTACAAGGCCCTTGCTGAAAAACAATCTGATCATCAAATCATTAAGTTAAGATCTAACAATGGAGGAGAATATGTTAACAACAAGTTCACTACTTTCTGCACTGAACAAGGAATCCAGCAACAACACACTGTTCCATATACACCACAACAAAATGGTGTAGCTGAACAAAAGAACCGCACTTTAAAATAAATGGCTAATTGTATGATCCAATCTAAGGGACTAAGTCTTCAATATTGGGCTGAGGCCATAAATTGTGCAAATTACATAGTTAATCACAGACCCACTAAAGTTTTACAAGGTATAACACCGAAATAAGCATGGAGTAAAATTAAACCAGATGTAAGCCACTTTCGTGTGTTTGGTTATGAAGCATGGGCTCACATTCCAGATGAAAAACAAAAAGCATTGCAGCCTAAAAGTGAAAAGTGCATATTTGTTGGATATTCAAAAGATGTAATAGGTTATAGACTTCTTCAGCCCCATTCACGTGACATAATCATTAGAAGAGATGTTAAATTTGATGAAAATCTCTTGGCCTGCAAACCTAACTTGGCGGGTGTTCCATATTTGGCATGCGAGCATGATTCGGCGATTGTGCCTTCTTCTTCTTTTTCCAACTTCCTTGACAGGTTTCCAACTCCAGTTTCTGATGATGACATTGAGGATGAAAATCCTGTTGAAATATTGTAACTTCGAAGAATATTCTATATGTATCTTGTGTGGTCCCCGATGGTCCTATCAGGAGAACCACTTGTATTCTCTTGTACCCCGATGCTTCTAATCAGAATAACTAATAAGAGTCATGAGGTTGTCCCCTCTATTTGTAAAGGTGGGTCATTAGCACCCCAGTGTGGTTACTTAAACCTACATGTGTAACTCGAGCCTACATGATTAACTTGAGCCTACATGTCAGATGATTTAATTCAAGTGAACGGATGAATATAAATAGAGGTGTGGTTCTCGTCATTTGGGACACACACACTCTCACTTGTGTAGTGCATTAGTGGAGAAGAGAAGTAGCTGGAGAAGGAGGAGGATCAGGCTTTGATCTCCTTATTGGTTTTAACTTTTATCTTTTGGGGCATCTATATTGAGGAAGCTTTTGCTGGGTTTTTCCCTTTAGGGTTTTCCCAGGATAAATCTTTGTGTTCTCATTTTGTATGGTTGTGCTTGTCTATCTTTTAGTGATCCTGTTTATATGCTTTTGTTATGAAATCAAAATGAAATACTAATGATCTAGCTCAGCATATGAAAATTTAACATGGTATCAGAGCCACCCTGAAAGAAGACATTGTGCAGCTAAAAAATATAGGGATTCTTATTTTTTGGGTCTCTATCCATGATCGATCAGCAAAATAAGGCTAGACTGACTCTCCATTGAAGGGCGCATATTTCTGTCGAAGCGGAATTTGATTCCTAGCATTTTCAGTTTTGGTGCGGAAAATTAGGGCTTTCTACAGAAGAATAATTTTTGAGTGAGCCCAGCATAGGATTTTTCTCCTCATCAAAATCAAAGTTTAGAGACCTGGATCAAGAAATTTGGTTGGGTGAAACTCCGGGAAAGACAAAACCCTAGTTTGACCCCGATCTAGAAAAACCCTAAATACTAAAACTACTAAGTTTTGGTACATTCGCTATATCTTGAGATTGGTGAAGGATCAGGAGTTGAAAATTTCAAAGGCCGAAGATAAAATCCTAGTTTACACTGTGTCCAAAATTTAGCCTCATTTTTGCTATATTATGGGAGATATGATCCCTCCAAGTTAGGATTCCATCCTCTTCCAGAATTCATCCCTAAACAAGACACTTGGGGAGAATTGTTGTAGCATGGGATACAGAGGTCCAAATGGAATTCCTGAAGATGTTCCAAAAATAGTACGGACTTTAATTTATGTGGTCCTAATTTTCGAACCTGAAGATGAACCAGTGACATGTGGCATGCCGTACAACTTCACTATTCTGAACAGTCCTGTAACAGGTCACCTTGGGACAATGATCATAAATCCCAATTAGTGAAACCAATTCTGATGAAACCTATGGTGTTGGATCAGGGACATATGAGGTTACCTCAGTGAAAAATTTTAGACATAGTGGAGTATTAATTTCATAGATATCATAGAAACAGTAACAGGAATTTCTGTAGAAGAAATTAGAAAACTAGGGCTTCCTGTTCCAGGAGCTTCCCTCCATTGTTTTCAGAAAAGGAGTACATTGGACAGCTCCATTTGAAGATATCTATCTTTCTATCCAATCAAATTTGAAAGATTCAAAGTTTTGAAAATTAGGGTTTCTCTAACAAACCCTAGATCAACCAGCTTCGGAAGCAGGATGGACACCTCAAATCGGTAAGATCTAATCTTTTGCTATTTTGCATTTGAGGTTCTCATTTCAAAGTGATCTATCACATTATCTTGATGATAACCTTGGTGGAGTTGAAAACTTCCAAGCATGGAAGTATTTGATCTCTCTGAAGAAAATGAATTGGACACCTACATGAGTAGAGAGGTTCCAGTTCTAGAGGGAGATGAGCCTCAAAGCCTTACACAAGAAGAACTTGATCAAGGCCAAGAAGATCATTGTTGATTCAATCACGGATCAACTTGTACCACAAGTGTATTCCCTAAAGACACCGAAGATGTTTGATTCCTTGATCAAGTTATTTTAAGATAAGAACATAATTAAAAAGATAGATTTGAAAAAACAGTTGAAGAATGTGAAGATCCAGAATACATAACATCTTGAAGCGGTAGAAGAAGAAGCAGAGAATGGCCTCCCATGATCATGGGATTCATTCATGTGAGGAATGTGTGCCAAAAGGAAGTGATTACTTTCAGTTGACTCTGGGAAGAAGAAGAAGCTCGTCTCATAAGAAGAGAAGAAGAAATATGGGAGCAAATTGAAGATCAAGCTCTCACCATTCAAAGAATATCCCTCAAGCGATGAGGAATATGAAGAACTCAATTCTTGACGAACCTCTTATCCATATTATCATTTGGATAAGAAATGATTATTTCATGGATGAAGAAGATGATGAAGCAGAATGATCAAGAAGGATTCTACCCACGAAACAAACAAAGGATAAGTATTCAATTCTCATTTAATGATATTGTTTTGTTATGCATTTGATTATATTCAGTTGATGTGTTGTTTGCATGCATGTGATGGGTAAGTAGATCATGGTTCTATACAAATCTCCATTGTTACTTATCTAGAATAAAACCTATTTACTGACATATTGGATTAGTGCACAATCTCAATGATGTCATGGCAGAGATGGAAGGCATATAGAAAGTTTCTGTGATATATGGATGAATGTTGTATTGGCTAAATAGTTGCATGATGCATAATAATTTTTTGTTATGCATATGTAGTTCTAACCATGCAACTGGTGCATTTGAATTGTAGGAAAGGTCTTGTACAACCTCCTAAAATAAAATAAGGATGAGACTCGTTCCGAAGAACAAGTGATGACAATTCAATAAAAATGAATCTAAAGCTCCCAGGGTCAGAGACACCATGACAAAAGAAATAGCTTCAAAGAGTGGTAGATCCACCTCGAAGGATGAAGACCACCATGGGTATGAGAGATAACTCAAGATGAAGAAAAAAAATGCTATGAAAGAAGCTATGATCAAAGAATAACAGTTGATTATGGGGAATGATGTATATGATATGATTTCGAGACATAAAGGGAAGTACGTAGTATCTTCCATATGGATCTACAAGAACAAGTGTACAAAGCAAGAATCACGATTTGCCTCAGAAAGAATAGACTATGACATGACATACTCTATTGACCAATATATATCAAGCATAGAATCACCTATACAGAATGAAGAAGGAAGATAATACTCCACTTCAGGGGGAGTGACTACAGAATATATCTGAGTTCGACACGGTACGACATGATGGACAGCTTCCTGATGGATCGAAACTTTACCAAGAGTAAAGTGGGTTCCAACCATCAAAGTTGAATGCAGAAGACTAGGATATGTTGATGATCTGACAAGATGAACTCATGGAAGATGTTATGATGATGTTTGGGATATAGTACTCAAACCAGAAAGCAAGCATGTGGTATCTTACAAATGGATTTGCAAGATAAAATATGTCGCTGATAGAAGTAAGGAAAGACTTGTGGCTAGAGGTTTCTATAAGAAAGAGGGAATTAATTTTGAAGAGACGCTTACTCCAGGAAGCAAGGTACACTTCCTTCAGAACTATGATGGTAGTTGCTTCCATGATGAAGTAAAGACAATCCTTCCTTAATGGTATGATTGGGGAAGAGTTTTACATCGAAAGGATTTGAAGTTGAAGACAGATGGACTCATATATGTAAGTTGAAGACGGGCCTCTATGGCATGAAGCAAGCTCCCAGAGCTTGGTATGGTAGTTTCCTGTCAATTATGGGTTTTACCAAGAGTAAAGTTGATCCTAACCTTTATCTCAAGGTTGTAGAAGATGAACCTGTCATCCTGTTATTATATGTGGATGACTTATTCTTGACAGGGAAGGAGAAACAGATCATGGAAAGCAAGAAGAAACTAGCAGAAGAATTTGAGATGAAAGACCTTGGGTTAATGCACTATTTCCTAGGTCTGGAAATATGACAAAGTTCAGAAGAAATATTTCTCAACCAAGGAAAGTATGCAATAGAGATATTGAAGAGATTAAATATGTTGGAATGCAAGTCCATGGCCACACCCATGGACTCCAACCTGAAGTTGTTAGATGATGACTCATCAGAGTTAGTAGATGCGACTCATTACAGACAGATCATTGGGTCATTGATGTACTTAACAAATACCAGACCAGACATTTGTTTTGTTGTGAACACCTTAATTCAATATCTTGTTCAACCAAGATGGGTTCACCTAGTAGCTGCAAAACATGTGATGAGATATCTGAAAGGGACTATAGACCTTGGTCTATACTATAATGGTAGCCATGACTATAGATTGTATGGCTATACAGATGCAGATTGGGTTGGAAGTATCTCAGATAGGAAAAGCACATCAGGTAGATGCTTTTGTTTGGGGTCTGCTATGAGTTCATGGTTTAGCAGGAAACAGTCCATTGTTTCTCTTAGAACAAAAAAAGCAGAATACATAGCAGATTGCTCTGCTAAGTTGTGAAGCCATATGGCTTTAGAAGATGATATCAGGTCTCCTTGACCTGAATATGGATACTACATTGATTCTATGTGATAACGAGAGTTGTGATAATAGAGAACCCTGTGTTCCGTCGTAACACATAGAAATCCGATATTTCTACATACAAGATAAATATGCAGATGATGATGTTTCAGTATTCCCATACTGAAGATATAGATGATGCTTTCAGTATTCACATACTAGAGATACAGATGGTGATAGTTCAGTATTCACATACTGAAGATGTAGATGATGATGGTTTAGATGGTGATGTGCTGACGAAGCCTCTGTCCCGAGTAAAGTTCGAACACTTTCTAGACAAGCTTGGTGTGGTTTGGAAAGACCTTCCTTGAAAGGGGGAGTAGTGATGTTGCAATGGGATTGTATCATCCTGGGACATATGTCCATAAGTGATTCGGAGACCTCGGTCTTCAAGAATGAAGAGGGATTGTATCATCCTGGGACATATGTCCAAAAGTGATCCGATGAACTTGGTCATTGAGAATGTAGCAGGATTGTATCATCCTTGAACTTCGGTTCAAAATGGATCCGGTGAACTTCGGTCATCGAAAAGGTGGCAGGATTGTATCATCCTTGGACTTCGGTTCAGAACGGATCCGGTGAACTTTGGTCATCAAGAAGGTGGTAGGATTGTATCATCCTTGGGACTCAGTTTAGAACGGATCCAGTGAACTTCGGTCATCGAGAAGGTGGCAGGATTGTATCATCCTTGAACTTTGGTTCAGAACGGATTTGGTGAACTTCGGTCATCGAGAAGGTAGTAGGATTGAATCACCCTTGAACCTCGGTTCAGAATAGATCCGGTGACTTCGATACTCGAGAACATGTGTTGATCCTGTAATTCCAATAGGAAGGATTGTCTGAGTTCCACAACTGTGTTGATCCCATAATTCCGAAAGGAAGGATCGTTAGTAACTCCGTAAAGAAATAAATCTCGTAATTTCAAAAGGAAGGATCATTGAATTGATCGCGCAATTCAAATAGGAATGATTGTCTGAGTTCCACAGATATGTTGATCCCGTAATTCCAAAAGGAAGGATCATTAGTAACTCTGTAAAGACCTAAATCCTGTAATTCTGAAAGGAAGGATCATTGGTAGCTCCGTAAAGACTTGATCCCGTAATTCCAATAGGAAGGATTATCTAAGTTCCACAACTGTGTTGATCCCGTAATTCCGAAAGGAAGGATCGTTAGTAACTCCGTAAAGACTTAAATCCCGTAATTCTAAAAGGAAGGATCATTGAATTGATCCTGTAATTCCAATAGGAAGGATTGTCTGAGTTCCACAGATGTTTTGATCCCGTAATTCCGAAAGGAAGGATCGTTAGTAACTCTATAAAGACCTAAATCCCGTAATTCCGAAAGGAAGGATCGTTCGTAGCTCCGTAAAGACTTGATCCCGTAATTCCAACAGGAAGGATTGTCTGAGTTCCAAAAATGTGTTGATCCTGTAATTCTGAAAGGAAGGATCGTTAGCAACTCCGTAAAGACCTAAATCCCGTAATTCCAAAATTAAGGATCATTAGTAGCTCCATAAAGACTTGATCCCGTAATTTCGAAAGTAAGCATTGTCTGAGCTCCACAAAAGTGTTGATCTCGTAATTCCGAAAGGAAGGATTGTTAGTAACTTCGTAAAGACCTAAATCCTGTAATTCCGACAGGAAGGATCGTCTGAGTACCATAGACATGTTGATCCCGTAATTCCAAAAGGAAGGATCATGTTGATGTTTTGATGATGATGATGTTAATGTTTTGATGATGTTGATGTTTGGATGATAATGATTTTATGATGATGATGATGTACTGATCAAAATATCAGAGTGTGATGATGATGATATTTTGATGTTTTGATGATGTTGAATGTTTTGATCATAATGATGTTTTGATGATGTTGATGTTTTTATGATGATGATGATGTACTAATCAAAATTTCAGAGTATGATGATGATGTACTGATCGAATGATCAAGAGTATGATGATGATGATGTACTGATCAAAAGATCAGAGTGTGATGATGATGATGATCAGTATGTGATGATGATGACATACTGATCAAAAGATCAGAATATGATGATGATGATTATGTTCGAGAGTTGAAGTATGATGATGGTGTTGATCACGATGTTACTAATCAGAACGTGATGATGTTGCTGATCAAAAGGTCAAAATGCTGAAGATGTCTTTGTTGATCGAAAGATCAAAGTGCTGAAGATATTGCTGATCAAAATGTTGAAGATATTGGTGATGATTGAAAGGTCAAAGTGCTGAAGATGTTGCTACTGATCGAAAGGTCAAAGTGTTGAAGATGTTGCTGAAAATGTTGTTGATCGAAAGGTCAAAGTGCCGAAGATGTTTCTAATCGAAAGGTCAAAGTGCTGAAGATGTTGCTAATGATTGAAATGTCTAAGTGCTGAAGATGTTGCTGAAGATGTTGCTGATCGAAAGATCAAAGTGTTGAAGATGTTGCTGATCAAAAGGTCAAAAGATGTTGATGTTGATTAAAGAGTTGTTGTCGTCAAATATTGAAGACGAAGACTATATGATGTTGAAAAGCTTCCAATGATTTATAGATGTGTTACCCTGATGATGTTGATGATGTCCTCTCCTACTATTGTTGTTGTTGATGTTGTTGTAGAATACCCTTTTCATTAAGGGGGAGTGTTGAAATATTGTAACTTCGAAGAACATTCTATATGTATCTTTTGTGGTCCTCGATGGTCCTACCGGGAAAACCACTTGTATTATCTTGTACCCCGATGCTTCTAATCGGAAGAACTAATAAGATTCATGAGGTTGTCCCCTCTATTTGTAAAGGTGGGTCATTAGCACCCCAGTGTGGTTACTTGAGCCTACATGTGTAACTTGAGCCTACATGATTAACTCGATCCTACATGTCAGATGAGTTAATTCAAGTGAACGGATGAATATAGATAGAGGTGTGGTGCTCCTCATTTGGGATACACACACTCTCACTTATGTAGCGCATTAGTGGAGAAGAGAAGTAGCTGGAGAAGGAGGAGGATCAAGCATTGATCTCCTTGTTGGTTTTATCTTTTATCTTTTGGGGCATCTATATTGAGGAAGCTTTTGCTGGGTTTTTCCCTTTAGGGCTTTCCCAGGATAAATCTTTGTGTTCTCTTTTTGTATGGTTGTGCTTGTCTATCTTTTAATGATCCTGTTTATATGCTTTTGTTATGAAATCGAAATGAAATACTAATGATCTAGCTTAGCATATGAAAATTTAACAAATCCACCTCCGCATGCTCATGTTCCTCCAGTTGCACCAGCACCAATGCTTCCTAGATGGGTCCATTCAACATGTGAAGTAGCTGGTGATCTTGCTGGTGATCCTAGAGATCAACATCGAACACATTCTCATTTTCAGTGAGCCTCTTCTCTTTTGGCTCAAGTTTCCAAGAATCATGATCCAGAAACTTTTGCAGAAGCTTTAGGAAATCCAGATTGGGATGCAGCTATGGACGAAGAATATCGTTCCTTAATGGTGAATGATACTTGGGATCTTGTTGCTCTTCCAAAAGGAAGAAAACTTGTTAGATGTAAATGGGTCTATAGAACTAAGTATGCATCAGATGGAAGTGTTGGAAATACTTAAGGCAAGGTTAGTTGCCAAAGGTTTTTCCTAAGTTGAAGGGATTGACTACAATGAAACCTTTACTCCTGTCGCAAAAATGAAATCCATCCACCTTGTTCTTTCCCTTTCCACCCTACATAACTGGGAAGTCCATCAAATGGATGTCAAGTCTGCCTTTTTACATGGTGATTTACAGGAGGAAATTTACATGGAACAACCCCCTGGATATGTTCAAGATAACTCTAGCCTTGTTTGTCTCCTTAATAAATCCTTATATGGCCTTAAGCAAGCTCCTAGATCTTGGTATGCCAAAATGGATAGCTTTCTCCTTGACACTGGTTTTTCTAGATGCCATTCTAACCCCAATGTCTATACCAAGAAAGTAGGAAACCATCTCATCATACTTGTTCTTTATGTTGATGATCTTATCCTTAATGGTAGTGACCCTAAACTTATAACCCATGTGAAATCTAGTCTTAAGCAAAATTTTGAAATGTCAGACTTAGAACATTTGCATTATTTTCTTGGTCTCCAAGTCTTGCAAACCAAATAATGAATCTTTCCTTCCCAGTCTAAGTATGCTTGTGGCCTTCTTCGTCGCTTCCACATGGAAGATTGTAAACCAGCCCCTTCTCCCTTCCAGTCTAGAGTCAAACTTTTTGCCACTTGTACTTCCCCTAAAGTAAATGCCACCTTGTGTCATCAACTTGTTGGTAGTCTTTTATACTTGACTCATTCCCATCCTGACCTTTCCTTTTCATTGGTCGTGTTTCCCATTATATGCAAACTCCTCATGAAAGTCACTAGAAAGCAGCAAAATGAATACTTCGATATATTCGAGGTACAATTCAGTTTGGGATTCATTATAGTACAGGGGGGAACCTTTGTTTGTTGGTTTCACTGATTCAAATTGGGCCGACGATCTTGATGATCGAAAGTCTACTGCAGGTTATGTTTTCATTCTGGGATCTGGACCTGTCACTTAGGCTTGTAAGAAACAACAAGCTCTTTCTCTTTCTTCAGCAGAAGCAGAATATTGAGCCGCAATTAATGCCAATCAGGAAGATTTATGGCTTCGACAGATCCTTTCAAAGTTTGGATTCGAGCAGCAGTAGCCTACTCCACTTTGATGCGACAATCAAAGTGCCATTAAGCTTGCCAAAGATCCAGTTCTACATCAGCACAGCAAACACATTGAGCTACACATGCACTTCATCATAAATCTTGTTCATAATCATGTTATTGAAGTGCTCTATTTCCCTACAGATGATCAAGTTGCAGACATCTTCACCAAGTCTCTTATAGAAATGAATTTCTCTAAACTTCGGTCTATGTTAGGAGTTCGGGAATGTGTCCTTAAGAGGAGATAGGCTCTAATTCCTCCTTTCTTCTCCTAATAGTGTCACTTTTGTAAATCCTTCAATCCTATCCCAATTTGTTCTTAAGGGGGGGTGTCAGGATATTTAAACACTTAGGAGTTAGTTAAGATCAACTTGTGTAATATATCCGTTAGGTAAAAGTGTGTTTCTTAAGTATGCATTAGAATGCATTTGTAAATATTCTAATCCAACGGTCACGATATGTTCTAGACATAGAGTGATCTGACGGTTCAACTTCTCTTAGATCATACCTATCATTGATCCGTGGCTTAACACCTGATTGGTATATGATCTCTATTTAAATAACATAGAGGGTCCTTGGCTAGTTGATCGATTAGGAGAAGCTCATGTAATTTTCTTTCTTTTGCATAATAAATTGCTCCAAATAGTTATTTGGCTGGGGTCATGGACTATTTTCCTCTGAAGGGTTTTAACCACGTGACAAACATCGATGTGTTGATCTGTGATCTATTTGTGTGAAGCAGTTGCTCAAGGTGTTCGGTCTTTTGGGAGTACCCTGTGAACCCGAACAAAGGATTTGAGCGCTCAACATACAAACATGCAAGTCAATATCGGTTCTCTTAACCAACTTCAAATAAATATTAAAGGAAACATTGCAAAGCTTTATCTAAATATTGTACACATACAATGTATCTAAGAGGTAATACTAATTAACAAATTAGTACCAAAAATTAATTACTAGTCATCAACAGCAAAATATACCACATAAATCAAACAAAGACATTTGTTGAATATACATGCAACACATCAACCATGTAATGAAAAATTGAGACATAGATCAACACATTAATAGGCACCACTAATAATTAGTGAACCATAAAAATAGAAGAATGACTGGAACTCATTAAAAACATTTAACAAATCAACCATGAAACATAGCATGAAATTACTGCAATTTTATTAATTTGTAAAACATTACATAGTGCAAAAATCAAAAACTTTCATGTAATGTAACTTGGTAGTCTATCCTTCAATGTGATCCTAGTCTTAATCTCCAAAAAATTCCCCCCTTTCACTTGGGAAAACTTTCCCTTTAAATAATATTACAAAGTCTTACAAAAAAGGAAAACTCCCAAGATGTGGGATTACAAAATCAAACCTTTTAAGATTGGCCAAGGGAGGAATGCCACTTGGCATTTAATTCCATCAGAAAATCAATGTCTTGATATTTGGCATGTTCAAGGTACACTTCTGCTCTCAAGATATGGGATGCGATCTACCTTTTTTTTAATCTCCTCCATTCCCCAAGATACACCTGTATCCTAACCATTGCAGAGTTAGGTGTCTCAATTCAGCTCCTAATATCCTACAAAGTAAGTTGGGTCACACCCTGAATTTTCTCCTTAGCTGCAGCAAAGTTTCATTCTACTTCTTCTAATTTCAATTTGGGGGAAACTGCTTGGTTGACAGGATCTAGCAAAGGCAGCCCCAAGAAACCGAGAAAAACATCAACAGTTGTCCACCTACACTTGCATGTCACCTATCCATCTTGGATGATGGACTCTACTACATCACAGATGCCTTCCCAGGTTTTGATTGTGACTTCGGTTTTCTTAGCCCGAAGTTTGTCCAATATTGGAAAATCCTATGGTTTGTCTCTGATGTGTGTTTTCCAACCTATTACATCCTCAAATTCCTTATTTGTTGTAGCTTTTAAAGTATGGTGATCTTGAAGGACCTCTGACTGTTTCTCAAATGAATTGTACAATTCCTGTATTTCACTAAACCTTGTGTACAGACTAATCATAGACTGATAATATTGATAATTGAACCTACAATCTAGCTGTTTGAATTTTTCAGCTCTTAATGTGGAAAATGATGAGGTAGCTGAAGATAGTTGTGATTTTTTGAGTTGTTGCTCAAGGGTAGCATTCTGATTAGCCTGTTGTTGATTTAGTAGCTCTGACTTCTCAAGTTGATGCTTGAGATGGTTAATATTCTTCTGCAATTGTTTGTGTTTGTCTTCATGCTCTTGTCTGAGGAGTTGAATATCCTTTTGATGACGTGCCTAAACTTCTTTCATATCCTCTTTGGATTTCTGTAGTTCATGTTCCTTGTCCAGGATATCTTTATTCCTTCATGACACTAAACCATAATTTTCTCTTGCGAAATCTCCCATGGAAGTTGTTGTATACAATGCTCCTTGTTTAACATTAGGGGCATCAATTCTCTAGACAACTTGATTAAGGGAAGACACTTGTTTGAGAGTTCCTTCCTTCATCCTCTTAACTCATTTTTTCATTATTGCCTTATCTTTCTTGCTCCAATAATATTTCCCTAATGAAACAACAGCATCCTCTCCAAAATATGTCATCTCCTCTCAAGCTGAAATGGTTTCCTTTTGGGGGGTAGTCGATGGCTCAGGTTGTGATTGAGATATCTAGGTTTCTACACAAATGGGAGAAATATCCAAGGGGGAAGTAGGGAAAATAGATATCAGGGAAGAGGAAGAGGTGGGAATAGGGATATCAATTTGTGAAGAAGGAATTGTAGAGACGGAAGGGACTTCTACTTGGGAAAATGGAATATGTGAGGTTGTGGGGATAGTATGAGGAATTTATGAAACAAGTTGAGAAGAAGGGTAGGACTAGGAACTTCTGCTAATATTGATGGGTCTCTAAAGGTGTCCTCAAGAATGGGTTTTAAATCCAAATGAGAAAAAGAAGACTAAGGAAATAAAGCATCAAACAGACCTACTGATAATTGTGTATCAGGAATGGATGAGGTCATGGAGGTGAGAATGTTAACATAGCATGAGGGAGTCCCAGCTTCCTCCTCTTGGTCACTATGAATTTCATGTATCTCAATTTCAGGCTGAGGTGGAGGTTCAAACTATTGGACCTTAGCGACTTGCAAAGGCACTTGTTTTTTAAGAGAAAGTGGATCTATCTGTGATGGATTTTCCTTTCTGAGCACTTGTCGAGGTATATGCTCAATTTGAGCTACTGGTGCCTCGGGTACTTGTGCTTGCTGGGGAACAGGCTGAGTTCTATGTTTCTTAGGTTAAGGTTCAACCTCTTCTACCTGTGTTTGGAGATAAGAACTGAACCTGACTAGACTTTGCTTAAATTACACCCCTCTATGCAGGGCTTCCATCTCTTGTGTAGTGTGAGTGCTCCCAGGGGATTCTATGACATACGTTCCCTTGTATTTATACTGAGGGGATGAGGCAGAAGAAGAATTTTATGTTTCCTGATGTATTGCTTATTTCTCCATGTTTTTCGTGTGAACCTTTTCCTCTACATCAAAATTTAATTTCCTGAAGTGAAGGGTAGACTGCTTCAGATATTTATGATATTTAAAAACATGCACCCTTACCTTTGGATCAGTGATGTTATCTAATGCTTCATGAAAATTGACAGAGGACCTATACATGGAGTCATCTTGTATATCCTCATGTGTGTAATGAAACTTATCCCGTTCTTGAGAAAATAGGCTATCCAGATAAGCCTTAGGATCGTGCATTCTTTTAGGGGCTTCTCCTAGGTTTATAGTTGTGATCTCCTTACCCAGCATAGTTGTGTGGGTAGAATTCTGTAGAACCAAAGAATCCAAAGTCAGCGGGAACTTAGGCCAATCCTTCCTTTTGTGCTTGGCCAATTTTGGGAAGGCGCAATCAATAACCTTCTGAAAAGAAAATTCCTACAAAACCATCTGGCCTGGGACAATTCTTGACAACAAATGGACCGTGTTGCTGCCCCAAATTTTGAAGTAGTAGAAATGTTCTCCAACATACCAATCCCCATGTAAAGTGATCAATGCCCTGGCTCTTTGTGAAAACGTTGGAGCGTCGGCCTTGAAGATATTATGGTACATAGACCCCGAGAAAAGGTCACAAATATCATATACCCAAGGAACAAAATTATCCTCCCACATGTCAAAATAGTAAATATGGACAGGCAGGGAATCCTTCTTCCAATTCCAACCCACGGCGGGAAATGAAAAAGTGGCACAACAAATGTCCATTACGTACACTAACATGTAAAATTGGGATTTTTTGTTTGCTACAATCTTTGGATATTTATCAATCTCAAATTGCAAGTTTACAGACAAAATTTGAGCCCAATTGAAAGACTCACTTGTAAGTAGAATGTGGTGATCTGTCGGCACCCATTCGGCTTTGAATAATGTGTAATTTGCCTCGCCATATAACCGACAAAACATGGCTACAAGAAGTGAATATGGTTCCATGAATCATGAAATTGGGTAAGCATTACTTGTTCGAGGGATAAACAAAGTAGGACTCCCCATCCATGATTTCACCACTTCTTCATAATTAAAGCAGGAGGTTGCTTCATTGAGGAACTTATGGCTCAAGAGTTGTTTTGGGAGTCCAAGTGCGTAAACCTTGGAAAAAGTATCAAGGATGAATGCGGCCAGAAAAGTACCAATATGGTCACTGAACACACGGTCCTTAGGGTTAGCATGGTCTAGTGCCCACTTCATCAAGTCTATGTAAGGCATAAGCAATGTCCTAGAGGCAATAAGATGGAGTTGTGAGCTCTAAATTTTGATAAAAGTAGGTTGGTCATGAGGAACAGTCGATAAATCATCATTATCGAATATAGAGTATATACTTGACCAATCCAAATGCAGGTTTTCAGAAATACACCCACTAGTTTCCGTGAATATTCTAGTGTTTGGGTCTCTGTACTTCTACTCTTACAGAGTTGTCTTTGATCTTGTGTTTATGGGTACAGGAGATGTCATTTCTGCTCAAAATTTGGCAACCATGGTCAAAATATTATTACAGTGTAAAAACAACAGAATAAACGCTTGTGAAAAGTTAACTTACCGATAGAAATATTGAAAACCAGGGAAGCTTTGAGCTTGAGCGAAAGAAAAGAGCAATAAAAATATCCAGGAACAGTAAAAACGCAGGTAAAAATGGTAAAAAGCCTAACGATTTGAACAGACTAAATAGCCAAAATCTCAATGAAAAAAAAAATCTATACCATATATCTAGCATAAATAAACGGTTGAGATGAAGGCACGAAACTCAAAAAACGGAAGTAAAAGTTTCAAAAGGTTGGATTTTGGCGTTTTCGGTTTCCGCATCCTGCACAGTGGGAAGCGGAAGTCAGAAAGAGATTTATTTGAATGAAAGACAAATTGAAGTTCTGTATTCTACATTCTGCATAGGAGAAAAGAGGAAAGCGGAAGAAAACAGGAAATTGCAACGAAAAAATATTGAAGTTCTGATTTCTAGATTCCACGTAGGTAGAAAATGGAAGTCGAAAAAATGAGAAAATAGAAATGCAATAAAGGACTTCTCCGGATTCCGCACTCTGCATATTGGAAAGTGGAAGTCGGAAGGGATAAAAGGTTTTATTTGCAAACATGTGAGTCCTTATTTTTGTATTCCGCATAGCAAAAAGCGGAAGTCAGAAAGAGGACGCTTTATTAAACAAAAATTGACAATTATGCAATTCGCATGGGCAGAAGGCGAAAGTCGAAAAATGATTTCCCCAATGACTTGAAAAACATAGATTCTCCCATTCTGCAGATTGGAAAGCAGACTATGGAAGGCAAAAGCACCCAAAACTGATACTTATAAAGAAAAGGTGCTTTCGAAACCCACAAAATAAAAAAAAACAAGGCTAAGGAGGAAATTTTCTTAAGTCATAACATCATACTTACATCTTGATAGTTCCCAGAAGGAAATCATGGCTTTAAAAACCATTTAAACTTTTAATGGGGGCTCCCATTTTGATGACTCGAAATGGGATTTTTTTTATCCATAAACAGTGACCCACCAAAGTGGATGTGTCAAGATGTTATACCACATAAATTCTATAGTGAATCCGTCCTTGTGTCTTATCGTTCCCCCTCCCACTTGTTGTGTAAAATGAAGGAAACCTATCTACCTATCTAAAATCCAATCCCCTTTTAGCGCCTCCCCGATAATGGAGCCAAAATGTTGATGAAAAATATTAAACGATTAATAAACTATCAAACAATTTAAATTTTCAACCCAATTAGTGCGTAAACTTGTGAGGTACAAGAAAAATATATGCAGGGTTAGAGTAACACTAACTTAATCTAATAGTCAAAAGGAAAACACATGTGACTGAAACGAAATTTAAGTCTAGGAAAGCGTGAAATTGTGTGAAAGGAAACTAGTCTATTGTTTAGTAATGAAACACACAATTGAAATTGAACCTAGTTTACGAAAGCATGAAATGGCATGAAAAGAAATCTAATCTAGGAAATCATGAAATTTCATAAATTAAACCTGATTAAGAAAGTGTGAAATCACCAAACACATGTGACAAATGATAAGTAACAAATGAGAAATGATAAACAATTCAAAATAGAAAATCTATTATGGAGAAATCAAAATATGTGCTCTAAAACATCAATCCTATTACAAAATGATCAAATCTATGATTAACTCTCAAAAAGATAAACTATTTCTCTATTTCTAGAGAGGCCTCCACTACTCCCAAATGAAGAGAGGGAATTCTTATTAATACATGAGTTTCTTTGAAAAGAGGGTAAATGTATATCCACTTTTCTCTCCACCTATTTTCCATAATTACAAAATATTTATCCCTTCAAATCCTCACAAATCCTCTCATGATATTCCTCTTTGGAATTATCTTGAATAATTATCTCCTACACATTACAAAGCTCTCACAACTTTGAGATATAAATGAAAATAGATCAATTTTCCAATATTTAATAATAAATTCTCTTAAAATACTTAAAATAAATAAATTGGAATATAACAAGGTAAATCCATATTTATTTATGAAAATGGTATAACAAATGGTTAATGGAGTGATGAATAGGGTTGAATGTGAGGAATATTGAAGGGAAAATATGATGAAAATGCAACATTTGGGTGACCCAACAATTACTTTTTGCAATCTCTAACTTGTGTTCCTTTTTAGAGTTGTCACTTTGTTATTGAAGAACTTTTATCTATTTTTGCACTGGTCGATTTCTTATTCTTGATCTTGTAATTTATTTTGTATCTGTGTCAGATATTCATCCTTTTCGTTAATGATTTTTTCAAGCGTATTATTTATGTTTTGTAATCTTTTATTTCTTTCTTTATATATTGATTTTTTAATCTCTGATTAAAATCACCTTCGTCTTTTAATTCCTCAATTTTTGCAGACAATTTTTCTATATTATTTTTCTGGTTGGATATTTTGTTCATTGAACCTTTCTTGTATTTGGTGTGGTTTAATCATTACATCCGATTTTGTATTCCTTTCATGTAAATATTCATTGTCTTTTTTATAATGCCTTAACTTTGTTTCTAATTTTTCTATCTATAGTCACAAACCAGTTTCCATGGTCTCTGACTTTTTCGATGATAGATAGTCGTTCTTATGAATTTGAGTTCTTTGATGAGCCTTCAATTGGATTTGAATTCTTCTAAGATTATTCTTTAATTTCTGCTATTTTTAATATCTTCTAGGTACCTATGCAGGTGGTTTGAAACCCCCCTAAAACTCTTTACAAACCTTTAAGGGCGGTTATAAACCCCCCTCGTAGGTACCTACGAAGATGGTTCGAAACCCCCCCTAAAACTCTTTACAAACCTTTGGGATTAGTTTTGAACCCCCCTCATATAAACTTACAACCCCCCTCGTTGTAATATACAATGACAGTTTTGAATCCCCCTCATAGTGACATATGAATTCAGTTTAGAACCCCCCTCGTTGCCATAATAAATCGTAATAAAATATATTTTATCTAAAATAGAAATCTTGCAATATCATTAGGGCACGAAGGAATCGAACCTTCAACCTCCTGCTTGTAAAGCAGGTGCTCTTCCATTGAGCTAGAACCCTTTAAGAATTTGGGAAAGGGGCAATATTAACACCAAGATTGCATCATTTGTAATTCTAAGAAAAGACTAATAATCCCAACATTGATTCTGACTCGAGAGACCTAAGAAAGTAGTCTGAATGGATCTAACCTTATTTAAATATTTGGATATTAACATATTTTTAAAACATTAAAAATATAAAATACTTAGGCTAGAATAAATAACACAAATAGAAATAACCATTTGATTATGGCATTTCTTAATTTTTCCAACTACATATTCATAATCCTACTATACCCTTGTGTATAATGAAGACATTCCTATTACCACTTTAGGCAAGGGAACTCCATGTTTGCATAGCATAAGGTTTCTCATTTTATGCTAATTCTTATGTATATTTTAATTTTTTCTACTGCATATTGCTACTATCCCTACCACTTAATGCAAGGGAACACCATGTTTTCATAACACAAGGCTTCTTCTTTCTTCTAAATCTTTGTATTTTTGTGCCCCAACTCTAAACATGTCAGCATAAAAATGTGTTCACACAGTTAAACCATAATTCATGAACAAAATATGTGACACTGAATTTATGATATTAATACATATTTATAATTCACTTTCCAAATGTGGAAAGATGGAAAAATAAAGTGAAAAGATCAAGTTTTAACGTCTATGAGATCGGTAAAGGAACTGTAGTAAATAAAATTTAATTACAAAAATCTCTCATGGATAATTTTTCATAAACATTTTACGAGTGTGCAAATGTTGGAATGTTTCATATATGGTATGATGCATGTGATGCGTATTATGCATAAGCTACATGTGATCCATAGGACCTCAACTTTAGTGCATTAAGGTTTATTGTAAAAGAATGCATGCAACAGGTTACTTAAAGGAACAGCATTAACAAAAATTAAATGTTCAGAACAGGAATGAAAAACAAGACTGATAAACAGATGCCAAGCAGAAAACACAGAACCAGAGTCACCAACAGAAATTGATAATGGATTTCACCCCCTCCACTGGGCTACGTCTCTAGGTCCCTCTCCAATGGGAACCAATCCAATTAATTTAAAATGGTACAAATGGTTCTGGACTAATCATAGAAACTGGATATTAACAGTAAAGTCTTCAAGACCTCCTCTCTGAAAGTTACAAAACTGGACTTCAACAGACAAAAGAAGCCAAGTTATAACTGAGAATAGTCGACTTCAACAGCATGTGGGTAGTTTTACAGCAAACTCTCCAAGCCTGCGTTCTCAACAAACTGAGTCCCCCAATCGTCCTCCTCTTCTAGTCGCCAGCTTCCTCTATTTAAGCCTCATAAGTAATGGATTTGCCTTCTTTGACACAGTTGTTACCAAGGAGACAAAACATAAAAGAAATGCGACTGTTCACATCCCCTGCCAAGTGCCAACTCGTCATCATAACAGGTTTTTCATCTCCTTAACTGAACCAAAGAACCAAAAGAAAACGTTACCAATGCGTAGGTTCCATTCCCTGAGATGTTGCATCCAAACCGTGTACCAACTGGAAAAACCATGATGGAAAATCCCTGTGCGAACGCATGCTGAGTATTTGAATCGAAAGTTTTAGTTATCCGGGCTTCCGCCGTTGCAGAAGAGTGATACGCAATGAGCTTCGATATTTTTCCTTCGATGATCCCTATCTCAATCGGCTGTCGGCTGGTTTTCGAGTTGGAACGCATGTTACTTTGGTCTCCACAGTTGCGGACAGTCAGAAGGTAAAGTCTCTCGATTTGACTTTTCAAACTGTAAGTCTTGGGCTTCCGCCGTTGCGGCTCCTGAATCATTCTGACCTCCGATCCGTCCGAACGTCCATCAAGCTTCCGCCGTTGCGGAAGAGGAAAGGCTTCCGATCCCCGACGTTGTGGAAGGGGAAAGGCTTCTGAGCCCCGATGTTGCGGAAGGGGAAAGGCTTCCGAGCCCCGCCGTTACGGAAGGGGAAAGGCATCCGAGCCCCGCTGTTGCAGAAGGGGAAAGGCTTTCGAGCCCCCTCGTTGCGGAAGGGGAAAGGATTTCGACCACCGATCCTCACATTTTTTTTTGCGTTCGGTTATCCCCGCGGACAGACTAGGAGTTTGGCCGCCCGCCGTTGCAGAGGGAGATCTCTTCCGATCTCTGATGCTTTGTATTTGTGCCATCCGATTTTCTTCAACCGCTGTTTCTGAACCATGTACCATATTGGATCTTCAAAGAGGAATAATACTCCAGATCAACATGTAATAACAAGCCATGGATGTAAAGTTGCAAATACTATATTGTTTCTCTTCTATCAACAACAATATACCTAATCTAATATAATGTGTATGTGTATGTGTATGTGTCTCCTACATGTAGCAAGAAGCCATCAATTTAAAGTTGTAAAAACAATATTGTTGGTCTTTTTCCAACTATAATATACCTACTCTAAACTTCTATCATTCCTTTCCCATCAAAATTCAAAAAGTAAAAGATACCCTTAAAAGAAATAGAGAGAAAGTGCCTTGGGATAGCATAAATAGCATCTCCTACATATTATGACTTGTCCATTTCCATATGACACAAACAGTAATAAAATGCTACAAAGTATGAGAGAGAGCTTGTTGAAGTTGCAACGTTTTCCCAAAAAAATTTAAAATTTTGGACCCTCCTTGTAAATTTTATCTTGCCTGGATCTATTTTGGATTGCTGAACTTTGTTGTTCCTTTGCTACTCTTTGAGGTTAAATTGAGTTAAAATATTGAATGAATATCTTTATCTGCTGATGCTGATGACTTGAATTTGATGCTTTGACTTATGGATGATTGCATTTTTCTCTATCGAAAGCTTATCGAACTGTGAATCAGGGCCGTAGTCATCTACGCAGTTGCCATTGCGGAAGCTTACTTATGAATGATCCAATCTAAAGCTATGTTTTTCGTCGACGCAATTTTTTGTTTTATTTTAATATCGGCATTTTTGTTTCATCACCATCAGAGCATCAGTCCTTTGTGTTGCCGCCGTTTCGGATGGAAAATTACAAGCACGCCGACGGAAGCCCTTATTTTTGTCGATCCCATGGGGTGTTTGATTTTTCTCTTTTTCGCTGGATTAGTCTTTGGTTGTTCCGATCGCCAATGTTCTCAGTTTCCATGGAGTTCGTAGTCTATTTGATTCCTGCCATTGTGGCTCCAGAGCGAACTAACTTTCGGACATGTTGTTTTTCGTTCACCTATAGTTTGTTTTATTTTCGCCAATGGTTTGTTCTGGTTTTCTCCGATTTTTATTGGTCTGCAGAACTTTTTAGTCCATGTGAATTTCGTCGTTGCGGCTCCTATTTGAACCAATCGTCCGATGCTATAGTTTTTCTATCCTCCGATGTGGCATCTTTTAATGCTTTATTTCACCAACATTTTATGCTGACCCGAGATCCTTAGTCTTTTTGGTTTCCACCATTGCGGCGTCTTAGTGAAATAACCTTTCGACTTGTAGTTTTTCCATTCACCAATGAGTAGTTTTATCTACCCGATGCTTAGTTTTCCCGCCAGTGAGGGTTTTTCTCGCTGTTTTGTGTGTGTTTTTGCCTTATTTTATGGATGACAGAGGTTTCAGATGCTTTTATCATTTTGGGGTTTTTCGCGACAAGAACGTTGTACAGGGCCTCACTTTTGATGATTAGTTTTACTATTAGTATGGTTTCCCTTTTTTGAAAAGATGCAATCCGAATTAACGATGAATTTTTCTTTTTAATTGCAGATGGACCTAGAAGATTCTCCAGACCCAGTTTGATGATTACTGTTGTGAAGAAGGACAAAGCAGAAGGGAGTTGGCTGAAAAGTGATAGGCAGAGATGTTCTAAGATCAATGGGATCTTAAAAGGGACAAATAAAAGACAAAGCAGAATCGATAGCAACAAAGGCCCAGGCTTGGAAAAGGTTCATCAGTTACTGAGTTGGTCCCATTTTATGAAGTACTCATAAGTCTTAATCTGAAACGTAACACATTCTATGAATCATGAGCACTCACAAAAGGACAAAATTGTGAGATTAAATGGTTGGGGGAGCCCAAAGGTCACCCAGGGGGGCAGCCCAAGGGTTTTGTTGTTTTTTTTAAATATAGGAAAGTTAGAGGGAATATATGACTTTTTCCCAGTTAGACTTGTGAGAACATGTTGTAAGAAGAACTATTTCCTTTTGCAATAGATAATTACAATTTTTCCTGTTGGAGAAAGCTTTGTTGGAATGTTCAAATGTTGTGCAATGGATGTTGTTGAAGGGGAACTATTTCGTTTTCAGTTTTTGTCCATTAACTGTGAGATCGTTCTAACTTGTTGAACCTATGTTCTTGTATGAATGATCTCTAGTTTATTTTATGGAATTTCCACTATGAGTAATGAATGATTTTCATAAACAATGATCTATCTTGTTTTTCATCTATCTATTCATGTTTATGTGTTTTGAAATAAAGAACAGCTACCTATTATTTTTCTTAATGCATGAACAGTAATACATTACTCATTAAATGATAATCTCGCTCCCTAGGGACAGTTTAGTTAAGTTAGTTTTAGTTTTCTTGCTGTGGTGATTTAGATGCGAGAGGTAAGAACCTGCGCATCACATTGTGACCGCTCCTCGTATTCTCTATCAATATGCATTCTTAGATAGGAACTTGCATATCATACTAAAAAACTAAAATATACACGGTGGACCAGGCCGTAACTGGTAAAACCATTTATTTTGGTTACTTGACCTATGGTAGTCAGACCGTAAACCGGACGGATTCCCTATACCAAATAGTAACGGGCTAGTTGGGAACGTTTACTCAGGAGAATCCCTTGCCATTGTTGCCTACGATTTTCCAGACCTCAATAGTTTTTGGCGCTAGAAGGAGGGCCACCAGTGCATGGTTGGCCGAGGAAACCCATTTTCTCGAGATTATTCTACCGGTGACAGTTCTAAAAATAGTTTGTTTCCCAACCCAATTCCTGAAGAGAAGGGTAGAGAACATTTGTATTCGGTCAATAACAAAGTAGTTAATAATCTGAGAAGACATACTAGGGCATATGTGAAAACTATTGGAGGATTACCAATTATCCATGATTTACCCAGAAGAGAGTATAAAAAGAAAGACCACCCTATATTGGAAGACATAGTTTTGGTTGGAGATTTGGATGAATTGGTAGAAACAACCTTGCAAGAATTTGTTCATCCTTTGAATCAAGTAGGCCCAGATACACCTTACTGTTCACCTGTTCATACTCCTCTTCATTCACCACCTCACTCTCCACCCAGACTCATGGCAGGCGTAAACGCAAACCAGCCACCCAACCCACCAAATCCACCACCTCCTTGGAAGGCTAGGTCACCTCTAAACCTAGCACCTCCTTTGCATGACTTACCTCAGGATTTTGAGAAAATGCTGCCCAATTTTGACCCAAGTGAAAAGATTTTAGTAGATGATCATTTTCAAAGCTTTTACTTGGCTATAGAAGGGCTAAAGGCTGGAGATCCTGAAGATGTAGTTTGCAGATTGTTTCCACATACCCTGAAGGGAGCAACAGCCTCATGGTATTTTTCTATGCCTGCAAAATCAATCCCAGAATGGGACACTTTTGAAAGGATATTCGGAAATAAATATGCAGCCCAGAAAACTCACGCAGCTCTAATGAAAGGGTTGTGCACTTTAAAGAAAGAAAGAAAAGAGAAAGTGCATAGTTTCACCCAAAGGTTTATCTTAAGAATTTTTCTGCAACTGATAAACCATCTGATAAAGTTCTGATCGAATACTATACTTCAGCTTTAGGGCTTGACTTAGCCATGTTTTCTAAGATGCAAGTCAAACCTATGTTGTCAGAAACATATGAAGAGGCGGAGAGAGTAGAAGCTGAAAAATAGAGCATAGAAGACTCTCCTGAGCAGTCGGGAGAAAAAACTTTTGGTAAGAAAGCCTTATTATTTACTAAGCCCAAGGAAGAGCAGTCACATGACTTTGAGGGGATGGTAAAATTAATGCAGAAGCTATCTAACAGAATAATAGATTTGGAAAAAGAAAAGGAAACTCAGAAATCTTTTAAGCCTTACTATAAAAGGAGAGAGGACAACAATCAACATAAACCTCCTCCACACAGTCCTACAACAATGAACTTGATAGAGGTAGGTATGGATAACTTTTTCACTTTTCATCAATAGCCCCATTCTGAATAAAATTGTCCTCAATGGATAAATTCGATGACATTAGTTATGAATCAGCTATTGGACTCTAAATTAATAGAATCTGATAATGAAGAAGAAAAGAATAGTAAACCCATAGAAAAACAAGAGGATGATGCTTTGGTTTTATGGGGCTGTGTCTCACTTTTTGATACAGAATAGGAAGAAATAGCAGAAAAAAATGTGACAACAAGAATTCAAGGCTTGTTAAGTAAAGATAGATCAGTAATCCCGAAAATTAAGAGCCTTCAAAAGAAAGTAAAGAAAATTCATAAAAGCACCACAACTGATAAAATACCTGAATTCACCATTACGAGTCAGGATCCAAAGCAAATCAACATGCATGTCAAGCCCATTGAAGAGAATACTGATGATGTAAAAAAGAATCTCAAAGAGCATAAGATGGAGTATGACATTGTGGAAGATATTAAGAGGGCTAAGGAAAATATCTCATTGTTTGAAATGTGTAATATGCCTCAGCAGAAAGAAATATTGTTAAAATCACTTGAGATACCTGAAGAAAAACTTCCCACTGACAATCAACCGGAAGAAGAGGAAATTGGTGAAGCAAGTGTGGGAGGTAAGCCTAAATGCAAAACTCCACCATTTCTCCTGACTTTTGAAATTTTCAACCATAACGTACACAACTGTTTAGTGGACTCAGGGGCATCAGTAAATGTTATGCCGCTTTCAGTCTGCAAAAAGATAAATGGACAGCCTAAACCATCTACCTGGCAGGTTATTCAGTTAGACAAAACAAATGTGAAGGTAATTGGGGAAATGGAGGATGTTTTGATTCGACTATCTTCAAATGAAAAGGTATGTCAGTTCATAGATATTGTAGTAGCAGACATACCTGAAGCTTATGGACTTGTTTTGAGTCGGGAATGGTCAGCAAAGCTAAATGGGTATTTTCTTCAGATTGGTCACATCTATGGTTTCCTTATAAGGGAAGTCCCAATCAAATTGAAGTATTAAGAGAGCCCCACATGAAGCACAATGTTACTCAGCTAGAGGGTAAGAATGAAGCAGTGAATTCTGTATTGGGGAATTACTTCATTGAACTAGAACCAGGAAACTACCAAGCAGAAGAAGTTAGTGGCACACCAAACACACAGCCCAATCTCCTTCGGTTTTCACAGGCTGATGAATTTGACTGTAAAATAGTAGAATTAGTTTCAGATGTAGTTGTTGATTCAAGTACAATAGAAGTAGATAGTTTGTGGACGCTTTTTTTTATGGATCTAAAACTTTGGAAGCATTAGGAGCTGGTTTTTTCCTGATTAATCCAAAAAAGAATAAACATTTACTTTCATGTATATTAGAGTTTGAATGTACCAATAACATAGCCGAATATGAAGAATTAGTTCAAGGACTAAGAAAAGCAATCGAATTAAAAGTAGAAAATCTAAAAGTATATGGGAATTCTGAAACAATTGTAAAACAAATTCGAAAATAGATACATTGCATCTCACCTCATTTAAAAGCTTATCAGAATGAAGTATGGGATTTGTTCACAAATTTTTATGCATTTAATATTTTATCCATTCCTAGACTTAAGAATGCAGCAACTGACTTGTTAGCTACCTCGGCTGCAAGGCTTGTGCCTACAAATAACAAGTGTTCTATTAAATTACTTTTCAGGCCTTCGGTTCCAGACATGATTACTAATCTACGATTTTTTGATGATGATCAACAAATCTTGGAATGTTTAATGAATGATGAAACTTTCAAAGGGGAAATTATCGATGACGAAGAACACCAAGCTGAGTTAAAATTTGATAACTTAATTCCTAAAGGGGTTAGGAATTTAGAGTGGATGTTTGATTTAGACAGTAAGTTCAGAAGACCAGCAAATGTCAAGACTCAAAGCTCGTCTTTGCAATTTGAGCTGATAAATTTGGAAACTGAAGTTAAACCCAAATATGTATATTTGGGAAAGTGTTGTTCCCCGGGTTAAAGAAATAAGTTCATTAGTTTGTTCAAACAGTACAAAGATGTAATTGCCTAGACATATGAAGAACTTAAAACATATGATACCAAGATTATACAACACATCATTCCTATTAGATCTGGAGTCAAGCCTTATCAGCAACCTTTGAGGAAGATGCATCCAAAACTGGAGCCGTTAATTCAGAGTGAAGTGAAGAAATTATTGGATGCCAAAATTATATTCAAAGTTAGACACTCATAATGGGTTTCAAATTTGGTACCAGTAAGGAAGAAATCTGGAGAAATCAGACTATGTGTGGATTTCAGAAACCTAAATCGTGCTTCAGACAAAGACAACTATCCAGTCCCACCCATGGAATAGATATTGCAGATGGTTTCGGGTTCTGAGTTATTTTCGTTATTAGATGGATTCTCTGGCTATAATTAAGTGTTAGTGGCTGAAAAAGACAGACTTAAGAATACATTCAAAACAAAATGGGGAACTTTTGCTTACAGAAGGATGCCCTTCGGACTCATTAACGCTAGAGCTACTTTTCAGAGGGCTATGGATATGGATTTCCATGGTCTAATTGGCCGTAGTTTTGTAGTGTATCTCGACGATGTAACGATATTTTCAAAGAGAGAAGAACGTGCATTCCATTTAAAACAAATTTTCGAGCGTTGTCGAAAATACGGCATCTCACTGAATCTAAGGAAATGTGTGTTTGATGTTATAGAAGGAAAGCTATTGGGTCACGTGGTTTCTAAAAAGGGGATCTCCATAGACCCAGAAAGGATCAAAGCTATTGAACAGATCCCCTTACCCCATAACAAAAAAGGGATGCAATCATTCATGGGGACAATAAATTTCGTGCGAAGGTTTGTGTCGGATTTCACTCAAATTGTTAAATCTTTACAGCAAATGGTGAAACAAAGTGTACAATTCAAGTGGAAAGATGTAGAGAAGAATGCATTCACTAAAATAAAGACATCTATTGCTCGTGCACCCTCTCTCAAACGTCCAGATTTTGAGAAGGATTTCATTTTGTACACTTTTGCTTCTGACGATTCACTAGCAGCGGTGCTTCCTCAGAAGAAAGATGGGGGAGATGAGTTCCCCATATCATTTATGAGTATTGGTTTGCAGGGGGCTAAATTGAATCACCCAGTGGTAGATAAACAAGCTTATGCAGTCTTCAAAGTAGTAAAACAATTCAGGCCGTACATACTTAAGAACTGGACAAAGGTAATAGTTCCACACCCAGCTGTGAGGTCTCTTTTCATACAAAAGGAATTAGGAGAAAGAAGAGGCAACTAGGTAACAACTTTACAATAATATGACCTCGAATTCAAACCAACATGCATTGTTAAAGGACAAGGACTGTGCAAATTAATGGCTGAAGGTAAAAACAATGAAGAAAACGATTGGGAAAATGAAGCTGAATTACATATGATGGATGTATGTCCTCTTTTCACAGCTCCAAATTCCTGGTACCAAGACCTTGTTCATTACCTTCAGGAAGGATTGTTTCCAGAACATTGGAATTCTAAACAGTGAAGAGAGCTGCACTTTAAATCAGCTGCATATCAAATCATTGATGGAATTTTATTTAGGAAAAATTATGACGGAATCCTTCTCAGATGCTTAGAGAAAGAAGACGCAAAAAAGGTCATAACAGAGTTACATGATGAGCTGGCTAGAGGCCATTTTTTCAGAGATACGACAGCCCACAAGATTCTCAAAGCTGGATATTATTGGCCCACATTGTTCAAGGATGCTCATGCCCATGTTAGAAAGTGTGATATCTGCCAGAGGTGTGGGGGAATACAAGCCAAAGCAGCAGGACCATTGAATCCTATGATGATAATGGAACCATTTGAGCAGTGGGGAATTGATATCATTGGAGAAATAAAACCAAATTCTTCCTTACAGCACAAATATATTTTAACGAAAACTGACTACTTCACTAGATGGGTCGAGGCCTTTTCGCTACGAAAGGTCAATGAAGATGCGGTCATGGATTTCTTGAAAGACCATATTATGACCAGGTTTGGGGTTCCAATTTCCCTGGTTTTCGATAATGCTACTTATTTTTCTTCTATTAGATTAACTGCATTTGCTCATGAAAAAGGAATTAAGTTGCATTATTCTACCAACTACTACTCCCAAGGGAATGGTTTGGCAGAATCTACAAACAAGAATCTGATTAGAATCTTAAAAAAGACTATGATAGAAAACCAGAGAAGTTGGCATTTAGCATTATCGAACGCTCTTTGGGCTTATAGGGTCACACCCAAGAATTCCTTAGGTGTGTCACCGTATATCCTTGTTTATGGAAAAGAGGCTATACTTCCTCCTAACATTATGCTACCATATTCCATAATAGCCCAAGAGTCTAGAGGCACAGATAACAAAATCCTGTAACTTAGAATCTATAATCTTTTGAAGGTGGAAGAGTCTAGATCTAGGGCCAAAGAATGTTTTAAGCAACAACAGGAGGTAGTGAAAATGTGGTTTGATAAGCACAAAGCTGGAACAAAGGAATTTACGGTGGGAGACTTGGTTCTTAAGTGGGATCACCCGCATGATGAAAAGGGGAAGCACACAAAGTTTCAACAGTTATGGGTAGGCCCTTTTTAGATTGCAACAAAACTTGGCCCCTCAACCCATAAATTGCAAGACTTACAGGGGTGGGAAGAGAACTTACCAGTAAATGGTTTGGTTCTCAAACCTTATTTTTCCTTATTTTTTGTTTTTTATTTTGTGAATAAATAAACTGATTTGATTGTCTATTTTGATTTATTTTATTTATGTTTTGCTTTAGTTTAGATTTTGATTGATTTCAATAAAAGTAGGCAAACTTTTGGTTGCATGGAGAACATCAGAATTCTGGATTAACTAAAATCCTTGATTATAAGACTGTGTGCTATTGTTGTATCTGAAAGAATTTCCTCTAGTTTAATAGTTTTCCTGAATGGCTATGAACACATTGAAGTCCTACTTAATCCCTGTAAAATAACTCAAGATCGAAATTCTGGAATACTATTTCGAAGCTCCATCCATCTCACATTTAAAATGTCCTAGGGGGTGACAGCAAAAGACCCATGGAAAGGAAGCAAGGTAAACAGTATATTATATATAAATAATCCCGTGCCAAGAATTTAAAGCCAAAAGGAAAATAAGAGTCAAAATATCCTAAGAAAGCTATATGTATCAAAACGAAGTACTAAATCATATAAGTACAAAATTGCCAAAGTTCTTCTCCGTCCGTGAGCTGAAAAGTAAATACATCTCTCACACAAAAGGACACTATGGATAGAGGAGCCTGAATAAAAATTTAGAAAGAAAGGCATGAAGGAGGACTCAAAAGAAACGACAAAATCCCAAAAGCAAAAAAAGTGCAAAATGGCATGGGAATGAGGAACAAATGAATATTTTTGTTTACCATATGTTACAATCCTATGGTGTCCAAGCTGGAAGCTACCCGAAGACAGAGGTAAAAAAATGAAACTCACATTCCTGGCCTCATAAGAGTTATCTTGACTTTGAGATCTTGGTTTCCATTTTCCTAAATTGGACTATCATCAATGATTAAAAGTACATATATTTTCCATTTGGGAAATCCAAACATCTAGAAGAATTCAACATGTTGGTTTTATTGTTAAAATAGTCTGTTACTTGAGGAAGAAGTTGTCCAGAGATCTGGGTTCACCAGGTAGTCGCCAATTATTGCAGGTGCAACATTTTCCCAAATTTTTTAAAAATTTTGGACCCTCCTTGTAAATTTTATCTTGCTTGGATCTGTTTTAGATTGCTGAACTTTGTTGTTCCTTTGCTACTCTTTGAGGTTAAATTGAGTTAAATTGTTGAATGACTATCTTTATCTGTTGATACTGATGACTTGAACTTGATGCTTTGACTTATGTATGATTGCCTTTTTCGCTGTCGGAAGCTTATCAAACTGTGAATCGGGGCCGTAGTCATCTATGCAGCTGCCGTTGTGGAAGCTTACTTATGAATGACCCGATCTAAAGCTATGTTTTTCACTGATGTGCTTTTTCATTTTATTTTAATATCGGCATTTTTGTTTCATCACCGTCGGAGCATAAGTCCTTTGTATTGTCACCATTTCGGATGGTAGATTGCAAGCACGCCAAAGGAAGCCCTTATTTTTGTCGATCCTGTGTGGTTTTTTATTTTCCTCTTTTTCACTGGATTAGCCTTTGGTTGTTTCGATCGCCAATGTTCTCAGTTGCCGCAAAGTCCGTACTCTATTTGATTCCCGCCATTGCGGCTCCGAAGCGAACTAACTTTCGGACATGTTGTCTTCCGTTCGCCAATAGTTTGTTTTATTTTCACCGATGGTTTGTTCTGGTTTTCTTCGATGCTTACTGGTCTGCGGAAATTTCTAGTCCATGTGACTTTCATCATTGCGGCTCCTATTTGAACTAATTGTCTGATGCTATATTTGTTCTGATCTCCGATGCGGCAGCTTTTAATGCTTTATTTTGCCGACGTTTTATGATGACCCAGGATCCTTAGTCTTTTTGGTTTTCACCATTGTGACGGCTTAGTGAACTAACCTTCTGACTTGTAGTTTTTCCATTCACCGATGAGGAGTTTTATCTACCCGATGCTTAGTTTTCCCGCCGATGAGGGTTTTTCCCACTGTTTTGTGTGTGTTTTTACCTTATTTTATGGACAACGGAGGTTTCAGATGCTCTTATCATTTTGGGGTTTTCGCGACGAGAACGCAGTACAGGGCCTCACTTTTGATGATTAGTTTTACTATTATTATGGTTTACGTTTTTTGAAAATATGCAATCTGAATTAACGATGAATTTTTCATTTTAATTACAAACAAACTTAGAAGATTCTCCAGACCCAGTTTGATGATTACTGTTGTGAAGAAGGACAAATCAGAAGGGAGTTGGTTGAAAAGTGATAGGTAGAGATGTTCTGAGATCAATGCGATATTAAAAGGGACAAATAAAAGACAAAGAAAAATCGATAGCAGTAAAGGCCCAGGCTTGGAAAAGGTTCTTTAGTTACCGAGCTGGTCCCATTTTATGAAGTACTCATAAGTCTTAATCCAAAATGTAACGCATTATATGAATCATGAGCACTCACAAAAGGACAAAATTGTGATATTAAACGGTTGGGGGAGCCCAAAGGTCACCCCGGGGGGGGCAGCCCAAGGGTTTTGCTGTTTTGTTTAAATATAGGAAAGTTAGAGGGAATATAGGACTTTTTCCCAGTTAGACTTGTGACAACTTGTGAGAACATGTTGTAAGAAGAACTATTTCCTTTTGCAATAGATAATTACAATTTTGCCTGTTGGAAAAAGCTTTGGTGGAATGTTCAAATGTTGTGCAATGGATTTTGTTGAAGGGGAACTATTTCATTTTCATCTTTTGTCCATTAACTGTGAGATCGTTCTAACTTGTTGAACCTATGTTCATGTATGAATGCTCTCTAGTTTATTTTATGGAATTTCCACAATGAGTAATGAATGATTTTCATAAACAATGAGCTATCTTGTTGTTCATCTATCTATTCATGTTTATGTGTTTTGAAATAAAGAACAACTACCTATGATTTTTCTTAATGCATGAACAGTAATACGTTACTCATTAAATGATAATCTCGCTCCCTAGGGACAGTTTAGTTAAGTTAGTTTTAGTTTTCTTGCTGTGTGATTTAGATGCGAGAGAGTTAAGACGAGAGGTAAGAACTTGTGCATCACATTGTGACCGCTCCTCATATTCTCTATCAATCTGCATTCTTAGATAGGCACTTGCATATCATACTAAAAACTAAAATATACACGGTGGACCGGGCCATAACCGGTAAAACCCTTTATTTTTGTTACTTGACTTACGGTAGCCGAACCGTAAACCGGATGGATTCCCCATACCAAACAGTAATGGGCTAGTTGGGAATGTTTACTGGGGAGAATCCCTTATTGTTGTTGCCTGCAATTTTCCAAGCCTCAATAGAACTTTAAAGCATCCCTTCATTAGTCCACAAATATAGCAATTCAGAAGAATACATACCACCGATTACAGCCTCTCCTACTGATCAACCCCTAGAAAAGTGGACATGATTCATTTCCATGCAGTTGATACCATTCTTCTTTATTTCTCCAGATGCTTCAAATAAGTTCCATGTACACCCACTGCATTTAGTTGAAAAAAAAGTGTCATTCCAGGTATGAAGTAGAACAGGTACAATAAAAATTAAAGATACAATTAATTCTATCTTGGTTGGAAGGACTACTAGTTGCATCCCACCATGTCACGAAATCCATTTATGTTGTCCCATCTAGGGAGGGGGAAGAAGAGGAATCATCCTAATTCTTACTAATTAAAAATTATGGAAGCTTCTTTTATAGACAAAGAAATCTGAATAAGTTCACAACACTAGATTTTGAAAGAAATCATGTAGACACGTGTTCAATTTAAACTTTATATAGTTGAATCATGTGAACAAAGTAGATTCCTCAATGCATCTATTCTTAACAAGTACTCTATTATGCATGAATACACAAGACAATTCATTACTAGATTTGCTTAAAATGCCAAATGGTTACTACCTTTGCACTAGCATAACTTTGTCCAATAGCAAGAAAAATCTCAATATTTACAGACCTTAGGAAACAAATATTGCAATATATCTAAATATTATGAGTTCATAATCCATGTATCTGTAACATGTAACATTTTCATTTTCCATTCAAATAAAACACTTATTCTATCAAGCAATACATCAATAGAAACAAAAGGTAGAACTCTAACTAAACTAGTTTGATGTTTGTCATATAAAAATCGAATTGTGTGGTCAATTTGTAAACACATAGAGATTACACCATGCATACATATTTTATAGAGAATACATGCAGAAGGGGCTGATAAAAAACAAAAACATAACAAAACATAGGGGGGACAAACAGTTTCCTCCATTCTTCCAAAAGAAGTGACTTAAAATTAAACAGTTGATAATCAAAAAACAATATTTGTACAATATTACTCAACAGGCCCAACATGAAAATGACCACTATTCAAGACATATATTGATCATGGAAAATATTTGTGAGAATTCAACTGCAAAGCATCCACTGATAAAGATTCAGGAAATGAAAATATCATAAACAGAAATATTAAACCCGCACAGTTATTGTGACTGCAATAAAAAAATAGAACATAACAGAGGGGGAACAAACAGTTTCATCCTTTCTTCTGAAAGCAGACATTTAATATTAAACAATCGATAATCATTGATCTAAAAACAATATTTCTACAATATTACTCAACATTCCAACATGAAAATCACCACTATTCAAGACATATATTGATCATGGAAAAGCTTTTAGATAATTCAACTGCAAAGCATCCGTTGATAAATATTCAGGAAATGAAAATATCATAAACAGAAATATTAAACCCAATCACTTGTTTTTATTGCAATATAATGAGAGTATACTGATGTAAGAGTAGTTCAAGATACAATTTCTCACCTGGAACTTCTTCACCTGACATGATAGGTTTTAACAACCCTTCTAAGTCTATCAAGTGCCTGGAACAACATGGACCAGTCAAAAACTATTGAAATAAATTTCTCAAACTTGAAATATATAAGTGCTAAATGTCATCAGACACAAATTTGACATATGCATATATGATCTAGTTAACTTCAATAGTTATCTGAAAGGAAAAAATCTGAATCCAACTTCCATATAAATAGTAATATTAAGGATAAATTAATGGAGGTGTTAATTTAATGCCAAATTTAATCAATTTATCCTTGGTTATGTGTATGATTAAATAGCCATTAAGTTCAATGATTTAAGATTCATAAGTAGATCCATGAAGACTGGACACCAACCCATTGAATCTTCAATACCCACAGTAACAAAATATAACCAAATAAGATCATAAACAAGGAATAAATCATGGTTCTATTCACTAGTAGATTCGGGTCAGTTTATCTGCCTTTATTATTCTAACAAACTGCTAACATTCAAAAAAGGTAAAACTGCACCACCCTGAGAATATTTTGATGATCTATCACCGTGACACCTTGACTCAAATATGAATGGTAACAATTCATTCTATTAATCCTCTTTCCCCAATTATTGACATTTGAATGCACTAACAACCTTTATGATCCTTACAAACTACTAACATTCAAGAAGGTAAAACTACACCACCCTGAAAAGATTGTGATGATCTATCACTGTGACACTTTGACTTGGAGAGGAATGATACCAATTCATTTTATTAAGCCTCTTTACCCAATTACTGACATTTGAATGCACTAACAACATTTTCCTAAAAATGCTATGGAAAAAATATAGTTATTGAATAACAAGCAGAAGGGACTATTGAATTTTTAGGGTTTGACATAAGAAAATTAAAATTTATACTTTAATGCATAAATAGATCAGAAAACAAAGCTAAACCTTGAAAGGTACAGCTATAATAAACTTCAAACGTAACTTTCATCCCTTTTCAACTTCAACACTCAATTCATCACTGCATTAAAGTTGGTCCTTGAGATGATTCACCAGTAGAACATAAACAGTAACAATGGAAATGTACAGGAAACAACATATCAAAAATAGTAACAATGCACAGGAACCAATATATCAAAAGTAATAACAATGTACATCAATCAACATAAACAACAACTACAGTGACTAAGTACATTAATAAACTTGTCTTGGATCAACCTTATACTCAGATACTTTTAGGTTCAGATCTTGTCACTAAAAGCACAAGACATCTAATGAACATTTGACATGCCTTGAGAGAGAGGAAAAGGTACAGTACGGTTTAGTCCAATATAGTAGAAATCAAGGTAATTCAAACTACAAGGATGGAAACCCCAAATAGCAACAGCTTAGAGATAAAGATCTCGTTCCAATCAAAAGTGGGTCAAATCAAGTCACAACCTTGATCTGTGGCATCCAAATAGGTCACGGTCCACCCTAGGGCACCCATGCAAGTCATGGTCTGAGATGGGGGCAGACAACCAGCCTACAGATCAAGCATGTAGTCACCAAAGAATTCACTGCCCAGTCTAGGGCATACTAACAACCCCAACAGATCACTTTCAGCCTATAGTAGATTGAGATAGAATCATGATTTGCTCAAGAGGGTAAAACCTATATTAAGGAATGATAAGAGATTACAACCCAACACGATTCAATAGATGACACATAGCCAGTTCAGATAGTCACAAATAATCAACCACAAGATCATGGTCTACTCAAGAATACAACAAGGTCACGGCCTTGGTTACAGGGTCAAATATCCATCCAAAAGTTCAAGGGTCAGCCATAATAACTTACTCAACTCACAACCCAACCCTTAGGGGCTTCAAACTAACATATAGTAGTCATGGTATTCTCAAGGAGCAGCCACATAGTCACAACCTATCTAAGGACATGCTTCATCCCAGCAAGAATGGAAAATTATGAGCATGACTTGCAAAAAGAGGGATCATACAACCAGCAAGGTGGATTAACACAAGGTCACGGCCTACATAGAGAAAGAACTCACTGCCAGAAGGAGAACAACAGAAAAGGTTACGATCCAGTCAAGAGGTAAATCAAACAATCCACCAAGCCACAACCATAGTCAAGAATCCCCAGGCAATCACGGTCTCGGTCCACAAGTCACAAAAAATATTGTGTTTCAACAAAGAGACCCTAGCGCGGTCATGGCCTCAGCCCTAGGGCATACACCATATTACGGCTCACTCAAGGAGAATACAAAACAATCATGGTTCCAGCCCTAAGGAATACACCAGCACATGGCCCAGCAAGAAGGAAACAAACCAGTCATGGCCTAGCAGCAAACTAGCTCACGTCTCAACAGGGAGAACAAAAATATCTTCATCCCTAGAAGACAATGTAAACAGTCATGACTGACACCAGATGGTCACGGCCCTAGCAGGGACAAACCCGCGACTCAATAAAAGTGGCAGCCAGCTGAAGATAGGAAGAAAACAGTCACGGCTAGGAACCCATGATTCAACAGAAGTGATGGCCAGCTAAAGAAAGAGACATGACCCAGTTAGGATAGAAACCACAACCATTAAGACGTCAACTCCAAAAACAAGACATCAATCACATAACAGCAGTGAGCTAGACAAAGGATTGATCCAAGACTTCATTCACACCAAGATACCTTGACGACTTTAATTTATATTCTTGAAGATGCCCTCTTAGAAGAATCACTTAGGTCGATGTTAGGGTTACAAAAGTTAGGTTAGCTTGGACTAAGGTACTAAAGGTCCAATGGTCACAAAAAATAACCACCAAAGGTACACAAACAAGGGTGCTAGGACCAAATAAGGTAAAGGACCATAAGACAACCAAAAGTGGTCACAATAATAAGGTAAGACAACCCTCATACTCACAAGGCCAAGGTGTATCATGAAGGTGGGAAACCAACCCCTTTTACCTATAGGACCAAGGACTTAAAGCTTTTCTCTCAAGGTATATTGTCACATGTGTTGTATATTTTTATCATCACTATATAAGGAGAAGATCCAAAACTTCTCCTAAGGTTTAGGTGCTAGTGAGATCATCAAGGGGTGGTCAATCCCTTGAGAAGAAACCTAGAAATAACCGATTAGGAGAGAAGTACACACTTTCCTAGACCCATTCTAGGGATTCTAGTGATGACCTGATAACTGACCAAGTGCCTCAACCCCAGGTTACGCATGTTGAATCAATGTCAACTACTTGGTAATTGACCAAGTACCTCAGTCCCAGAATGTAATAGATTCTTGGTAACTAACCAGGTACCTCCATTCCCCTAGATAATGGCTCTCATCCCCAGGATGAGCTTCCAGTCCCAGATTGGCTCAATTTCTGGTAACTGACCAAGTACCTCCATTCTCCCAGAGAATGGCCCTCAACCCCAAGCTGAGCTTCCAGTCCCAAACTGGATCAATTTTCTGGTAACTGACCGGGTGCCTCCATTCTCCCAAAGAATGGCCCTTAGCCCCAGGTTGAGCTTCCAGTCCTAGACTAGATCAATCTCCTGGTAATTGACCAGGTGCCTCCATTATCCCAAAGAATGGCCCTAAGCCCCAGGCTGAGCTTTCAGTCCCAGACTTAAAGTTAATCAACCTCTTGTAGGACCTACCTCAGTCCCAGACCAAGAGTATTCCTGGTCCTAGACCAGGAATTTCTCTACCTCTACTTGCAGGATCTACTTGGACATCATGTCCCTGGTCCCATACCAGAATGCCCTAGAGGCACATAAGGTCCCTAGCCACATGCTAGAGTATTTTCCATGACATCAACCTACTTGTTCCCAAACCAAGAACCCCATAAGACTACTGGGGGCCATAGGGTACCTTCTAGGGTCTTACTCTAACCTAGTCAACTAACTAGGGTACCATCCTCCCTGAGAATGGGTCTCATAGTTGCACTAACTTTAACACTCCCTCTCAGTCGGAGAGACATTCCCTGCAACACTAAGCTTGTCTTGGAAATCCTTAGAATTCGACAGAGGCTTAGTCAACACATTAGTAAACTTGTCTACTGAACAAAGAAGACTACATCATGTCCTAGACATGATTAACCTTCCTCTTGATGTGTTCCTACCTGTCATAGACCACAGGATTTTTTGAGAAATTGATCTTTTATAGATCCACTTGGAAGTTATAACTAACTTCCTACTGATAACTATTTTCCACACATCATGTAACATCTTTACCTCTTACAAACCTGATGTTTGGTTGCCTCCTCATAAATGTATGTTTCTAACAACAAATATGTGGCTTAAGAGATCAACTGAAGACTCCTTGACAGATGGCTCAAGGACTGGGCTATATAACTGGGGAGGGTTCTCTCAAAAACTTTCTTCAAGGGATATCACAACTTTTCTTTGCAATCCCATCATGCTGGGGATTGAAGAGCACACTTAGCTCCCTCTTGATCTCTGAACTTATAATAACAAATTCCTGGTAGCTTCTCTAGGAGGATGAACATCCAACATAATTGATCCTATATCTTGGGGAGCCTCTTGCTCCCTCTGTACCTCAGCACTCAAATGCCTCTTGAGATGTGCATCTAAGCATAAGCAGGATTTGAAACCATTCATTAATTGTCACATCATCATCCTCTTGTGGATCTTATTGATTTTAATCAATAACCAATATCAATTTCACATAACAACATGATCACATAATTCATATATGCACAAAGTAGTTATCGCAATGCCATCAAGAGCATCTCCACATGTCATGGAAATACTAAGAGTCAACATGATTTGAGATAGAAAGTACTCCCTATATTTGCCCTTATGTAGAAATCACATTATGCATCATTTGAGCATGAACTCACAGAGGTATTATATCATCTTTATGTAATTATATACATGCATTGGCACAATTCAGATCATGGTTCTAGACATAAGATTGAGCTCTAAGCTTCACAATGATTGGTGCATCAAGAGAAATGGTTAAGAATTCTATGTCACTATCCTTTAAACCTGAGCATGCATTTATTCAATGATATTATTCATCAATGTAGTTGTACAAAATCCCTAGCCACATGCAGATGCACCTCGCTTCCGTCTATAGGACGAAAGGGTAGAGTCTATGAATAAAAAAGGAGTTGCAACAAATTGTTAGAAAACAAAACAAATACTAAGCATCTACAATCTACAAACTGAAAAAACAAACATGAGACAATATACCTTCCTATCTGGTTTGAAAGGGGACCACCATGTCCAAACTCAAAAAATGCCTCTCCACGGGCTGGGATTGGGTGGAGTTTTGACTCAACACACAAAGGGAATGAGCAAATGGAGGAAAATGGGGTTGTGAGGATGAAAATCTTGAGAGTGAAGGTCTCTCAAGGTACTCATGCGGGCATAATAATGACAGGAAGGAAGAGTCATGTGTGTGATGGGGACCCCCACCCCTCTATTTATAGTTTTTCTCAACTTTTAGGGTTTTTAGCCCCTGGTTAGGGTTTTGGGCCCTACCTAGGGTTTTAAGCCCTTTTTGCTTCTTTCTTAGATCCTTTTGAGGTTTTCAAGCCCTTTGAGGGTATTTAAGCCTCTTTTGGGGCTTTAGCCCCTTTTTTGATATTTTTAGCTCCTTTTTGAACTTTTTAAGCTCTTTTGTAGGTTTTTAAGCCCTTTGAGGGTATTTTTGGAGCTTTTTGAGATAGAAACATAAGTTAAATGGGTGTGGGGGTAGAATGGGTTAGGAAATTAATGTCTTTGTATGGTGTAGGATATATGAGCAATTTTTTGGGTTAAAAGATTGTCCCCTAATGTGTGAGAGCAGGAGCTTATCGTATGGTTGACAGACATCATTAGATCTTCAAGATTGTGGAGAGACCTGTGAAGAAGCGGTGCTTCCTCGTTCGGGACATGGTGGCTTTTGGTTTTGTATTAATGTTGGTTCCCATCAATAGGTGAGATACAAAGAATATGTGACATGCATATTGTTGATGTAATTGTAACTTCGGAATGTATTCACTTGTATTTCTTATGTATGGTAACCCGATGTTTATTTTGGGATGTATTTGTAATGTACTTGAGTCATGTCATGCCCTGATGTTCCTATCGCGAAGTTTCTATAATTTAAACAAGTCATGTCAAGTCAAGGTGGTTAACTCTCCTATTATCTAAGGGTTAAAGTCCCTGTAGTTCCAGGGCACTAGGGTTATTAGACTCACCTAGTGAAGTCGGCCCTAGTTGGGTTTAGTCAAGTCAGGAATTAGTATAAATAGAGAGCTAGCCTCTCTATTTAACACACACTCATCCACACTCAGTTGTAGCGCATAGCTGAGGAAGAGAAAGACACTGGGGCAAGGAAGAAAGAGGTTACTACTATCAGGAGATCATCTTACTATTTTTGGGTTTCACTTCAGTGTTGATTCTATCTCTAAGGAAGTTGTGGGTTTTTCTCCATTTATGGTTTCCCCAAGGAAAAACACTGTGTTCATTGTCTCTTGTGTTTGATTGTTGTTCTTGTTGTTCTCTCAATTAAAGATCCTAATGAAATGCTAGCTTAATGTTTAAAATCTAACATGGTATCAGAGCTAACCTGATAAGAAGACACTGTGCAACTGCGATAACTAGGGATTCCTATTTTGTGGATCTCTCTCCATATATTTTCAGCAAAATTAGGGTGGAATAACTCTCCTCCATAGGGCGCATATTTCTGTTGAAACAGAATCCAATTCTAAGGTTTTTCAGTTTTGGACTCGACACTGCTGCTGGAAATTAGGGCTTCTCATAGAAAATGAATTTTTCAGTGAGCCCAGGCCTGGATTGATATCCTCCCAAAAATCGAAGTTAGGGATCAAATTCAAAGCATTTGGTTGGATGGAATTTTGGAAAAGCAAAACCCTAATCTACTCCTGAACCATTACTGCAGGATTTCAGCTCCAAATCCAGATCCGACATCTTGACCTGGTAAGATATAAATCTTTTGTATTTCCTTTTGAGGTTCTCAATTAAGATGTCTCATCATACCAAGCTTGATGAAAAGCTTGAGGGAGATGATAACTTATGAGCCTGGAAGTATAGCATCTCCCTGGTCCTAGAAGAAAATGATTTGGACTCCTACATCCATGAGGAGGTTCCAGTTCCAGAGGGAGATGAGGCCAAGGCCTTACATAAGAAGAAGTTGGTTATGGCAAAGAGGATCATTGCAGATTCTATCAAGGATCACCTCATTCCATAGGTGTCCTCCCTCAAGACACCTAAATCCATGTTTGATGCCCTAACAAAACGGTTTGAAGGGAAGAACATCAATCAGAAGATGACTCTAAGGAACCAGTTGAAGAATGTCAAGATCCAGAATGAGGAGACCATCCAGTCATACTTCACAAGGTTCTCCCAGATCAAAAAACAACTAGAAGCTGTAGATGAAGAAGTGGAGAATGCAGAAATTGTGATGACAACATTGAATGGCCTCCCTAGGTCATGGGATTCTTTCATCCAAGGAATCTGTGCTAGAAATAAGTTGGTCAAGATCAGTAGACTGTGAGAAGAATGTTCTCAAGAAGAAGCTCAGGTAGCATCTCGTGAAGAAAATATGGGAAGTGAAGATCAAGCTCTCACAATACACTCCAAGAAAGGAAGAAGGGAAAATCATCATCACCAAGGTAAGCATTCTCATCAGAAAAATAATGTTGTAAGAAAGGATTCATCCAGACTCAGATGTTATACATGCGATTAATTAGGACACTTTTCTAAAAATTCTCCCATGAATAATAATGCATCCAAGAAGAAGAAGAACTCAAAAAGAAGACATCATGCTCACACTATTGAGGATGATGATCCTCCAAGGAAGAGGGTAAAACAAGAAAGTGAAGACTCTTCAAGTCAAGATGAATATGTTCTGATCTCCGCTCTCACGGGAACTGTCAGTCATGGAAGCAAATATTGGCTTATTGACAGTGGGGCTTCCAAACACATGAAAGGTTTCAAGGAATCCTTTGAGAAACTATTCGAACATAATTCACCCCATAAGGTGAAGCTTGGGGATGCCTACCAATATCCCATAAAAGGTAGTGTTGAATCCTCCTACAAGCTAGACTCCAAAAAGTCTATAAAAATGAAGGATGTCTTGTTTGTACCAGGACTGAAGAAGAATATTCTATCCATATCAGCATTGGATGCATAAGGCATGAGGGTTGCATTTGTAGAGGGCCAAGTCCTCATGTGGCCAAGAGGAAAGAATATTGATGATGCAATAGTGATTGAAGAACAAGAAGGAGGCTTATACAAACTGAATGGCCATCCAGAACAAGCTATGGTCCACGACACAGTAGAGCCAAATGAACCTTGGCACAACAGGCTTTCACATGTGCATTATAGAGCAATACCACTTGCAAGCAAAGCTGTTGAAGGTCTTCCAGAAATTCAAGCAAAACATGAAGAGGTCTACAAAGGATGTCCGAAAGGAAAGAATACAAAGAAGACATTTCCAAGTAGCGAGAGCTAGGAAAAATGAATCTTGGAAATCATCCACTATGATGTATGTGGACCAATGTCATCAAGTTCACTAAGCAGGTATATATACTATGTTTCTTTCATTGATGACTTTTCTAGGAAGACATGGATTTACTTCATGAAGAACAAAGATGAAGTCTTCAGCAAGTTAAAGGAATTCAAATCCTTTTTCGAGAACCACACAGAAAATAATATCAAGACCTTTCGATCAAATAATGGTGGAGAATTCACATCAAATGAATTCAAACACTTATGCAAAGAATCGGGGATTCAGAGGGAGTTTTACACTCCTTACAATACACAACAGAATGGGGTTGCAGAAAGGAAGAATAGAACCATCATGGAAGCTGCAAGAGAAATGCTTCATGATCAAGATATTCCTATGCATCTATGGGTAGAAGCAGCTAGAACAGCGGTGTATGTACAGAACCGTACTCCACATAGAGTACTCGAGAACAAGACTCCTGAAGAAGTCTTCTCCAACAAGAAACCAGAAGTTAGCCATCTCAGAATATCCGGCTGTCGAGTGTACATACACATTCCTAAAGAGAAGAGAACAAAACTAGATCCTTCAGGAAAGAAGGGCATATTTGTGGGATACTCTGAAAGCTCGAAGGCTTACAGAATATACTTCCCAGGTTACAAGAAGATCGACATCAGCAGGGATATAACATTTGATGAAGACACGGCTTGCAACAAATCCAGAAAGAGACCTGCTGAAGATACTGAAGAAGCTGAAGCACCCATAATTCATGATACAACCATGAATGAAGAAATTTAAGAAGAAGATCAAGAATTTGAAGAACCACAAAGACCTGTAGATCCACCTCAAGAGAAGAATCCTCACAAGAGGAAAACTGCTTGGGTATGAGAAATTATTCAAGGTGTGGAAAGATATGAGGCTCCAGAAGAGAATCACAGAGAAACAAAGAGAACCAAATCTTGCTCCGGATATGTATCCTTACTATGTGACTTTATCAATGAAGAACCTTCCAGTTATGAAGAAGCGGCGGAACGGAAAGAATGGAAGAGTGCTATGATCGAAGAGTATCAATCGATCATGAAGAATGATGTTTGGGATGTTGTCCCAAGACCAAAACGGAAGTCGGTTGTAACTTCCAAATGGATCTACAAGATAAAGCATGTTGCAGATGGTAGCATAGAGAAAATATAAGGCAAGAATTGTGGCATGTTGTCCCAAGACCAAAACGGAAGTCGGTTGTAACTTCCAAATGGATCTACAAGATAAAGCATGTTGCAGATGGTAGCATAGAGAAAATATAAGGCAAGAATTGTGGCTCGAGGTTTCTCCCAGAAAGAAGGAATAGATTACGAAGAAACTTTTGCACCTATAGCCAAATACACTTCCATCATATCGGTACTTGCTTTGGCTGTAGTAATGAAATGGAAGATTCACCAAATGGATGTCAAGACTGCTTTCTTGAATGGTGTAGTGGAAGAGGAAGTGTATGTAGAATAGCACTCAGTTTTGAGACACAAGACAGGGAGTCTCATGTGTGCAGATTGAAGAAATCCCTGTACGGTTTGAAATAGGAACCCAGGACATGGGACGATAGAATTGACAACTTTCTATCCAGTTTGGGCTTTACCAAGAGTAAAGCAGATTCCAACCTTTACTACAAGGTTGAAGATGGCAACCCAGTGATACTTCTACTATATGTAGATGATCTGTTTGTAAAGGGTATGGATCGGTTGATTGTTGATATGAAAAGAAAGCTTGCTGCTGAGTTCGAAATGAAGGACTTGGGTATGATGCATTATTTTCTAGGCATGGAGGTGTGGCAAAATACGGATGGAATCTCCCTCGAACAAGGGAAGTATGCAGTAGAGATCCTGAAGAGGTTTGGGATGATGGACTGCAATGCCATGACCACACCTATTGCATCGAACCTAAAGCTATTGAGTGATGCTTCATCAGAAGCTGTTGATGCTATGATGTATCGTCATATGATTGGATCCTTGATGTACCTGATGAACACAAGACCAGATATTTGCTTTGCTGTGAACACCTTGAGCCAGTTCTTGATAGATCCAAGACATGTTCACTTTCTCGCTGCAAAGCATATTCTGAGGTACCTGAGGGGTACAATTGATTATGGGCTCAAGTATGAGGCAAATCAGAAGATTAACCTAGAGGTTTATGTTGATTCAGATTGGGTAGGCAGTTCCATCGATAGGAAGAGCACCTTGGGTTGTTGCTTTAGTATGGGATCATGTGTGATCTCTTGGTTTAGTAGGAAGCAATCCTGTGTGGCACTGAGTACAGCTGAAGCAAAGTATGTCGCAGCTTCTTTAGCTAGTTGTGAGGTAGTATGGTTGCGGAAGCTACTATCTTATTTATTTGATCTCCAGATGGATGCTACTTGTATACATTGTGACAACGAGATTTGCGCGAAGTTCTCAGAGAATCCATTGTTCCATGACAAGTCGAAGCATATCGAGATCAAGTATCACTATATCAAAGATATGGTGCAAAAGGGAGCAGTGAAGCTCTAGTATGTTGTGACGGAGGAACAGATAGCTGATGTATTGACGAAGCCATTGGCTAGGGTGAAGTTCGAGTAATTCAGGGAGAAGCTTGGTGTTCTCCAGATTGAAGTTTCCTCCATGGGAAAATTATGAGACCCATAGCCATTCTGACATGGTGAGAGGATTGGTTCCTTCCATGGTCATATGTAAGGGCTGGGCCATTCTGTCATGGTGAGAGGATTGGTTCCTTCCATGTCAGATGTGAGTGTTGAGCCATTTTGATGTGACTATAGGATTGGTTCCTACATTATCAGAAGTAAGTGCTGAATTCCATTCTGGGAATGGAGGCGCCTGGTCAGTTACCAGGTAGCTCAGTCTGGGACTGGGGGCCATTCTGATAGGACTGTAGGATTGGTTCCTACATGATCAGATGTGAGTGCATGCCCTTCTGACATTGGTTGTCAGATGTAAGTGCAGATCCCTTTCGACATGAAGGATTGGTTCCTTGCATGGTCGAATATAAGTGTTGAGCCTTTCCTGATCATTGGTTGAATGGATGTAAGTACTAAGACTTTCTAACATTGGTCGTCAGATGTAAGTGCAGGGCCTTTTGGCATGGAGGATTGGTTCCTTGCATGGCCAAGTGTAAGTGCTGGTCCTTTTCGATCATTGGTTGAACGGATGTGAGTGCTGGGCCTTTCTGATAGGGTTGTGGGCTATGTTACCACATGGTCAGATGTGAGTGCTGGGCGTTGCCTTTCTGATATGATTATAGGATTGGTTCCTACATGATCCGATATAAGTGTTGGGAAATCCATTCTGACTTAGGGTCAGATATAAGGGCTGGAAAAGACTTACACAGAGGGTAGGCCTACATCCAGCATGAAAAAGGGTTGGATCTGTAGAACTTCCTGTGATGAGAAGAATCATGAGATAGCACCTATGAAGATTCATTGTTGATGATCCAGCAGAGATGATCCAAATCGAGGGACGATCCAGATCCAGAGATCATGCTCCAGAGATGATCCAGATCGAGGTGAAGATGACTTGAAGATGAAGATGACTTGTAGATGAAGGTGACTTGAAGATAGAGATGACTTGAAGGTGAAGATGACAAGGACTCGATGATGATCTAGAAGATACAGAAAAGAAGACTTGTGTTGATAAATTTTGTCGAGAGAATACCTTCCTAGTTAAGAGGGAGTGTTGATGTAATTGTAACATCGGAATGTATCCACTTGTATTTCTTATGTATGGCAACCCAATGTTTATTTCAGGATGTATTTGTAATTTACTTGAGTCATTTCATGCCCCGATGTTCCTATCGGTAAGTTTCTATAATGTAAACAAGTCATGTCAATTCAAGGTGGTTAACTCTCCTATTGTCTAAGGGTTAAATTCCCCGCAATTCTAGGGCACTAGGGTTATTAGACTCACCTAGTGAAGTCAGCCCTAGTTGGGTTTAGTCAAGTCAGGAATTAGTATAAATAGAGAGCTAGCCTCTCTATTTAACACACACTCATCCACACTTAGTTGTAGCGCATAGTTGAGGAAGAGAAAGACACGGGGGCAAGGAAGAAAGAGGTTACTGCTGTCAGGAGATCATCTTACTATTTTTGGGTTTCACTTTAGTGTTGATTCTATCTCTGAGAAAGTTGCGAGGTTTTCTCCATTTATGGTTTCCCCAAGGAAAAACACTGTGTTCATTGTCTCTTGTGTTTGATTGTTGTGCTTTTTGTTCTCTCAGTTAAAGATCCTAATGAAATGCTAGCTTAATGTTTAAAATCTAACACATATGGACGAGGCAGGCATACCCATGCTCGTAACAATGTCAAAAATAATAATGCGATCAAGGATCCAAAACACAAGAGCCGATCATGTACAAATGTTGTTACTTAATGGTTGCCTCAATGAGAGGATCAATACAATACTAATCTGAAGAACTAATACATTGGACCCATGGCATTCTCATGGAATGCAATATCTTCATAACTGATGACTTGCTGGATCTGGAAGTTTACATAACTATAAGGAATCACTAATAGAGAGTCAGAGTCTCTATGGTACAATATGTTGTATCTATCATGAATATATATAGAATAACTACTCTGGGGCTTTTTTCCATTGTCTCCAATGCAACCCGAAAATCACAAGGGACACGAACCTGGCTGGGCCCCTTAATAGACTCACCAATGTGCTAGAGTCAGTTGAAAACCGGGTTCTTCGACCAAATACTGCATGGACCAATACCTTGTACGAATCTCAATGGTGCGATGATGTAGATGAAGTCAAGCACATGAGACACAACCATCTCGAGAGGCACTAATGACTCCTCTCAAGTGGTCCAAGGAACTCATCAATGGGGTTAATGAAACCAAGAGACAGAGAACTCTGGGTCTATCCTTTGTAATAGATTTGTTGATGTCGACAGAGGGATACCTACGACTCACCATGGCAATGATGTTTCCTTGACCATAAGCGTCAGGTTAATAACCAAATGTGTGAGGCAATCCGGGGACTAACGCACTGAATGGGGGAACAGGGGCAGGAGGAGTATAGGGGACTCAAACTTCCTTTGTTCATAGTACGATGACAGGGCTGACCTGGCAGCAAATCAAATTGACTCAAGGGAGAGGGATCATAGTTATTATACCGGGAATGTAACTGTAGATGGGAAATACTTGGGGTGGGGAATAATATGTTTGATCTTCATGGGATCTAATGAAGACTCATCGTAGAATACTCTGAACAAAGGCAACCCAAAGGGGGAATGCTTCAAAACTATAACACATGGGGTGGTGCCTAAAGACACCGTTGTGGCACGATCTCGTGGATTTTTAGCGAGCCAGAGAAATTAAATGGTCAATGGTTCTTTCAATCTTAGAGAGTCTGAAATAATGAACAAGACTCCAATAGGGTCTCTTTTTTGTTGATAGTCTCATGTGCCCAAAAAAGGATAAAAGTGTACATAGGAGAGCTCGCCCATCCTTTTTTAGGGGATCGGAGAATTCTTTACCGTTGGTAGTCCAATCAGGCCAGAAAACATTAAACCTGTACTGACTGGATGGTAATTCAAATACTTTTATGAGCATGAATGAAACCAAGTTTGCGCGACGATATTTTCTTGCTGAGAAGGATAGAAAAGAGATTAAAGACAACCCATGGTGAGATTTTTCGTAGAGTTCGATCCCAATGCCCGAGAAAGAAAAAAAGGATGCAAAGGGAAACGTTCCTGGCTTGAGTTTTCTGAGGTGGTCCTTTTCATATGGTAGTCTACACAGTCTACAAAAGGAGATAAACAAGACTATGTAGATGCCCTTTCCCATACCTTGACGAGCAGGAAAGGAAGCAAATGTGCTCGACGATATTTTCATTTGTTTAGGAGTCAGAAAAGAGCTTAACAAAAACTCCATTGTGATCAACCAAGCCAAGGGTCACTAATGGTGCCCCGTGGCAGGACGGTGAAAGGTGGTCAAAGGTTACCAACTGCGCAGCACGGATGGAGCGGATGGCTCTTGAACACACCAATACGTGCACGGGAAGGTTTGCGGAAAGGCAAGCAAATTGAGGTAACTTTCAGAAAAAGGTCCAGAAAATCATGTATAAACATACCATACCAACTTGGGGTGGATGAATTAGAATACATACTGAGTACTCAAATGAGAGGGTGACAAGTACAAGTTTGGAGACAGTTATATGCCAAAGGCACGTAAATAGAGGCAAATTCTAGGAAATGGTCTGAAAAATAAATTATTAAACATGAGACAATGGTCTCATAAAAATATAGAGGGAAGAAAACTGAAACCAATGGTGCAAATGGCCTCTCAAACGGAGTCCGAATGGTGTTGCAGTGCTTGGAGGAAAAATAGACCTAGTGAGGCCTATAAACAATGGGGGAGCACTTGACAAGTGTCATTTTTACTGTTCAGTACTGAGTTGGAGAGGAGGGCCTCAAAACGTCTTTTGCTGATTTCTTTCATTTCGATTGGTGATTTTTCTAGTCGCGACTTGCAGGTAAGAGTACATGCAAAACTCATCTTTTTTAGTGGTTTCGTTTGTTGTTTTGCTGACCCAGGGGCCCAGGATGCCCTGCTAGGGATTCTTCATGTCGGGTCACTCATTTCAAGGCCAAACCAGTGACTGGGTCACTCTTTTTTTCTATACAGAAGATACTAGGTCGCTCTTGTCGGGAAGAAAGGTGCGACTTGAGGTCGCTTCTATTTGGCCTGAAAGGGTGACTCAGTCGCTCCGGGTTTTCCCAAAGGGGTGAATTGGTCACTGTTTTTTGTCAACAAGGAGAAACCTAACCTCAGGGTGAGTTTTTGCTAATAGTTGTGGCTAAAAAAATTTTGGTGCTTGTATAGGATGGCTCCACAAGTGTGGCGGGAATGAGACTGCAAAAGCTTGCATAGGGATGTTGCACGAAATGGAAACGTGGGTGCGCGAGATACAGTAGCCCGTTTTGGGCTACTCAAGTTCATGCAAGTGCCTCTGATGAATTCCTTGCAGTTACTACTTGATACCTTGGTTAGCTTCTAGGATGTTCAGGGGGAGTGTTTCATCATATAGGGGCAGTGTCTCAAGATTACGTTGCACGATGTGTACTTCCTTACTAGGCTCCCAATGTTGGGGGTGATTAGTGGTCTAGCGCCAAAGCTTTCGTATGGGGAGATGCTTGAGGAGCTCTATGAGAGGCACTGTTATGCCTCTGCACATGTGCGTGGATTCTATATCTTGATGTGTGATATTGATATTCATTTGACTCATTTAGTTGTAGTGATGGTGCTGTGTATCTTGGGTTCATCTAGGAACCACAAGATATCTGGAGCAGCTCCAGATGGTGGAGAATTCTATGGGGGGCACATACTTTGGATGGGCCTAGATGTACTTGTTCACGGTTTGGAATGCCCTGAACCATGCCAATTTGATGGGTGGGGACTTCTTCTTTACTTCCTTCTTGTGCACCTTCTTCTTTGAGACTTGTACGCATGTAGCAGTGCGGGATGGTGGGCCTCGGGAGCCATGGATGTGGAGGTGATGTGAGATGATGGTACGCGAGGGAGGTGGCATAGTGGGTCATTTCTTCACTTAGGAGCTATTAGATTAGTTGAGGCAGATCACTATAGTCATTGAGGACTACCCATATACTGCGATGGGTTATCAGGGGGACCCGTATATGCCCCGACCTCCAGGCCAGGCCTACAAACCAGATGGTATGTGTACATGATATTTTATTTGTTTTCATTCATATATAGAGTACTTATCTTATTGGTAGCTATTTGACATACCGGGACTGGTGATATCCTTTTGTGCATGTGCGTATATTGGTCCTCACCCACCAACTGGGTACCGGTGGTGGATGAGTATACTGCAGGGGTTGGAGCCACCTACAGAGGGCTGTTGGAGGAGGCGGCAACCTGTGGTTGATTTTTGCTAGCATGTGGAGTGCTTATTGGAGGGGGTCACAGATGATGGTTGGAAGCATCTAGATGACGACCTCATTGCTTCCTGTTACTAGGCTCCCCGCGAGTGGATTCCTCTGATGAAGAGGATTTTTGTGGCTAATGAGTATGTATAGGTGGCGACACGGGGTGATGTGCCTATGGACGACAGCAAGGACTCTGAGGAGGAGGTTGAGGATGGCTCTGAGGAGGATTTTGAGGATGGATCTAAGGAGGAGACAGAGTCAAAGGAGCAGGATGATGAGTGCGGCTCAGATTGGAAGCTAGTGGAGCTGCCCCTAGTGCGTTGGTGCACTTAGGATTTTTTGTATCGTTGTGTATATTCCTATTGAAAAATATTGTGTAGCTTCTCATTTTGTATCGAACATATTATAACATGCAATTTATATATATATATTTTTGACGCACGTGGATGCACTTTTATGGATTTTATATGTGAGTCTTTTTATGATGAAAAAATGCCTAGATGATGTATGTTACATATGTATGCATGATTATATGTTAATGCATGATGCAGTTTTTTTATATGCTTCCTATATCCAGTGATGAATGTGTCATTCTAGAATATCATTAGCCATTTGATCTGCTACACTATTGAGGTTTCTGGGAACATGTGTGAATGTAATGGATTCAAATGCTCTAACCATTTGTTTAGTGCGCAGGAATTTTCTAAAAAGGCAAGGATCGCGTACCTGGTAGTGAGTATTCAACTGGGAGACAAGTAGTTGGGAGTCTAAGAAGACATCAAGGTGATGAATATCCAACTAGAGGGCGGTGACCAAGAGGCCAATGACACCATCATACTCATCATTGTTGTTAGTTGTGATGCCCATGCACATTCCGTCGATGTGGATCAACTCATGTGATGGGGAATAGAGAACCCATGCACCCGAGGCAAGATTTGGATACCATCTACTTGCTCCATTGGCAAATCCATTGTAGCGATGCGAGGTAGGATCCATCTGGAGAAATTAAGGAAGAAATGTGTAAGACTCATTCCAAGAACGATGTAAAACAAAAAGGGTGATAAAACTATGCTACAAGTGACTCATTATGGTGATGTTATGCGTAAAATATCTTGATGTAGATCCCATTGCGGTGGTTCTCCAAGAGTTGTCCATTAGATTCAGCAAGAATGTATGCCCCCCTTCTGAGGCAGTGGCGAATGACATATGGTTCGTACCACATTGACTCGAATTTTCCTTTTCTGAACTTATCGTTGGCTTGGTCGTAAACCAGGACCATATCTCCTTCGTTGAAGGTGTGAGTGTGGACATGGGAGTCATAATGGGACTTTGACTAGGTTTTGGCTACTTTGAAGGCTTGGAGAGCACCTCAACGGTCTTCATCAGTTTGTTCCAGTTGGAGGAGGCAATTCTTCCAAAGGAGAAGTATTGGGAAGGAGTTCCACGACGAGGTGGAGTGATGGGATTTGGCACTCTATAGGGAGTACTAATTCAAATCCATGGACCAAGTGGAAGGGGGTGAAGCTGGTGGTGGTCTTCATGGAATTGTAGTAGGCTTATAGGGCAGAAAAAATCATGTGGTGCCAATTGGTTTTTTGGTTTCCCACCATCCGCTGGAGCATGGTCTTAATGATTTTATTGACTGCTTTGACTCGGCCATTACTGTGGGGGTAGTAGGAAGACGAGAACTTGTGTTCGAACTTCAACATGGTTGAAAGTTCTACCCAAACAGCATCTTCAAAATGTTTACTGTGGTCGAAGACTATCTGTTGGGGAACACCAAATCATGAAATGACGTGGTGAAAGAAGAAACATGTTGTCGTTTCACCTTTTCAATTGAAATTGGGCATGGACTCGGCCCACTTTGTGAAGTAATCAATAGCCACAATGATGTATTTATGGTCGTCGATTGAGGTAGGAGTGATCTTCATGAATTCGATCACCCATTTGCAGAAGGGACCAATTGTGACCACGAGGTGTAGAGGTGCGGGGGGAGTCCTTGCTTTTGGGGAAAATAGCTGACAGTTACGATAGTGTTTGACTACCTCGATGCAATCAGAAAAAATTGAAGGCCAAAAATAGTCGTCACGTAGAATCTTTTGAGCAGTTACCAAACCGGAGAGGTGGCAACCTCAAGCTCCACTATGACAGTCGTTAAGGACCTGTTTAAGCTCGTCATGGGTGAGGCAGCACCATAGTATGACGTTGACACCCCGACGATAAAGGACATCACCAATAAGGAGATGGTGAGTTGCTCGGTGTCAGATGTGTTGACTGTCTTCATGGCTTAACTAATCCTCAAACTTCTGGGTGCGAAAGTATAGGATAATGCCCCCATACCAAGGGTATTATGTACAAATGAAGAATAAGAACTCATCGGGAAGGTCAACCTTGACTGGTGGTGGTCACGGAAAATGGGGGAATTTCTGTGCTCTTTGGGGTTGAGACGTTGATCTTGATGGTAGGTGAGATATTTTCCATGTTCCCCTCTTCAAAAGCATCAAGTGTCGAAATAGGGTCTTTGAACCAGTCAACTTTCCCGTGGATGAAATCCTTGGTCTCAACTGAAAATTGATTAGACGATGACACAGGTTCTTCGGGAGTGAAGAATGAGCAGTGGTGCATTTCATCCTAAGGGTATTCAAGAGCAGTTAATGCTTCAAGTATCTCCTCACCATTGCGGAAGAAATGATGGGACAGATCCGAGGGATCATCAATGGTTGTAAAGATAGGAGAGTCTGTGGAGCTGGACATCATGTAAATAGTCGTGGTATCTAAGGAAGGAGCCAGAGGGTGGATTTCCTCAATAACAGTGATCTTGAATTCAAGGGATTGTTTCTGAAGATTACTCAGGGAAGTTTGAAACTCAGCCAATTCTTGGCAGTGGTAAGAATAATGTCCATACAATATGCAAAGGGCACATGCATGGTTTGTCCTCAAATACTTGTTTTTTACTTTTGGCCCACTCAAGAGGACAACCACCAGAATGTTCTCTGTTATATCCATGGAATATAAGTGTGTGTGGAGGATGGAAATATCAGGACAGTTTTGGGTTGCATGACCCCGTACATCGCACACAGCACATGATGGAGTCTATCAGGGTTCGGCTATCACTTTATCATTTTTCCCCATAGCCCTCTTTGTCTGAGGCGGGGCTGGTGCAGGTGCGATGGGTGGTTTTTATGGGCCAAGAGGGGGGCGTGTCTTGACCACAATAGGTTGAATGGGATTCAACATGACTTGAGGAATTGGAGGTTGAGCAGGTGGTTCGAGGTACCACACAGGGATCCCCAATGTAAAATTGGGTAAGTTCAAAGTAGCCATCACTGGCTTACTCACAATGTCAGATGGGGGGAAAAAGAAGGGAATTGTATGGACTGGGAGAGAGCCCCAGTAATTTGTTAGATTTTATCATTCAAACTAGCATAAATTAGGATCTTTAACTGAGAGAATAACAAGTACAACAATTAAATACGAGAGACAATGAACATAGTGTTTTTCCTCGGGGAAACCATAAATGGAGAAAACCCCCCAACTTCCTCAGAGATAGAATTAGCACCAAAAGTAAAACCCCAAAATAGTAATATGATATCCCGACAGTAGTAACCTCTTTCTTCCTAGCCCCAGTGTCTTCTTCTTCCTCAGCTATGCGCTACAACTAAGTGTGAGTGTGTGTGTACTAAATAGAGAGGCTAGCTCTCTATTTATACTAATTCCCAACTTGACTAAACCCAACTAGGACCGAATTCACTAGGTGAGTCTAATAACCCTATTGCCTCAAAACTGCGGGGACTTTAACCCTTAGACAATAGGAGGGTTACCCACCTTAACTTGACAAGACTTGTTTACATTATAGAAACTCTCGATAGGAACATTGGGCCATGACATGACTCAAGTACATTACAAATACATCCCAAAATAAACATCATGTTACAATACATAAGAAATACAAGTGAATACATTCTGAAGTTACATATACATCAACACTCCCTCTTAACTAGGAAGGTATTCTCTCGACACAATTTTCCAGCACAAGTCTTCTTCTCTGTATCATCTGGGTCATCATCAAGTTCTCGTTATCTTCATCTTCAAGTCATCTTCATCTGGATGTGGATCATCACTCGATCTAGATCATCACTGGATCTGGATCATCACTCAATCTGGATCATCACGGGGTCATCATCACTGGATCTGGATCATCACTATTGGATCTGGATCATCACTCGATATGGATCATCCCGAAGACATCATAACTGGATCTGAATCATAGCTCGATCTGGATCATCACTGGGTCATCATCATATGTGCTATCTCATGATTCTTCTCGTCACAGGAATTTCTACAAAGACAACCCTTTTTCATGATGGTTGTAGGCCTACCTCCTTGTAGGTCTTTGGTAGCCCTTATATCTAACCCTAAGTCAGAATAGCCAGCACTCACATCTGACCTTTACTCGTTAGAAAGGCACAACACTTACATCTAACCTTGACTCATCAGAAAGGCACTCAGTCCTAGACTGAGGGTTCCTGGTAACTAACCAGGTGCCTCCATTCAGAGAATGGTAGTAGCCCTTACATCTAACCCTAAGTCAGAATAGCCAGCACTCACATCTGACCTTGACTCATCAGACAGGCAGTAGCCCTTACATCTGATCATGTAGGAACTAATCCTACATCAGAATGGCCAGCACTCACATCTGACCTTGACTCATCAGAAAGGTGGTAGCCCTTACTCTGATCATGTAGGAACTAATCCTACATTAGAATGGCTAGGACTCACATCTGACCTTGACTCGTCGGAAAGGTTGTAGCCCTTACATCTAATCATGTAGGAACTAATCCTATAGTCACATTAGAATGGCCAGCACTCACATCTGACATGGAAGGAAGAAATCTTCTCACCATGACAAAATGGAAAAAGCCCTTATATATTATCAAGTGGGAACACATCCCTCAATCACATCAGAATGGCCATGTGCTCACATCTGATCATGTAAGACTACATCTTACAATCATATCAGAAAGGCCCTCAATCCAAGACCAAGTATTCCTGGTAACTCACCAGGCAGCTCCATTCCAAGAATGGCAATAGACCTTATATCTGATCATGTAGGAACCAATCCTACAGTCATATTAGAATGGCTTAGCACTCATATCTGACATGGAAGGAACCAATCCTCTCACCATGATAGAATGGCTCAGGCCTTACATCTAACCTACTCGTCAGAATGGCTTACGGACTCGTCACTTCCCCTTGGAAGGGACCTCGATTTGGAGAACACCAAGCCTCTCCCTGAAGTACTCAAACTTCACTCTGGCTAATGGCTTCATCAACACATCAGCTATCTGATCATCCGTCGTAACATACTGGAGCTTCACTACTCCCCTCTACATCATATCCCTAATATAGTGATACTTGATCTCGGTATGCTTCGACTTGTCATGGAACACCGGGTTCTCTGACAACTTCACACAACTCTAGTTGTCACAATGTATACAAGTAGCATCCAACTGGAGATCAAATAAATTAGATAGTATCTTCCTGAGCCATACTAACTCACAACTAGCTGAACAAGTTGTGACATACTCTGCTTTAGCTTTACTCAGTGCCACACAAGATTGCTTCCTGCTAAACCAAGAGATCACACCTGATCCCATACTGAAGCAGCATCTTGAACTGCTCTTCCTATCAATGGCACTGCCTGCCCAATCTGAATCAACATAACCCTCGAGGTTAATCTTGTGATTCACATCATACTTGAGCCCATAATCAACTATACCTCTTAGGTATCTCAAAATATGCTTTGCAGCAATCAAGTGAACATGTCTTGGATCTGTCAAGAACTGGCTCAAGGTGTTCACAGCAAAGCAAATATCTAGTCTTGTGTTCGTCAGGTACATCAAAGACCCAATCATCTGATGATACATTATGTCTGATGAAGCATCACTCAATAGCTTCAGGTTCGATGCCATGGGTGTGGTCATGGCCTTGCAATCCATCATCCTGAATCTCTTCAGGATCTCTACCGTATATTTCCCTTATCCTAGGGAAATCCCATCTGCACTCTACCACACCTCCATGCCTAGAAAATAATGCATCATACCCAAGTCCTTCATTTTGAACTCAACGGCAAGCTTTCTCTTCATATCAGCGATCAACCCATACATAACTGTTACAAATAGATCATCTACATACAGTAGGAGCATCACTGGGTTTCCATCTTCAACCTTGTAGTAAAGGTTGGAATCTGCTTTACTCTTGGTAAAGCCCAAACTGGATAGAAAGTTGTCAATTCTGTCGTACCATGTCCTTGGTTCATGTTTCAAACCATACAGGGCTTTCTTCAATCTACATACATGAGACTCCTTGTCATGTGTCTCAAAACCAATTGGCTGCTCCACATACACTTCCTCTTCTACTACACCATTCAAGAAAGCAGTCTTGACATCCATTTGGTGTATCTTCCATTTCATCACTACAGCCAAAGCAAGTACTGATATGATGGAAGTTTATCTTGCTACAGGTGCAAAGGGTTCTTCATAATCTATTCCTTCTTTCTGGGAGAAACCACGAGCAACAAATCTTGCTTTATATTTCTCTATGCTACCGTCTGTAGCATGCTTGATCTTGTAGATCCATTTGGAAGTTACAACTGACTTCCCTTCTGGTCTTGGGACAACATCCCAAACATCATTCTTCATGATCGATTGATACTCTTTGATCATCGCATCCTTCCATTCTTTTCATTCTACCACTTCTTCATAATTGGAAGGTTCTTTATCGATGAAGTCACGTAGTAATTCCACGTACCTGGAGTAGGATCTAGTCCTCTTTCTTTCTCTGTGATTCTCTTCTGGAACCCCATATCTTTCCACACCTTGGATAGCTCATCGTACCCAAGAAGGTTTCCTCTTATGAGGATTCTTCTCTGGAGGTGGATCTATAGGTTCTTTAGGTTCTTCAAATTCTCGATCTTCTTCTTGAGCTTCTTCATTCATGGTTATATCATGAATTCTGGGTGCTTCTGCTTCTACAAGTTCTTAAGCAGGTCTCTTTCTAGATTTCTTGTAAGCTAAGTCTTCATCAAATGTCACATCCCTGCTAATGTCAATCTTCTTGATTCCTGGGAAGTATATTCTGTAAGCCTTCGAGCTTTCAGAGTATCCCACAAATATACCCTTCTTTCCTGAAGGATCTAATTTAGTCCTCTTCTCTTTTGGAATGTGTATGTACACTAGACAGCCAAATATTCTGATATGGCTGACTTATGGTTTCTTGCCAGAGAATAATTCTTCAGGAGTCTTGTTCTCAAGTACTCTGTGTGGTTCTATACACACACCGTTTTTTTGGCAGCTTCTGCCCACAGATGCATAGGAAGATCTTGATCATGAAGCATGGCTCTTGCAGCTTCCATGATAGTTATGTTCTTCCTTTCTGTAATCCCATTTTGTTGTGGATTATAAGGAGTGGAAAACTCCCGCTTAATCCCTGAGTCTTTGCATAACTCTTTAAATTCATTTGATGTGAATTCTCTGCCATTATCTAATCGAAATGTCTTGATCTTCTTTTCTGTGTGATTCTCGATAAAGGCTTTGAATTCCTTGAACAAGATGAATACTTCATCTTTGTTCTTCATGAAGTAAATCCATGTCTTCCTAGAAAAGTCATCAATAAAATAAACATAATATACATACCCACTTAGTGAGCTTGATGACAATGGACCGCATACATCGGAGTGGATGATTTCCAAGATTCGTTTTGCTTTGCTTTCGCTACTTGGAAATGTCTTCTTTGTATTCTTTCCTTTCACACATCCTTTACAGACTCCATCATGTTTTGCTTGAATTTCTGGAAGACCTTCAACAACTTTGCTTGCAAGTGGTAGTGCTCTGTAATGCACATGTGCAAGCCTTCTATGCCAAAGTTCATTTGGCTCTATTATCTCATGGATCAAGGCTTGTTCTGGATGGCCCTTTAATTTGTATAGACTTCCTTCTTGTTCCCCAATCACTACTGCATCATTAATAGTCTTTCCCTTTGGCCACATGATAACTTGACCATCTATAAATGCAACCCTCATGCCTTTTGCATCTAATGCAAATACGGAGAGAAGGTTCTTCTTGAGTCCTGGTATAAACAATACATCTTGCATCTTCATAGACTTTCCAGATTCTAGCTTATAGGAGGATTCCCCACTACCTTTTATTGGATATTGATAGTCATCTCCAAGTTTCACCTTGTGAGGTGATTCATGTTCTGAAAGTTTCACAAAGGACTCTTTGAATCCTGTCATGTGTTTGGAAGCCCCACTATCTATAATCCAATCATTGCTTCCGTGAGTAATGTTTCCCATAAGAGAGGAAATCAAAACATATTCTTCATCACTTGAAGAGTCTTCACTTTCATATCTTGTTCTCTTCTTGGATGGTTCATCATCCTCTGTAGCATGAGCATGATGTCTTCTCTTGTTGCTCTTTTTCTTATTTTTTCTTTTAGGACAATCTTTTGCAAAGTGTCCTACTTTATCACATGTGTAACATCTGCTTCTAGAAAAATATTTTCTAGGGTTATTTTTATAGAAATGCTTACCTCTGGAGTGATGAGTACTTCTTTTGTTTTTCTTAGAATGAACTGTGAGGGCTTGATCTTCACTTCCCATCTTTTCTTCTTAAGCTGCTATCTGATCTTCTTCTTGAGAGAATTCTTCCCATAGTCTGTTGAACTTAACTAACTTCTTTCTGGCACATATCCCTTGAATAAAGGAGTCCCATGATCTAGGGAGACCATTCAAGGTGGTCATCACAATCTCTGCATTCTCCACTTCTTCATCTATTGCTTCCAGTTGTTCCTTGATCTGAGAGACCCTTGTAAAGAATATTGGATGGTCTCAGCATTCTGGATCTTTACATTCTTCAGTTGGTTTCTCAAAGTCATCTTTCGGTTTATATTCTTCCCTTCAAATAATTTGGTTAGGGAATCAAACATAGCTTTAGGTTTCTTCAGGGAGGACACCTGTGGTATGAGGTGATCCTTGATTGAATCAGCAATGATCCTCTTTTCCATAACCATCTTCTTCTTGTGTAAGGCCTTATCCTCATCTCCCTATGGAACTGGAACCTCCTCATTGATATAGGAGTCTAACTCATTTTCTTCCAGGACCAAGGAGATCCTATACTTCCAGGCTCAGAAGTTATCAGCTCCCTCAAGCTTTTCATCAAGCTTGGTATGATGAGACATATTAACTAAGAACCTCAAATGGAAATACAAAAGATTTAGATCTTACCAGTTCAAGATGTCGGATCTGGATTTGGAGTCGAAATTCTGTAGTGCTGATTCAGGAGCAAATTAGGGTTTTTATTTTCCGGAGTTCCGCCCAACCAAATGCTTTGATCTTGATCCCTAACTTCGATTTTGAGGAGGAGATAAATCTAGGCATAGGTTCACTAAAAAATTCCACTTCTGTGGAAAGCCCTAATTTCCAGCAGCAATGTCGTTTCCAAAACTGAAAAACCTCAGAATTGGATTCTGCTTCGACAGAAAGATGCACCCTGAGGAGAGTTATTCCAACCTTCTTTTGCTGAAAATCTATGGAGAGAGATCCACAAAGTAGGAATCCCTAGTTCCCGCAGCTACATAGTGTCTTCTTCTTAAGTTAGCTCTGATACCATGTTAGATTTTATCATTCAAGCTAGCATTAAGTTAGGATCTTTAACTGAGAGAATAACAAGTACAACAATCAAACACAAGAGACAATGAACACAGTGTTTTTCCTTGGGGAAACCATAAATGGAGAAAACCTCGCAACTTCCTCGGAGATAGAATTAGCACCAAAAGTAAAACCCCAAAACAGTAAGATGATCTCCCGACAATAGTAACCTCTTTCTTCCTAGCCCCAGTGTCTCCTTCTTCCTCAACTATGCGCTACAACTGAGTGTGAGTGAATGTGTACTAAATAGAGAGGCTAGCTCTGTATTTATACTAATTCCCAACTTAACTAAACCCATCTAGGGCCAACTTCACTAAGTGAGTCTAATAACCCTAGTGCCCCAAAACTGTGAGGACTTTAACCCTTAGACAATAGGAGGGTTACCCACCTTGACTTGACAAGACTTGTTTACATTATAGAAACTCTCGATAGGAACATTGGGACATGACATGAATCAAGTACATTACAAATACATCACGGAATAAACATTGGGTTACAATACATAAGAAATACAAGTGAATACATTCTGAAGTTACAAATACATCAACATAATTCCTTGGTGACTGCATATGAGGTTGTCCCTGTAGATGGGGTTGCGACTTCAGATGGGGCTGCGGCTGTGGATGGGGCTGCGGCTGTGGATGGGGGTGTGGCTGTGAATGGGTACGGCTGTAGATGGGGCTGCAGCTACAAATGGAGATGTGGCTGCAGTTTGGGTTTGGGTGCAACAGTGCTAGATGAGAGCATGCACAAATCCGCAGTCTCGCTTGGTGTTGGTGGAGGTGGTACCAAGGGGAAGGAATTCATCATGGAAGTGTCGGTGAACAACCCGGGGCCTATTTCCAGCTATGAGGGGGTGGTCACATTGTCGAAGGCAATATCAACAGTAGGGATAACATTGGCTGTTGCGGTTGGTCCCTGAGGATCATGGTAAGTTTGTTGGTCCACCGTCACAATATTCACGTCATGAGGGAACATCATAAGGTAGAAAACAGTGGATACCACGGCTCTCATGGTGTACATGTAACTCCTTCCCAGAAGAAGGTTATAATCCAACTGTGTGTTGATAACTTATATGTCTATCAATACTGTTTTACCAGCTAATGATATGGGGACATGTAGAAGGATTCCCTGATATTTTGTGGGGTGGCCATCATAAGTGCATAGTGTAGTGGTTTCTCCTCCATTGAGGAGGGTGGATCCCAGTTTCTGCCAGACCAATGTCGACATGACACAAGTGAATTCCCCTTCATCAATAATACATCAATGCACAACCAAATTCTGAATTGATACCAGAATCTGGAAAGCAATGGTTGATGGAATTCTAGGCTCTCCATTGTCCAAATCAAATGTAATCAATTTGGAGTCGGAGGGATCTACAGCACCGAGTGTGTCCATCAATTCTTTTCTTTGTGGTGGGCATGTTTTCATCACTTCTAGAGTAGACATGGTTGTAGGTGACTGGACCAAGTCATCAACGATGTAATAGTTCATCGAGGCTCTAGCCGTGGCATTATTAGTAATTCGTCGCATGGGGAATCATGGTCCTCAGGATGCCCCATCAGTGGGGAGTGGGGGTAAGTGAAGAGGTATGTTGGTTGTGTTAGACATGGATGTCACTGATGGGTCAATGGTTTTGGTATTGGATCCATACTAATTTCACCGAGTATGTAAGTTGACCTCTTTAGTTTTCATGTCTAGCAGGTGAAGAACACCTGTCTCTGTAGGTGGGGGTGCGGTGGGAGATGCAAGAGCAGGTGGTGGCATAGGTGTAGTTCCTACTATTCCTTGGAGTGGTAACAGGTTCTGTAGCACCATGGGTGGAGGGCCTGGTCGTGCTGGATTGGTTTGAGCTTGAACTGCCACATTGGTACCGCGTTGAGCTTTGTTCTGAAGAACCTTCTTAGCGCGACCCATGAGGGGGAATTCATGCGTATAATGACCATAGACGTCACATAGTTTGCACAATTGGTTGGTCTGTAATGGAGCATTTCTTCTAGGTGGGTTAGGTTGTTGGGGGTTTGGCGCCGGCTGGTTCACTCCGGTGTTGTTGGGAGGATTTGGTTGTTGGCCACCTCCTGGTGGCTGGTTGTTACCTCGATTCCTAGCTCAGTTTTTTCTCCCTTGCCCTTGTTGGTTATTGGGGGTGGGTTGGTTGGGACAGTTCTGCTGGGAAAAATATTGTCCCATGGGTGTTGGCGGAGTTGGGGAGGGGGCCGGAGCGGTTGGCATATTTGGTGCATAGTAGACCGGAGGGTCTGGACGGGCTACAAATCCGGTCATTAGTCCCGAATACGATTGTGTCGTCCAAGTTGGTGCATGGGAGTGTTGTGGTGGCATGGGTTGTGCGTAGGAGATTGTGGCTCTAGATTGAACCATCATCCTTGAGTAGTCAGGAACTTGGTTTTGTTGCACAATTCTTGGGGCATTGATAGGGTGCGATGGCATTATAGGAGGTGTTGCACAACACTGTGGATGTTGAGAGATAGAACCTATGATGCCACTTGCAGCATTGGATGCCCCCGGCATGTCGCAGTGAGAGGTACCGGCATGAGGAGCGTCAGGGAGGATGGTGTACAGGTATTCTAACTGATCATAGATCAAGTCAAATTTATGGGCCTTCAAGATGGCCTCTTCCTCTGATTGGGGGCATTCAGAAGCGACGTCCTTGGCTATGGGTGGTAGCAAGGTCTTTAAAAACCAATCAAGGAATATTCTGTCTTCCAGCTAAATCTTGCACAAGCTCTAGCGTCACCACCACTCGTGGATGTGGTCGGTTATATGAGTCATCGTATTTTGGCAAAAATATAGGAGTATCTTCACGCCCTCATAATAGCGAACAGGGAGTTGGAAATATTGTAGGAACATGAAGGATAAAGCATTGAATCCTAGGTAGGTGGCTTGAGGAAGCTCAATGTACCATTTGGCTACGACTCCTGTGAGGGTGCACTAGAACAGCCTGAGTCTAATCGAATCGTCCATAATGTTGTTTAATGAGCACCATAGATGAAACATCATGATATGGTTTTGGGGGCACTCCCCTGCCTTCCCTTCAAAATTTGGAATGTCCGATGGGAATTTAGTTGGAATGGGAAGCCAGTGGGGTTGGTGGAATATTGGATCATTGGTTAATCTAGCCAAATCAGGAAAGTTGAGGTATGCCATGAATGGGAGATTAGACCCAAGGATGGTGTGGGAGGGGCTGGCGATGGCGTCAGAATTTGCAGGAGCATGATGTCCTTGCGTGACTGGGGGCACCTGAAGTTGACTACCTACGATGGGGATAGTCAGGATGGTAATGGAAGGGCCACTGCCCCTAGGTATGAGAGGGGGTACTATGGTAATCACAGGGCCACTACCCCCAAGTATGAATGGTGGTACTGTGGGAATGACAAGGCCACTGCCCCCAGGTATGAAAGGTGGTACAGTGGTGAGGATGGGGGTTGGTGTGGGCCCACCACTAATGGGTTACAGAATTACCACAACGTTTGTAGCGGTGTTAGGGCCGCTAGCTGCGATTGTGGTGGTAATGTGAGGCATGGACATGGGTCTGATGCCAACTACCCCTTCAAAGAAGGGATTAGGATTCATTCCATCCATGGGAATAGACGGTGCAGTGTGCAGGTTTGGTTCAGATTGGTAGGAATCCGAGTCAGAATCAGAGGTTGTATGGCCTTTTGACAATGAGGAGGGTTGTCGAGGGTGGCCTCAACGGTGACGGTCTAAAGACCCGAACTAAGGTGGATCACCTCTTAGGCGTGAGGAAGAGCGTGGTGGACCAATGGTGTTTATTTGATAGTAACCAGTAATGAAAATTGGACCCCAGTTTAATGGCTTCCTATTGGCTTATGAGTGGTCACTCAACCACCAAGACTTCCAGAAGACAGCGCTTGGCTTTTTCCTCACAGGCGTTCTAGTCAATTGGTAGGGGTCGTTGCCCGTTTCGCTTGGAAATTCCTCTCATTGGGCAACTACTTTGGGGTTCTTGCAGTACACCTCACAGTGAGTTTTAGGGAAGAGCCCAAGTACTTCTCGCAGTTATGGAAATTAGGGACTTATGTCCTCAAACTGCAAAATTTTGATTTAAAGTAAATTGGTTACTTTTAAAGGCTCTCTCGGGGTCATGAACTGAGTTTGGTTGAATTATATGGTATGGTTGTGTGTGTACTTTGTATATGAGTTTTGTTTATTTTTATTATTTGTTAATCATGTGATAAGCAAATAGTACTGGAATTTCTGCACAGTGTAGGCAATGGGAAATTCAACCTGTAACATATGAACCAGTAAAATAAACAGAACCATAGTGCACTGCAAAACTATAAAATGATAATCTACAGTGTGACTGCCCTGTTTTTGTATCCCTCTTAGGCCAAGAAGGAGTGTTGGGATCTCATCAAAGTGGGAACAAGCAAACCCGTAGATCCACAGATCACTCCTCAAATGCAAGGTTTCTCAACAAGGAGGATGCGAACGCGGTGAAACCCCCAACGGTTTCCACCCCCTCTAGCTTCCAAGACAATTGTTTTTAGTGGATTAGAGCAATATCAATGGCAGGTGCCTATTACTACACTTTCTTGACCCTCTGTCTTATCTCAGAATACCCCGTAGGGTGATGACTAAGTAGAGGAGGAAGGGCTGGGAAAGAGGGTTAATTTCCAACTAAGCTTTAAGATAATGAAATAAACTTGCAGAAACTTAACCGAATAATAATAAACAGGTTTTCATTTGTAAATAGTTTAATCATATAAGAAACTGAATGGAAGACTACTTGCATAAAACATAGGTCACTTATAGCTGCTGGACAGTGGCAACTGAGCCGCATAGACAGTTCGAACAGCAGCAACAAGCAACTCGAGAGGTAGGTCACCCTTTTTAGGGTCGGATAGGTAACTAGGTTGCCCCTTTCAAGCCTGAATGGGAGACTCAGTCGCCTTTGGGCCTAACCAAGTAGGGACTGGGCCTAAAGAGGTAGGTTGCTCATTTCGGGTCCAAATAGGTGACTGGGTCGCTCCTTTCATCCTGAAATAGGTGACTGGGCCCAAAAACTGGAAAAATACAAAATAGAACCGAGAACAATCGACAATAACTGGTATTGTGGCCATACAGGCTTGGATCGGCCTCAGGAGGGCTCGATCAGGAACATAGATGAAAGAAAACTTGAAAGAAATGACTAATCAACTATTCACAAACCTGCAAAAAAATATTAAACCTGAGGGATCCTATGGGATTGACCAGGTGGAGTTTCCAAACTCTATCTGAACAATCCCTAGCCACATGCAGATGCACCTCCCTTCCCGACCCTTTGTGGGTGTTTAGCTCTTTTGAGGTTTTTTAAGCCCGTTTTGGGTTTTTAATCCCTTTTGGGGGGTTTTAGGCCCTTTTTGAGAGAGCATAAGGTTAAAACATAGTTATGGATGTCAAAAATGAGGGGGGGGGGAGGAAAAAGATGTATGTGTATGGTTTAGGCCATGTGGAGCTAGTTGAGCAATTTTTTGCGTTAACACCTCTTGAGGGGTATTTAGAGAATGGAGTCAAAATATGAATTACAATCTATCTATTTTTTTCATGTCATGAGAGAACACAATCAAGAAGCAGACATATCATCCAAGAGGTCATCAAACTAGCATTCAACCTCCCTATAGGTTATTGGATATAGGGAAGGTGAAGAACTATCTAATGTTTATTCTTTGCAAGATGGACCCTCTCTCACTCTGTTCATCGATGGGGCTTGAAACTTTCCCATCATGTAATTTTGGCCTCTTTAGCTCCTAACATATAGGGCTAATGCATCTACATTGGCCCATGTTGTGCATCGAATTCATTATCAACAATATTTCATTTATGGCTTATGGGATATATGTCAACTCCTAGGTCATGATGCATGGTCTAAATAGGGAAAGAAATATACGAGAGTAGATCTGGGATCTATGATCCAAAAATAGAAATTAGTATGGCATGGTGCACACTGGAAGTGTCTCTCCTAAGATACGAATCCGATTGAGGAAAACTTGAAATAGTAATGTCTGAAAGAACTATAAGAACTAGAAGGGGAGCTATAATGGGTAGTGTGTCGACATCGAGAGTGGAGAGCATATTGTTGTGATTTGGATGCATACAACTGAGTGTTGGGATGGGGTCAATACTAGCAATGTTGATGGGGATGGGAGGACGTAGAGGTGGTATATGGTTAGAAGCAGTGTCGTCCTTTGTCGATCTCTAGAATCCCCTAGAGGAGGGGAGCACTCGAAAGAAGGAAGTGATCTGCTGAGTGGAGGCCAGGCCCGACTGCAAATGTCACTGGAGGAGGAGGGAACAAAGAAAATAGTAAACATGTTTTGTTGAAACTATGGCATGAACCTCTTAATTCAGGAGCCTCACACACACAATTATTGATCTTCCTCCCAATAATTACATCAAAAACATTGATTTCCTAAAGTTCAAAATATTGCCATAGCTTTTATTGACTAAGGTCAACTAAGAAAGGATTGACAAAAGAAACAACAAGGTTTCATAAGTGTGGTTTTTTTGGATTTTTATGTCATGGTTATCATGTTCAACCCCACTTTTCCTTATATTTGGTCCCTCTTTTTGTCTAGTATTTCTCTAACCAACAAGACTTGGAGCACTGCAGTCTAGGTTTAAGTTAGAGTAGATACCACACAAACAACCCAGTTTCTATCTTGTATGGGCATGCTCAACATCAAAGCAATCAAGACTAGTTTCAAGTCCTGGGTGAATTTGATAGAAGAGATGTGGCATGGATCCTTGTTTGCAGCATTCTAAGCTAATAGCAAATCCCCTTGTACTTTTTCACCAAACAGAATAAATAAATAAATAAATATAATGGAAAAAGAATAGAAAGACCCCACCTTGCTAAAACAACAAACTTACACAGAAAAAAATTTCCTTGATGAAAATCAAAAGTTGAAAATGCAAACAAATTATTACCTAAAGGAAAATTCCCTATGCATGCCCTATATAGAATCCCTAATGTATATTCACCAAAAGATTAAGTGGGTGCACAATTCCATGTGCCTATATGAATGGGATGATTTGGTATGATGAAGTTTGGTTCTTTGGTGAATGAATAGAACTAGCCAAGGATTGAAAAATGCAGTAATTAGTTGTTCCATAGATCTGAACGATATAGCTCCATCCTTCAAGTGCTATATATTTGTTCTAGTAAGGAGTGTACTCTAAGATAAAAATTAGTAGAGAAGGGAGAATAATTCTAAAGTATGTAACAATACATATCAGTAGAAGGAAAATAAGTTGTGTAATCCCAATTTCTGAGGGGTAACTTCAATCTGCAAGGTTGGTCGTTCTATCTCTTTTGGGTTGTTGACTGTTTGGGAGGTGAGGTGGTAGCGTGTTTTTCCTCACCCCCAAGTACAAATGTGGAGAAGGAAACTAGTGATATGTCGGTTCAAAAAGGAGTGATCAATACCTTTTGTGATAAGACTCCTTGTTGATGTTCTCTACACATGCAAGTTTTGTTAGCCCTAGGAGTTACCCAATGAACGACGCATTGTTTACCAACCTCAGTGTTCTTTCACTGTATGGTAGATAGGATTGAAAAATGTAGTAATTAGTTGGTCCTATGAAGGCTTGATCTCCAACTTGTTTTCCCCTTTTCTACTTGAGCTCCCGCTCCACATATTTGATCCTATGTAAAAGAAGTGGTATTAATGCAAATAAATATGAATGTAAGGGAAAGTGAACCTAGGGATTAAAGATGAAGAAATACATGTTAGGGTCTTCAACTGTAACCTGCATTTCCTAAGAGAAGGTGTTCTGTAGAATGAGCTCCTCCTTTTCCCCCTTTTCCTTCCACCTTTTTATTATTTTTATTGTTTTTATTTTATTATCATAGATTTTAGTGATTGCTTCCTCGCTAGTCTCATTTGTAGCTATTCCCTCCTTGCACTCTTGTTTCTTTTGCAAGAATTTCATCTCCTCCAGCACTAACCAAGGCCATAATATATAAACTAAATTTACTAATTCAATCTCATGACCATAAGAGGTTAAGTACCAAAGTGAGGGGCTTTCTCACCGCCTCTGCTCTTCCTCTTTGTCTTCTTCATCATCGTTTGGTGAGTGCACCCACTTCTTCCTGAGATGCTTTTGCTCCACCATGGATATGATTGTAAATTGTTGCCTCTCATAGAGTACCCCCCGGACCACTAAAACCTATGAGGGAAGTGTGAGCAGGTGAACCCCAATTGATCATAAATTACAGGAAGGGCAACATAGATCTTCATCCCAACGTGAAAATGGTTATGCCAAAACAACCCTCGAAATACGACAACAACAACCACACCCTATAACTCCCATAGAAATAACAACTCTATGTGCATGAATTTCAATTTTTTCATTAAAGATATTGATGTGGGACTTGAGGAAAAACCTTTAATGTTTGTAAGTTACAACTTTGTTGTATTAGTCCTTCGGGCCATCTTTGTGCTTTTAATATCTATATCTTCATATTACCTATCATGTAGTGTTACTTAACCCTTAGACTTGAAACACATACCAAGTCAACTATGGGTAAGTAGGGGCCATTTAATCCTAGGGGCTTAGCTAAACCAAGGTTTACCATGATATTGGGCATGTGTGTTCAATCCTCTTATAAATATTTACAACATAGATATGCATCGTTTCAAGCATGGAGAGATGTTCTTGCATTGGTATTGTTCTTTCTTTATGTGGACCTAATAGATACTTGGAGTGTATTTGACATACCAGTTACAATTACCAACAAAAATTGCCAAAAGGTGAGGGAATTCCATCATGGTACCTTTTAAGATTATCATCATAGTTGGGACATTAACCTTCATTTGTCTAAGACATGACTAGTGAGGAATTTGAGGGAGTGAAAGAATGTAATATGTGATCAATGTGTCAAGGAAAAGGAACAAATACAAGGAAAAAATTGGCCATTTACAAGGTGGGAGGACACATTAATTAAACTCAAAACCTCACACATCCAAATATTCCATTTAAGGAGAATTTTTCGGCATCAACCTTACCTTAATCCATTTTGTCTATAGGGATCATGCGACATTAATAGGCCTATGTCCACCACACAATCCCAACTATAAAGTGAATATTTATCATGTAAGTGGAATATAGTGTTCATTTCAAGTTTGGCACACTAAGGATGGCTCTCATGGCTTAGTCCATGTTCTAGACTAAACATACAAAGTCCCAGGCCATAATGTTTTCCTCAAGGGATCGGAGCCCACACATGGGGCCCTAGTCAATAATTTCATCTCTATGTGGAAATCTTTGTCTTACAAGCAAGAAATAGCCATTTCAAGCTCTGTGCGACCAAGAATCATCATCCTTGATTGGGCCATATTATCAAGTCAAAACATAATGTCTAAGGGTAAGGGGATCATGGGTCATGTATGATTCCCTAGACCACCTCAAAGGCCCTATATACTACATAGATAATATTTATCCAATGGGTAATATATGTCGACCATCTTGAGGTTTGGCACACCAAGTATGGCTTTCAGTCCCTAGCCCATGATTTGATGCGAAAAGAGTTGTTGGGACAAAACATTTTTCCTTAGGGCTCATGAACTATGCATAGGGCCTTAGGCCACCACAAAGCCCTACAAGGGAATATTGGCATGTGAGAAAGATATATTACCTATTTTTATTAATTTTGGTTAACCAAGGATATTTATTGTAACTTAAGTAATGGAAAGGTCAAAAGACATAGCCTTAGGCCATAACATTTGCATTTGGCCTATAACCAAGATATGGTCTCTATTTAAATATTTTTAACACTAAAGATGATTTCTATGGCTTGGACCATGGACCATGGTCTAAATTTATGGTACAATGCCATATGAATTACCTTGGGGCTCATGGACCATGAATAGAGGAATATATTATAACACAAGGCCTACATGGGGAATCTTAACCTACATGTGATATGTGTTCACCGTTTTGAGGAAGCTCATGGCAAGGATGGTTTTCAAGGCCCATGTTATGGCCATATTTGAGGTTACTATAGGTGCAAATAGAACAATAGAGATAGATTCTTAATTACCTTAGGTATGAAAATGTCGCGAGCATTAATATTATCAACTAGGATTAATTGGAGCGCAATGATGGTGTTGACATGCTCTACTTATTTTAAAAGATAGATAATTGGTTGGAAGAGGAATTCCAAGAGAGAAAGATATAAGGGTTATGTGGTATATATGGGTTATTAGTGCTTGATGTGAGTGGTGCAAGACCCATTTAAACCAACTAACTAATGTCTCAACTTTGTCCCCATGAAGTATGAGGATGACTTTAGATATTTTAATTGTGGTCACAATGATATATCTAATGGCCCATTAAATAGTTATAGTAACATGGAACAAGATTTTTTATCCCACAAGATAATTTGGGATCATTCAAAGTGAAAAACAAGGATTTTTTATGCTCCATCTTAAACTTTATTTCTCTTTCTTCATGACTTTGCATTAAAATCTCATAAACAATATGTATGGCATCTTAAGGTCCCATGCTATATAGTAATGAGACAAACCTTGAATATTTACATATATTCAATTGAAATAGAATAAACTCTACATCTAAGTTGAATGGTGGTCTAAATGAGGATTTAACTTTATAATATTAACCAACAAATCAAAACTTATTTTCCCCACATTGTACAAATCATGGATGCTAGTTTTCATGAGGGAAAACAATATAATACTCTCAATGCAACATTTAAAGAGAGTGTATGTTAGGATATATAGTTCTCAACTTGTCACACCTTGATGGTGTATGTTATGACATATATACCCTCTTAAATACAACATTACAAGGTTATTATGGTGTTCCATCCACAACATCGACCTCAGTGGTGAAATCCAACCAAAAAATTGCCAACATGTATGTCGAGTCTCATATTAATGTATGATGTTTCCTAATATATTATATATTTAGATTTGTCCTTTGGGGTTGGTCAAAGGTTCAAGGCTTGTTAAGGTTTTTATATTTGAAGGAAAGTCTCAATGATAGGGGCTAATGGCCATTGTAGATATGTCAAATGTAAATATTTGGATCTTCAAAACTTTGAGAGGTTACAAATGCTTCTATATATTTTGCATGTTTTACACTTTCATGACATATTTAGTGACGATTAGCACTCTTCGTAATACACTACAAAGGTGCATAAACACATGTTGTTAAGTCATGTGCATGAAAAGTGATGAAGTATGTGTATACATTCTAGAACTTGGTATAACTAATGTTTTTTATAGAAACTATGGTCAAATGTAGCCATTAAAAATTCTATCCCTTAAACCCATCGCAAACATTGCACACTGCAATGTTGAGATGTAATACTTACTCAATTGGATGATGAAAATTTTGAACACTAGATACCCAACACCACACTCAAATCATTAACATTTACATAATAACATTTGTTTCCTAATCCATTGGTAGACCCCTTCACACCAATCCACGTAGTACTTGACATTCCAAATTAGCATCCTACCTGAGTTTTAGGGTCATCATTACCAAGACATGGTAATATCCATGGAGGTGAAGGGAAAGAGGGAGGTGGTTTTAAAGATATAGATATCATTGGGTGAGAACTTATATATTTAGGGAGAGAAACAAAATAAATATAATGGACTATGGGGATGGGAATGATGACATCATACAGCCTGTGTTTAGGTCACATGAGGAGCTTGTTGATAAATGGGGGTGTTTCAAGGTGATATCTATCATACATGATTCTTAGGTGGTATCTATCATATATGAAATTAAATTAGTTTATGAATAATTTTTTCTATAGTTCCTATGAATAGCAACTTAGTAGGTGACTTCACAATGGGTGGCTTTCTAATTATACAATTTTGTTGACACACTTCTACATATTTCATGTGATTAGTCCAAATGTTTGCAATCTTATGATGTTAGTCCAATATTTGCAGTCTTTTTTACTTTTACCATGTGTTACCTTGTGGATTTGTTGTCTTCACCCCATTGGCCAATTTGGACTCCAGATTACCATTATGCTTGGTCTTAGACTTGCTATGGGTATGCTTGAAGGGTAATGTAAGGATGGAATATTTGAACCTAACTTAGGAGGAATGGTATCACAAATATTGAAATGGACACCATAAACTTGTTCTAGGGAAATAATTCCATATGAAAAGGATCATTTGATGGCATGGGTCCCACACATATTCCATGAATCCTAAATGAAAAACACTATGGCTTCAAACTATCTATTTTCACCTTGGACCGTTTCTAAACTTATTATAACCATCCTTAATGTACTAAACTCAAAATGGCCATCATATCTTGATCACGTGACAATGATTCCCTTTACAACACCTTTTTTAGTGTCTAAGGGATACAATGATGTCTCATGAGATGCAGAGACAAACATTATGGTATAATATCCTACATTTTTGCATTGAACCATGTCTAGTGTTCTAATTAACTTCAAAACTAGCACCATATCCTACTTCCAACCCAAATATTCCCTATGGAGGGCCAATATGGTGGTTTGGGACCACACACATGTAACATATCTCCATAGAAAAATTCTACAATGTAAGATGGTCCTATATTTTTTATTATACCATGGAGTGGTCCTCAAGTTCCATCCCTAATGTACCCCTCCTCAACTTGTTGGCCATATCTCACATGTAGGAAAAGGATTCCCTACACAGGCCCTATGCAATGATGGGAGTTACTATGCAAAGAACATGAGCACCATAGGAAAATATTCTATCCCAACAACATGGATTTTGTTATCAAATGAAGGATTAGTGACCAAGAAGAATCCATAATGTGACGAATCTCAAAATAGCCACCATATCCCTATGACAAGAATAAGGTGGACTAGGGCCTCATGGATGGTTTATGTAGAACCCAAAAGCCGTATGTTATAGAATAAAACTTTGGATCTTCACCCTGTAACATGAATTTGGTCATGAGAACCATCCTTTGTGTACTAAACATTCAAATGTGATACCACATCTCAATCACATGTCAAAGGTTTCCTATGCATGGGATATGTTGTGGGATTTTCAAATGTGATATAACCACCACCCCCAAAATTCCAAATTATCGTGACTTTTAAGGGAGGTTTTTTAAAAATCATATTAAAAAGGACCTTTAGGGTCTCTTTGATTCAACCACCCCCCAAAACAATTCATGACAATTAGACTTTTGAGGGCATCTTTATCAAAACTGCCCCCATAAGTCCAAATTCCCATAACTTTGGGGGGGCTACTTTAAAACAACTGCCCCAAAATCCCAATTAATATGCCATTTGGGAGCATCTTTCAAACAACCGCCCCCAAACATCAAATTATTATGAATTGTGGGGGCGGCTTTAAAATAACCGCCACCAATAGTTCATTTATCATTAGTTTTTTTGCGGGGGGGTTTAAAAACTGCCTAAAAAATAACCTTTAGGGGGGGGTCTTTCCAAAATCCCAATGGGACTTTTAGGGGGGGTGGGGGGGGGTTAATAACTGCCCCCAAAAGTCATGAGAATTGGACTTTTGGGGGGTTTTTTAAAAACCACTCCCAAAAGTTCAATTCTCATGACTTTGGGGGGGGGTTTAAGGACCACCCCCAAATGTTCAATTCTCAAGACTTTTGGGGAGGGTTTAAGAACCACCTCCAATGGTGTAAAAAAACTTATAGTGGGGGTTTCAAAATATTGTCACAAGGTAAAACCTTCTTCAAAATGTCTTTGGGGGGGTCTTTAAAAAACCCTCCAAAAGTCATCGAAGTTGAACTTTTGGGGGTGGTTTTAAAACAATCACCCCCAAAAGTCTAATTCGTATGACTTGTGGGAGCGGTTTCATAACAACCGCCCCCAAAAGTCTAATTCTCATTACTTTTGGGGGGAGGTTTAAAACAACCGCCCCCAAAAGTATAATTCTCATGATTTTTTGGGGGGGAGGGGTTTTAAAAACTGCCCCCAAAAGTTTAATTCTCATGACTTTTGGGGGGGTTTAAAACAACCGCCCCAAAAGTCTAATTCTCATGAATTTTGAGGGGGGTTTCTAAAAACACCCCCAAAAATCTAATTCTCATGAGTTTTGGGGGTGGGGGTTCTAAAAACCGCCCCCAAAAGTCTAATTATCATTACTTTTGGGGGTTGTTTCTAAAAACCGCCCCCAAAAGTCTAATTCTCATGACTTTTTTGGGGAGGGGTTACAACAACTGCCCCCAAAAGTCTAATTCTCATGACTTTTTTGGGGAGGGGTTACAACAACTGCCCCCAAAAGTCTAATTCTCATGAATTGGGTTGGGGGGGGGGAGGGGGGGGGTTCTACAAACCGCCCCAAAAAGTTTAATTCTCATGACTTTTGGGGGGGGATTTAAAAAAACCACCCCCAAAAGTCTAATTCTCATGAATTTTGGGAGAGGTTTTCTAAAAACCGCCTTCAAAAAAAACCTTTAGGGTCTAACACCCCCGCCCCCAAAGAAAAGAAAAAAATACTGAGAATTGGACTTTTGGGGGTGGTCTTAAAAAAACCGCCCTCGAAAGTCCAATTCTTAGGACTTTTTTGAGGGGGGGAGTTTAAGAACCGCCCCCAAAGACATAAAAAAAACTCTTGGGGGGAGAGGGGGGGGTTAGCAAAACCGCCGCAATCCAAAACCTCCCCCAAAAGGGTTTTTTGTTGTAGTGAGGAGATTGGGGTCGGTTGCATGCGTGTGGAGGAGGGACGATAGCAAGGCACGGGTATAGAGGATGTGATGGAAATCTAGGGAGATCGCAGGTGTATCGTGGTTCTGTGCAACTGGGTTAGCAAATGTAGAGGAGGGTGGAGGTATGTGATGAGGGAGAAAAAAGGTTATTGGGACAAAGGAATGGGGTTGCGGATGGAAAAGAGGTGTGTTATTTTTAGCGATGGAGGATGAGTGGGGTGAAGAGTGGGTGCGTGAGTTGTGAGGAGATAAGGTGCATGTATGGAGGGAATGTTGCGTGGTAGGAGCGGTCTCGTGGAATGTGAGAAGAGAGAAATTTTAATTAGGGAATGTGAATATATGGAGGTCGTGGCGATGTAAATGGATGCAATTGGGAAGTTTAGCATGTACTAATTGGTAGGTAACAGTGAGTTGGGTAGAGTTTGGATGGAGAGATCGAAGGAGGCATAGATTAGTGAGGGAATGGAGGTGTAGCAAGGAATGGCTAAAAATCAACGTCATAGTCAAGGACCACTACTTCAAGAAACTTGAAAGAATTTTATCTAGTAGTCAGGATCAGTGCTCTGATACCAAATGAGCCGAGCAATAGTTTGCTCACACAAATAATATTACCAAAAGACTCAGAATATTAAATAAGCCATGAATATTGAATAGATAATCAAATGAATGTTTAAAATGATAAGGGACTCATATAAATAGGTCCTCATGGTGACTATTCACCCAAACGAGGTGTCTCTTAATCACCCTAAATATTATTTATTTTATTTTATTATTACTTATTATGTTCATAGCGGACACTGAGATGCCTCACTAAAGGGATGTGGCCATACCATATTTCGTGTGGAGTTTTTTTTCCAAGAGCATGAGTTGGAATTCGATTTCTCAAATAGACTAGACATAAAATTCCATCACCCCAAAACATCTTGACATTCTTGAAAAGTAGCATGGATCGTACCATATTCACAATAATTATGATCATTATTTTTGCCACACCATTTTGTTGAGGGTTATATGGACTGTAGTTTGATGCACACTCCCATGTTGATGAAGATAGTTTCCATAATCAATAGAAGTGTATTTTTCCATTATCAATATGAAGTGTACCAATGCAAGATTGTGCTTCATTTTCTATGCATACATTAAAAATTTTGAATGTTTTAAATGCTTCATATTTTTCTCTAATAAATATATACCCAACACATTTTGGTGTAGTAATCAACAAAAGTCATGAGATATTTACTACCATTTGAAGAAGGAACATTCATGGAGCCACACAAGTCAGAGTGTATCAGCTCTAACATTCTACATGCTCTAAATTTGAACTCATGAAATGGCTACTTACTATGATCCTTTCAGCTTCAACAACTTCCCATCTTCATATCCGGTCATGATGACCTGGTTTTCATAGGAATTTCTTATGTCTACCATTCAATTGAACATGTATATGAAATGTACTAACTTTCAAATCGGCACCAAGGACAACAGGATTCTCTACAAGTCCTAAATATAGAAGACATTATGTAGCAAAAAATCAAGGAACCCAAGAAGTTTGAGACTGATGGAACTAATCCCCTTTGGTTTGAGGTTGGACTTATCTGAAAAAATATACTATTCCATCTACATTTTCATTCAACTCTTCAAAACAGTATTTTCTAAATGTCATATGGGATGTTGCACCAGTTTCAAGCATCCAATCATCTTTCCAAGAATAAAATGAATTTATCTCATTTATTCCAATTACAGTGTTCAACAATAAAATGAGCATATTCTAGAACTTTACCAGTCCCTTAGGTTTTACCTTTGTCTTATTTATTCTTATTAGGCCTCTTTTTTATGGTATTCCAAGGGGCATACAACGGGTTTAATTCATGTCCATTGTTCCCACAGAGTTTACAATGTAAATATAGTCTCTTGTCCATGTTGTTTATGTCCCCCTTTCCTCTAAAATTCTTTCTTTGATGTCCTATTTTGTTATTCTCTCCCTTATAAGAGTCTTTTAACTGGTTTTTTTATTTATGAGAAAGGAAAGGGGTCTCTCCAATGGGATGGAGGGTCTTCTTTCAAAAATATTTCTCTTTGTCTGTAATCTCCTCCACTAGAGAGTCGAAGGTGAGGTCCTTCATTTTATCAATAGCTTGAAGTGATTCAAGATAGTGTGAGTGTGTGGGATAGAGGAAAATGACGAAGGAATTGTTAAACTAACAGCAACAAGGAAGGTCTTCATGCATGCATATGTTCTTGCATGCAGAAGACTTAAATTAGGAAACCAGTTGTATTTAATTTACTTTTCCTAAGTTTACTTTGCAAAATAAATTAAAATGATCTAAATTAACTTTAGTGAAACACTAGTTAAACTGAAAGTGAAATTAGGGTTTTCGCTTTACCTAAAGTTATAAAAGAGAGATCAATTGGTGGAGAGGACACACACACTTGTATTCTGACAAAGACAGGATACAGAAAGGGAGAGAGTCAGAAGAAAAAAAAATTAGCTGGGAAGATGGAGGAGCGAGCAACAAGATCATCGAGCTTTGTACAGCTGGGTCGTACACTCACGCAGGAGGGTGTTTGATAGGCAACTCTTTATAATGGCCATGCAATTGAGAGTTCAGGATAGACTCCAGGGTGCTCAAAACTTTCCTACATGGAAATAAAGGATCACAAGGATCCTGGACATCAATGATGCAGAGGATCACATTGACTCCACAAAGGTTGCACCCACAGATCCGGTAGATCTAGCAGCTTGGAAGAAGATAGATTCCAGAACCATGCTGATTATCATGGATGGAGTGAAGGACCATATAGTCCCTCACCTTTCTGGTAAGAATACCACATTAGAGATGTGGAAGGATTTGGAGAGTCAGTACCAAAGCATGAACGATAACAGGAAGATGGTGTTGCAAGAGAGGATACGCAGCACCAAGATGGCCAAGGGAGAAGGAGTGGTGCCTTATCTCATGAATCTCACATGGATCAGGGATGATCCTAAGTTATTGGATCTAAGATTGATGATGAGGAGCTAGTTCAGATATCCCTCAATGGATTCTCTAAGCCATGGGAAACCTTTTTCGAGGGTGTGGTCGCTAGGGAGTATCTCCCGGATTGACAGAAACTTTGGGATGACTTTGTGCAAGAGAAAACCTGCATGGGTCAAGGATCAAGCTCATCCAACAGTGCCCTATAGATTTTGGATGAGGAGGCTCTAGCCCTTATAGGGAAGAGGAAGGGGAAGGAAAAGAGGAAGAAGGATGGTAAGAAGAACCTTGGCATGTCAAAGGTCAAGTGTTTTATCTGCCACAAGCAAGGACACTTTGCCTCCCAGTGCCCAGACATGAAGAAGAAGAGTAACACTCATATGGTTGGATCTACAAAGGTGGAGGAGTTCAGAAGGAACTTCGATGAGGAATTATGCTTGATAGATTGCATGGAAAGCACCATAGGGAGCATTATATGGTACATCGACAGTGGAGCATCTAGTCACATGACTGGACATAAGAGATTCTTCAGAGCCTTGCAGGAGGGTGGAACATGGATCCACGTTGAGCTGGGTGATGATGTGCGGTATCAGGCACAAGGACTTGGGACTGTTTCATTTTAGAGGGAGTATGGCAAACCCCTCAATTTTGCTAATGTGTTGTATGTTCCAAGACTGACCAAGAACCTTATATCAGTCTCCACTCTAGAGGACAAGGGATATCAGGTGAAGTTCCATGACCATAGAGTATATATCAGGCCCAAGGGGTCAGACAAGAGCTTGTATTGGGTGATTAGCAGAAGGAGCAGGAAAGTGTACAGACTACACTTTGAGCCTGCAAAGGCTCTAGTTAGCAATAGCAGCAGCAGTCAGGGTGAGTTGTGGCATAGGAGGATGGCACACTTACACCATGGAGCACTGAAGCATTTGAGACAGGCAGTCCTTGGAGTTCCTCAGGTATAGGAGGAAAATCATAACCACTACAAGGGTTGTGCTTTGGGGAAAAACATCAAGAAACCCTTCCCATGGAGTGAGCAGAAGTCTAAGGAGCCCTTGGACTTGGTGCATTCTGATGTATGTGGACCCATGAGTGTCCATTCATTCAGTGGTTACAATTACTGTGTAACCTTCATTGATGACTATTCTAGGAAGACCTGGATCTATTTCCTGAAGGACAAGTCATAGGTCTTTGAGAGGTTCTGAGAGTTCAAGACTCTCATGGAGAACCAAATAGGAAAGAATATTTGGGTGTTGAGGATAGACAACGAAAGTGAGTACACTTCCAATGAGTTCATGGAGTATTGTTTGGATGATGGGATCAGGAAGGAGCACATTGTGCCTCATACCCCACATTAGAATGGAGTTGCAGAGTGGAAGAACAGGACTATGGTTGGAGCATCCAAGGCCATGATATTTCATCAGGGATTACCACTATTTCTCTGGGCTGAGGCATACAGGACTGCAGTATACATTCAGAACATGTGTCCCCACATAGCTTTGGGGAGGAAGACACCAGAGGAGGTCTTCACAGGAACCAAGCCAGATGTGAGCCACATTCACATATTCAATAGTGTTTTCTATTGTCATGTTCATGCTGACAATAGGAAGAAGTTGGACCCTTCTGGAGAGAATAGGTTACTTATTGGTTACAGCGAGATTTTGAAGGTATATCAAGTTTACATTCCTGCCCGTAGGAGGATCATTATGAGTAGAGATGTCCAGTTCAATGAGGACAGGGCCTTGCAAATATCTCTAGACTTACTAGCAGAGCAACAATCAGCACAGGAGTTAGGGTTCAAGTTGGAGGAGCGAGAATTACAGGTACAGGTATAGACACAGAGCGCAGGTTCTGGTGGTCAGAAGGATTCAGGTGGACAGGATCCTACAGTCATTGACTTGGAGGATGAGCTGCAGCAGGAGACAAATATCCAGCAACTGTAGCAGGTTGACACTAGGCCAAGGCCTAAATGGTTTAGTTCCACAGTATAGGATTCCAGGCAGGTTGATCCTCCATAGATATATTTTAGACGGAGCATACCACCAGAGAGACTTAGTTACATGGCACTAATGATAGAGATGATCAAATCTGAACCTTCCATCTTCAGGGAGGTTGCACAACATGATGTGTGGAAGGAGGCTATGGTTAAGTATGACTCCATTATGAAAAACCATGTATGGGATGTTTTGCCGAGGCCACAAGGGAAAAAGGTGGTGGGATACAAATGGATCTACAAGGTGAAGCATGCAGCAGACAAAAGCATGGATAAGTACAAGGTGCGCTTCATGGCTAAGGGGTTTTCATTGAAGGAGGGTATTGACTATGAGTAGACCTTCACCTCTGTAGCCAAGTATTCTTCTATTCGGACCAGTATCTCTTTAGCAGCAGAGATGGGTTGGCGAGTCCATCAAATAGACGTCAAGACTTCCTTCCTCAATGGAGTGATAGAGGAGGAGGTGTATATTGAGCATCTAGAATGTTTTGATGTGGAGAACATGGAGACACGTGTATGTAGAGTGCATCTAGCTCTTTATGGGCTCAAGCAGGCACCTCGAGAATGGAACTCGAGGATTGACAGCTATCTACGAGAGATGGAATTTCAGTGGAGTGAGGCTGACCATAACCTGTACTTATTAACAGGTGAGGTGCCTCTCATATTGGTCCTATATGTGGATGATCTCTTTCTTACAGGAGATGAGAGGTTGATTGGAGACTACAAGTCTAATCTTGCAGTGGAATTTGAGATGAAATACCTTGGGCTGATGCATTACTTTTTATTCTTGGAGGTTTGGCAGAGATATGGATGCTTCTTCATTGGACAGGGGAAGTATGTAGTTGAGATATTGAAGAGATTCAGGATGGAAGACTGCAACCCTATGGCCATACCTCTAGTTTCCAACTGGAGGAATATTGATGCATAAGGGTCGGATGGATTTAATCCCACCTTGTATCATCAGCTTATCGGATCACTTATGTATCTGTTCAACACTATACCAGACATCAACTTCGCAGTTAACTCTTTGAGTCAGTTCATGGAGGACCCTCAAAGAGTGCATTGGATGGCTGCGAGGCACATACTTTGCTACATCAGAGGTACAGTGGAGTATGGATTAGTTTATGAGCGCAAGGGGAGTGTACAATTAGCAGGTTTCATAGATGTTGACTGGGCAGGATGTGTAGAGTATCAGAAGAGTACTTCAAGTTGTTTCAGCATTGAATCAGGGTTTGTCTCTTGGTTCAGCAGGAAGCATAAGTCAGTTGCATTGAGCTCGGTAGAGGCTGATTACGTGGCTTCTTGTGAGGGTATGTGGCTGAGGAAGTTACTTGTAGGGTTTTTCGAGTGTGAGCTAGAGGATATAGTAGTTCACTATGATAATCAAAGTGGCATCAGGCTATCTGAGAATCCATTGTTCCATGACTGGAGCAAACACATAGACATCAAGTACCACTTCTTTAGAGATTGTGTAAAGAGGGGAACCATTTGATTGGAGTACATACAAACATATGAGTAGGTGGTGGACATTTTCACCAAGGCACTTTGCAGACAAAGTTTTGTGAAGTTCAGGGATAAGTTGGGGTTGCTACCGAATCCCTTCCTCATTGAGAGGGAGTGTTAAACTAGCAGCAAGAAGGAAGGTCTTCATGCATGCATGTGTTCTTGCATGCATAAGACTTAAATTAGGAAACTAGTTGTATTTAATTTACTTTTCCTAAGTTTACTTTGGAAAATCAATTAAAGTGATCTAAATTAACTTTAGTGAAACACTAGTTAAAGTGAAAGTGAAATTAGGGTTTTTTCTTTACCTAAAGTTATAAAAGAGATATCAATTAATGGAGAGAGCACACACACTTGTATTTTGAGAGAGACTGGATACAGATGGGGAGAGAAATTCAGACAGAGGAATTAGTTGAGAAGACGGAGGAGCGAGCAACAGGATCATCGAGCTTCGTACAACTGGGTCGTATACTCACGCAGGAGGGTGCTGAGGTTTAGCTGGAGTTGTTCCCAATAATTTTTCCGTGTAACTGCATTCATCGGGTTTGGGTTTGTAGTGATTGTAAAAGTTCCATATTTTCTCATAATAAAATCTATATCTCATTGTTGCACCGGTTTTCCCATCTTGGGTTTTTCCGGGGGTTTCCATACCCAAAATAATAGTGTCAATATTATGATGTGATGTTGTGATTTATTTCTCGGTTTTATATTCCACTGCATACTATAAAATATATTCATGTGTGGTTATCAGTAGATATTTTGCATGCACTGTTAGCCCTAGTTTGAATATTAAAGGAAAATTTACACGAATCCAGTGGTCTAGTTGCATGCAAGCCGCTTTTATCTTATGAATGATTTTTATGATCTCAAATGTAGCAATCATGTGTTCATTGTCTTTCACTTCTATATTGAACAACTTTAACATCAATTGAATTAGCTCCATCTCAAAATGTAAGTTATATAGGTCCTTGGATCTTTTTAAGGCATCAAAAAATATTTTCCAGGTAATACATTTTGACTCACCTCTTCACTTATTGTTGTAGTAATCAATGCCAATGCCTTATTGTCTATGGTCTTCAACACGGTTAGTTGTCTTTGTTTTTGGTATTTTGGGGTCTAAGGTTATGGAGTTAGTTATTGTTTCAATGGTCACTCCTTCACATATGCCATCCCACAAGTTATTTTAAATGAATGTGAACTTGATCTTCCTTATCCATTCTAAATAGGAGTCTTTTTCGATGAGCACTTTTCCAACCAAAGAACTCAAAGGTCACATCTTCTAAAACCTACAATTTAATAAATACTACAAAAAAATTCATAAGAAGCTTTACACTATATGCGGGTATAAGTATCTGCAAATAGCCTTACAATATTATGATTGTAAACTCATCTATACAACAGGTTCTTTGCAATCTTATTAAATAATGGCTTCAAGCTACAGTGGCTTATCAGTTTTCAAAATTGACTTTTCATAAAAATATATATAATACATTACTCCACCATTGAGAACTTAGGCCATAGTTACCAGTAGCTTCACAAAAATTATATGTTGTAGTGAGAAGCAATATACATAGTCCAATGCTCCAATTTTGTCTTCAAAAGAAATGATGCATAGCATCATGTGGAGGAATTCACACAACAATACACAGCAGCAACAATTCAATGCAATATCGTATTGCACAAATCCACCAGTTAGAACTTAGGTTATAGTTACGTGGAGACCTAGAGAATCCCGCAGCTCTTCAAAGCAGCTCAGGCGCCAATTTAAACATTGTTCCAAAACTCTTTTATGGAGGCACCACCAAAAATGCAATGCCAAAACTAATAACTACAACGTAAGCAACAACTTTGATAACGCAACACATAATGAAGGGAAAACATGAGATTATGGTTCACCAGTTCTTCATGCAGTCAAAACAGGATTAGGGTTGGAAAGAAGAAATAAAAACACAACAATGGGAAACGTGGGAAAATGGATCGGGGCGCAGTTCACCTGGAAAGAAAACAAGTCACAAGCGAGAAGACACCAAATGTAGTCACCTTAACACCATTGCATTAATAGTTCAACACAATAGAGCATGCATGGGAGGATAATTATGGTTTCCACCCTTTTTTTCTTGGAACAGTCTCGCATGAATGCAAAGTACTCAGCTCGTAGGAGACAAAGAAATCTTAGGGTTCTCTGGCCTACATAGAGGACAAAAAATTAGACAGGAAATTAATGGAATGTCAAGGAGCAAACTGACACCTGTAAAACATGCCAAAAGTGGCAGAGAGCAGAGAATATACAGACTTGCAAGAAATCAAGAATTATGGTAGTGCTCTTATTATACCACTGTAAGGATCAAAGGATGACTCTCGGATCAAAGGATGACTCTCAGATGATTGAATTTTATTAACTTTAAATGTCTTATTTATACATTGAAGAGGTGACCCTTGTCTTTCAAATTTCAATAGAATGTGGCTCTTCATTTCCCGTAAATGGAGGTTATTTACATTATGTAGATGGATCCATAATCCTTTTAGATTAGGTTTCCACAATTATAAATAATGAAGAATCGCATCCTAACCACTGCCTGATATTCATTACTTCCTTAAATTACAAGTTGTTTTAACCCAACCCATGATTTCATGTCTAAGTTACCCATATCCACTACAAGGAGTTGTTAATTCCAACTTTACTCCTATTTGCATAAATCTTTAGGTTCAAAGTCACATTGTTACCTTGATAACTAATAATTTAGTTCCAAGTACTTATTCATAATCCTATTCATTGTGCCACTATAATCCCTTAGTAAAATGTTCATTTTACACTCTCATGAGCACGTGGATACCACCCAGCTTATGCTCACAAATAGAATCATTGTCCTGGAACAGAATCCTTTAGAGAAGCAGACAACCTTGATCAGATTGAATGAAGAAAAAGTATTAGTGTATAAGAGATTACATGAATGGTTGGATATACCTAAACAGACAAATAAAGAACTAGTAATCTAGTTGAACTTAAGGCTAAATTTGAACATAGAAAAAGCACCTACAATGTACATTAATAGATTGAGATCGAATTATTAAGCATTTAAAATATTAATTGAGACAAAAGGAATATTATCCTTTACCACCTCTCATCCTACCAACACAAGTGACTTGTCAACAGAATAAGAAGAAGAACTCATAACAACTTGATCCTTTTTCCAATGCATAACTTATATTTTAATGCAAGAAGTGATAGATGAATAAATTTTATGAAATAATTTGTGTTGATAGAGACCTTATACAATACCCTGAATCAACCCCTAGCATAGATAAAAGTTTAATGAAGACCATTGAAGTTCAATGGGGGGGATGATGAGCCTTTACTGATCCTTTTGCCAAAGCATAACTTATATTTTAATGCAAGAATTGCTAGATGAATAAATTTTATGAAATCATTTGTGTTGATAGAGACCTTATACAATACCCTGAATCAATCCCTAGCATAGATAAAAGTTTAATGAAGACCATTTAAGTTCAATGGGGGGGAATGATGAGCCTTTTTTTTAGCTCAAATCATTTTGTTCACTATTTTTGGCCATTTGTAGATGAACAACATCAGCATTGGCAGTGTTCTGACCTAGCTACCAAAGAGAAAGAACCTCATATGTTTTTGCTCTAACTCCTACGTAGTGACACTATGCAACTCCAACTCATTATGGGTAACTTAGGGTCACATGGGATTATAGATTTTCTTTGCAAAGAACCTTCTTTCACAATGGGAATCCATTCTTTGTCACCATTCAAGGTTTGGTTCAAGTCATCATTCCATGGAAATGCAAGGACAAGAAAGTTTTGCTTGTTAGTATGGCACTCCAACTCAACTTGAGTTTGTTTTTCTTGTTTTTCATTTCCTTTCAAAAGTAAGTAGACTCCACGATAAAATGGTACTATAAATTTTGTTTGGGTTAGGACTCCACACTCTGCTCAATAAATTCAATACATACTATGTCTTGAAGGAATACACATTCACTTCAAGCCTCATTAAAGCATATTTCACTAACAACATGTAATTCACACTCCACCACATTGCTTACCATAACTTTGTTTCACTCTATATTCCCTTCATATTTTTCCTCAACCCATTGTATCCTACAACATACTATATTATTGCCCATTATGTTTTGTTATGTCACTTTCTTACACACTTAATGGATTCCACCTGATTTCTCATTGAAGGTGTAATTTACACTCAATTTTGTTGATGTATTTGTAACTACGGAATGTATTCACTTGTATATCTTATGTATTGTACCCCGATGTTTACTCCGGGAAGTATTTGTAATGTAATTGAGTCATGTCATGCCCCTATGTTCCGATCGGGAGATTCAATAACGTAAACAAGTCATGTAAAGTCATTGAGTTTAACCCTCCATTGTAAGTCGGGGCAATAGTCTCCAAAATTGAGTCAAGGTTAAACCTCCTTGTTGATTGGAGGGAAAAATCCCCACAGTTGTGGGGCACTAGGGTTATTAGACTCTCCTAGAGATTTCGGCCATGGTAAGTAATTTTTAAGTGAGGCCGACATGTTGGAGTGGACATTAAGTGAACGAAAGAATATAAATAGAGAGTGAGCCTCTCTATTTATCATACACACGCTCACTCATTGGGGTGAATGAGTGAGAGAGGAGAAGCTCTCTCAAGTGAGAGAGAGAGAACAAGTTGTTGGAGATCATCTTTATGTTTTCGGGTTTTTACTGCTGCCATTAGTGCTCATTCTATCTCTGAGGAATTTGCAGGGTTTTCCCCTTTATGGTTTCCCCAAGGAAAATTCTTTGTGTCTCTTGTCTCTTATGTTTATTGTTGTGCATGTTATTCTCTCAGATAAGATCCTAAGATCATATTGCTTAAATGATAAAATATAACATGGTATCAAAGCTAACCTGAGAAGAAGACACTATACAGTTGTGGAAGCTAGGGCTTCTTAATTTTTGGGTCTCTCTCCACAATCCATCAGCAAACGTATGCTAGGCTAACTCTCCATTGAAGGGCGCATCTTTCTGTCGAAGTGGAATTTGATTCCGAGCATTTTCAGTTTTTGCTGCGGGAAATTAGGGATTTTTACAAAAGAGGAATTTTCAAGTGAGTCGGACATAGGATTACTCTCCTCATAAAAATTGAAATTTAGAGACCTGGGTTGATATTTTTGGTTGGGTGAAACTTTGGGAAAGTCAAACCCTAGTTTGACCCCGGGCCTGAAAAACCCTAAAATACGGAAACTGATAGTTTTGGTATATTCACTATATCTCGAGATTGGAGAATTCTCAGGTGCCAAAACTTTCACAGGTTGAAGATAAATTCATGATGTCACTGTGTCCAATTTTCAGCCTCATATTCGCTATATTATAGGAGATATGGTTCCTCCAAGTTAGGGTTTCGTCCTCCCTAGGATTCCTCCCCAAGCAGGACACCTGGGGAGAATTGCTATATCTCGGGCTACAAAGGTCCAAATTAAATTTCTCAAGATTTCAAGAAATGGTATGGATAGTACTTTCTATGGTAAAAGTTTCATACCCCGAAGATGAAACAGTGACACGTGGAAGTCCGTACAACTTAGCTATGTTGAACAGTCTTGAAACAGGTAACCTTGGGAAAACGCTCATAAGTCCCAATTTTTGAAACAAATTTTGATGAAACCTATGGTTTTGGAACAAGGAAAGACTAGGTTACCTCATTATGAAATTTTAGACACAGAGGTGTAGTACTTTTGGAGATACCATAGAAACAATATCAGGAATTTCTGTAGAAGAAATTGGTAAACTAGGGCTTCCTGTTCTGGGAGCTTCCCTCCAATGTTTTCAGAAAAGGAGTACATTGGATAGCTCGCCTTGAATATGTATATATTTCTATCCAATAAGATCTGAAATATTCCAAGTTTTGAAAAATAGGGTTTCTCTGACAAACCCTAGATCAGCCAGCTCCGGAACCAGGACGGACACCTCAAATCGGTAAGATCTAATATTTTGCTATTTACATTTGAGGTTCTTATTTCAAGATAACTAATCACACTAGCTTGATGAAAACCTTGGTGGGGCTAACAACTTCCAAGCATGGAAGTATAGGATCTCACTAGTTCTTGAAGGATATGAATTGGACACCTACATAAGTAGAGAGGTTCCAGTTCCAGAGGGAGATGAGGTTAAAAGCCTTACCCTTTACTGTTTTAATTACTAATTTTAAAATACTATCATATACATGCTTGTTAGGAACAAGTTTACCGCTAGAATCATTTAAAGAAATAGTTATACCAATGTTAAATGAAACATATCTAGCTCATCCATACCCATCTCCTGTTGGTATTTTCATTACATAACCCATAGTAAACTTACCATTAGAACACCCAGTATTGTAAGCGCAAGAATAACTTGGTCAAGGTCAAGAAGATCATTGTTGATTCAATCAAGGATCACCTTATACCACAAGTGTCTTCCCTAAAGACACATAAAGAGATGTTTGGTTCCTTGACCAAGCTATTTAAAGGGAAGAACATAAATCAAAAGATGACTTCGAGAAACCAATTGAAGAATGTGAAGATCCAGAATGTTGAGACCATACAGTCATACTTTACAAGGGTCTCTCAAATCAAAGAGCAACCTGAAGCGGTAGAAGAAGAAGTGGAGAATGCAGAAGTTGTGATAACCAACTTGAATGGCCTCCCAGGATCATGGGATTCATTTATTCAAGGAATGTGTGCCAGAAGGAAGTGATTACTTTCAGTAGACTCTGGGAAGAGTACACACAAGAAGAATCTCGACTCATAATAAGAGAAAATAAGATGGGAGCAACTGAAGATCAAGCTCTCACCATCCAAAGAAGATCCCTCAAGCAATGAGGAATACGAAGGACTAAACTCTTGAAGAACCTCTTATCCATCTTAGCATTTGGATAAGAAATGATGTTGTTATGAATGAAGAAGATGATGAAGCTGAAAGAAGGAGTCTACCCACGAAACAAATAAAGTAAGTATTCAATTGTCATTTCATGATATTGTTTTGTTCAATTGATGTGTTATGCATGATAGAATGTTTTCATCAATGACAGTATACTACTAATATGCATGTGATGGGTAAGTAGCTCATGTTTCTATACAACTCTCCATTTATACTTATCTAGAATGAAACCTCTTTGCTGACATATTGGATTAGTGCACAATTTCAATCTTGTCTTGGTAGAGATGGAAGGCATCTAGAAAGTTTCTGTGAGATATGGATGAATGTTGTATTGGCTAAAATAGTTGCATGATTATATATTTATGCATAAGAATTTACCATTATGAATATGCATTATGAAATATTTCTAATCATACAACTGATGCATTTGACTTGTAGGAAAGATCGCGTACATAATCACCTACACGAAAAGAAGGATGAGACTTGTTCTGAAGAACAAGTGACATCATTGATGCAGAGCCTTCCAGCTATGAAGAAGTAGCCAAGAAGAAAGGGAAGGAGTGTACCAGTTCAAGAAGAATGATGTCTAGGATGAAGTATTGGGACCTGAAGGGAAGCTCGTAGTTCCATCATGCAGTAGATATAAGACAAGATTTGTAGCACGAGGTTTCTCATGGAAAGAAGGCATAGACTATGAAGAGACATTTGCAGCCACTAGAAGTTAAGACACATGACAGGAAGAATCATGTGTGCAAATGGAAGAAGGCCGTGTACAAGCTCAGAAGACACCCATGGGATAACACATACATGAGGAGCTTGAAGATCACCTAGAGTGATGAAGATCTTAATCTTTGCTACAAGGTTGAAGATGAAAGACTATAGAGAATGACAAGCTCACAGATGGGTGCGAGAATAAATTTTGAAAAGGTTCAAGATAGAGGATCTTGGTATTCAATGACCCTAGATGGATACATAGAATAATAGTAGCAGAGGAAGCTACTTGTCACTTCGGTACAGAATGTTTCAGTGCATAGAGTACGAAAGACAGAGGGAGTATGATGCTCTGCTTCAGAGGGAGTGTGTCACATAGCCCAATTTTGTAAAAACAATATTATGTTATTTGATTTTATTTAAGGACAATATGTTAAATTTTATGCTAAGTTGTAATTGATGACTCAGCAGAGTCAAGGATATTTAATGTAATTCTGAATATTTTAATTATAAATAAATAAAGGTGGAGACAACAACTTAGGAGAGCTGTTAAAAGAGTGTTTACTGGTCAAATTGGTGGAGGAGACTGGGTGGAGAGCAAATAGACATGTGCCAGCATCCTCAAACCACTTCCAACTGTTGCAGGTGGCAACCTCCCTACATTTTGGGTCATGATTCCCCAAGAAAGTGGAATCAGAGCAGGTGGCTCAATTAATGACAACTGACCCAAAATACCTTGCCAATCTTTATAAAAATGCCCATCGAAGAGCTGAGGCTGCTCATTCTACAGAAGTGATCATTCAAGTGAATGTACTTCAGAGAAATTCAATGGAAGGGAATTGTGGAAAGAGTTTGAGAGGATAACTGCTAAGTGATCTAGTGCATCTTTTCAACTGAAGGATCTTACTACTGAGTGCAGAGTGTTTTACTGAGTCATTGGACTAGTCTATTGTTTGCATGCTCCACCATTTCTCAACCAAGAAGACCAGGAACAGGCTCGGGGGTCCTAAGGAAGCGTTGTTTGAGCGTTCTCCAGGAGTTGGCAGGGAGGAACAGCCTCCTAACGCTGTTGTTGTCTATCCTAATCAGGTTCTACATTTTTTGTTTTACTGTGTTAGATAGATAAATATAAATCTGACTGTTAGATGAATGTTAAATATTTAGTTGTAAATGTTAGAGTTAGTAATCTTATAGACTATTGAAGAAATAAATCTGAAATAGTAATGTGTTAAGATGGAAAATAATTCTAATCTGTGTTTTTCCACACCTGGAAGGACCAGGCCGTACTCCAGCATAGTCAAAGTATTTACAGTAGATGAAGAAAATGTTAAGAGACTGAATAGAATAGATGTGCTTCTGCATTTCATATTAGAAGAGTAATTTATTTCAGTATGTAGGTTATTATTAAAAAGAACAATAATCTAGTTATCTATGTTTATTGTTTTACAAGCTTATTTAGGTAAATATACTGGAAAAGAAATAGCAGTAATTTAGTACAGATAGAAGGATTATTATATTAAAGAAAATACTCTAGTAGATAAGATGTTGTGTTTACATAAAATAGATTATTTTCTTTTATATTTCAAGTTAAAATATGCTGGAGGTTAAACTGTGTTATGTTATAAATATATTCCTTTATGTTTATTTTATAACTATTTGCAAATGCAGTAGAAAAAACACAGTCAAGCTACTTTATTACATTCAGTTAAATAAAGAAATAAACTACAAATACTTAGTTTTATTTCCTAATAATATCAACTAAACTAAGTTTAACAAATACCATAAACCAAGTAGAGATACATTAAAGTATTTAAAATATAAAGAACAAACTAAGCTAAGTTACAGAATCTAGGTTTTTACTTTTCAAAGAACTCCGAGTAATTTCAACTTGTCAGCTTAAGTAAATAAAACAAAAGAATGTGATAATAACTAGTATATAAATAAATATCTATCTAAGTACAGAACTGTTTTATATTTATCAAATAAGTTATACCTGTAAAAGGTATTCTACAGGGTTGAAACCCTAAACTAAAATTATTATTACAATGAAAAACAATTAAGCTAAAATCCATTATTTTGGATCGTTACATCAATAAGCAGTTAAACTATTAAATACTGGATACAGTCCTTATAATAAATATATAAACAGGTATAATTTAAGAAATCTTAATATACACTAGTAATAATATTAACTTAAAACAATATTTTTTTTACCTATTTAAATAAATTAAAAGAATTATTTAAACAAGGGTTTCATTCAGGAAAACCCTAGCTCGTATTCCTCAGCCAACAAATAAATATTACGAACTACTCTATGACGGAGTTACAGTTATAATCTTAAATAAATAACCATATTATATACACAAAATATATTAAACAGTAATAATTTTCATTCACAGTCGAATAGGGTAAAAACCCTAAGTTACACAAAGTCACGAAATAGAATTTACTACAAAACGAGTCCGAGCTCGAAAGAAGTCTTTTTTAAAAAACATTGTATTGCATTGACAGGTCGTAAGGCTAGAAATTTAAACCAAATACAACACCCAGCTCACGGCCAGGACTAACCATCGATGAAGCAAGGGTTGTAAATAGAATAGAACCCAATAATCATTTAAAAAGAAACTACATAGCTAAAGATGAAGCTGGACAAGCTTCCAAGCTCAGGGTTTCCCATCGACAACCCTATTACAAGTAGGGAAAGAACCCAAACGATGAATGCAGGGCTTACCGAATTAGAGACATGACATTCGAAGACATCCCTCTTTGTCCTCTTCACGATTTGCAAGTGGAGTCTCGAGTTCCTGCAAGGAGTATACAATACAAAGTATTATTTACAAAAATCTTAAAATATTGGAAAACCTACTGTAAAAATAACAATGCTGTAAATCTTCTATGTTGAAAATAACACTAAATAATTACCTTAAATGAGAATGGAGAACAGTCTAGCGGAGAGACTGTCACTAGCTGCAAACTGCTCATACAAATCTCCAAACTCTACAAAAATGGTGAAGCACAATCCAACATCAAGTAAAGCCTAGCTTATCACCACAGTGACAGGCCACGGGAAAGCAAGATGGAGCTTTGGGCAGGCCACAAGTAAGTGCAGAACAAAACCAATAACCTCTCAGAGGATAAAAACCCACAGGCAAGGAGTTTGGCAATAAGATTGAGCACTGAAGACTACAGCAACATTAACTCAAAACTCGGAGCAAACTGGAACAAGAAAGAACCCACGGCGGCCATGAAAATTATGCAGAGCAGCCCGAAGGCTAGTGTGAACTAAGGAGGAATAATAACAAAGGGTTAGGGTTTCGTTGGTTTTATATCTCCAATACACAGACAAGAGGTGACCACATGCCCTCAATAATTCAAACCATGCATGGGTCGAGTTCTATAGTTCACCTGCGATCAATAATTCCAATTATTTAAACAATGATTTAATATCAACTTTGCATAAGCTTTGATGTTTGCATATATAAACATCCCATCGATAATCATATGTCAAATTATCGTAATGTTGGTAGCACGATATGGGAGTTTCTGTTAAACCATAATTTATCAACGTCGACCCTAGCAAAATGTAGTAACCATTTGATGTATGGAAAAATCCAAAGTTGAATTGTTTAGAACCTTCGAACTAACTATAGATTTGTTTATAAACATTGTGAATATTGCATGTTTATAACCCTTTTGAAATCAACAATACGAATGGTATTAAATTATAAAGTTGGATAGCTTAGTAAAAGAATACATTCATGAATTCTTTTACAAAGTTCAATTGGATTTAGACTTTAATAAACACTAGTTGCATCTCAACATGTAAATTGCTAGTAATTTACCATGAATATTTATTTGGTAAGGTAATTTTGTGAGTATACAAGATAACTTGTACCTAGCATAGGATAGAATGTTGAACATTATAGAAATATCTCCCTTAAAAGCTGTTATAGATAATAACTTAATATAAGAAAGGCGTTATAGTAATAATGAAAATTACAATGGAATAATCCTACTCAAGTCCATAATCATTGGAACAACATGGATGGACTTAGATTTAAGAAGTAAAGGCAAATAGTATTCCATGTGAAATGACGTAGTCGATTTTTATGCTAATCAAGCTTTTAATATCAAGAAGTTTTTACAGGCAGTAAATTTCCCTACAGAATGTAAATATCAAACAGCTTGGTACTCAAGTAATTAATACGATAAGGTATATGATACAATAGTACATGCAGTACGACATTGACGAGGAAGCTAATAACCTGTTAATGAGCAATTGATTTATACATATAGTAATAGGTTGATACTTACTATACTAGTAAGTTAAAAAGGAAATCAAATTTTATATTCTAATGAGAATCTTACTATCAGTATTGATCGAAGCTCTTCCATGTATAAAAACCAATAGTACAATAAGTATAACATTTGCAAGATAAGCATATCAAAGTAGAATTTACTATGCAAAAAATATTACAAGTCTAGAATCCACAGTAAATATCTTTACTGTCGCTAAGTTTGATAAAGAAAAAAACTCATTTATTTGAACTTTGCTTACAAGAAAAACTAGAGAAAACAAACTACTTTACCTCATTGAAGTTGCTTGGAATTTATCAGCTTATCTACTGAGCATATTAATTGCAAATAGAAATACTTCATGATACTTTATGAATTTAAAACGTTTACTTGTTCGATCATACATGTAAACCTGTAAGAACCAGTAATCTTTCTGTGTTAGCATAAATGCTAAGTAAGTCCAGGATTCAAAGTTAGATTCCACCTACTTACCATAAAGAAGACTCATCAGTAAACTGAAATAAAACATAAACGCAAGTAAACCTTATTTATGTTACGAAAAGGAAACTGCTTTAGTTAACGTAATTTGAAAATATGTAATACTAATAGTTGATTTGTTTCTTTTTCCGCTAACCTTTAGCTGTTAGTAAACCACAGCATCAGCATTTTATGTTATCTCAAAATTTTAATTTTTTGTGAAAATTTGGGGTTTTAACAGAGTGACTACAGAATGGGATCAGGTGTTATCTCTTGGTTTAGTAGGAAGGAGTCTTGTATGGCACTGAGTAAAGCCAAGGCAAAATATGTTGCCACTTTCTATTTGCGAGGTAGTATGTTTCTTTTGAAAACTACTATTTGATTTGGTTGATCTGACTTGCATTTTTTGTATGATGCAGAGAGAAGCAGTGATCCAGATCGAGATCTCTTGAAAGACGGAGTTCTAGCATAGCCAGTGAGACAATTTGTATGAGCATAAATCCTGGCGAAGCTCATAGGTTGCCCATATGTAATCGGTCCTGTAGGTTGTCCTCGGATGTAATCGGTCCTAGAAAATCTCTCAAGTTATCCTTGGACGTAATCATCCCTGATGTGATTCTATGCTAAAAATGGCCAGAGTGAAGTTTGAGTACTTCAGGGAGAAGCTTGGTGTTCTCTAGATAGAGGTTCCTTCCAAGGGGAAATGATGGGTCCATGAGCCCTTCTGACATGGTGAGAGGATTGGTTCCTTCCATGGTCAGATGTAAGTGCAGAGATGCTCTGATATGATTGTGGGTTGTGTTACCACATGGTCAGTGCAGAGCCATTCTGATGTGATTGAGGGATGTGTTCCCACATGATCATATATAAGTGTTGAAGGCCATTCTCTGGGAGAATGGAGGCACCTGGTCAGTTACTAGGAATACTCTGCCTAGAGCTGAGAGCCATTCTGATATGACTATGGGATTGGCTCCCACATGATCAGATATAAGTGCAGAGCCTTTCCCCAGATGATAGATGGTGTTTCCTATCATGCCAACGAATGTAAGTGCAAATCCTTTTCGCGAAAGATAGATGGTGTGTCCTATCATGCCAATGGATGTAAGTGTGGAGCCTTTCTTTGGATGGTCGATGGTGTGTCCTACCATTCCCGTAGATATAAGTGTTGATCCCTTCCTTGGATAGTATATGGTGTGTCCTACTATGCCAAAGGATATAAGGGATGTGCCTTTCCTTGGATAGTAGATGGTGTGTCCTACTATGCTAGAGGATATAAGTGATGTGCCTTTCTCTGGATAGTATATGGTGTGTCCTGCTATGCTAGTAGATGTAAGTGCCGATCCTTTCCTTGGATGATAGATGGTGTGTCCTATCATGCCAGTGGATGTGAGTGTTGGGCCTTTCTGACATGGTGGTGGATGTGTTGCTCCCATGGTCAGATGTGAGTGTTGGGCGTGCCTTTCTGACATGGTGGTGGATGTGTTGCTCCCATGGTCAGATGTGAGTGTTGGGCGTGCCTTTCTGACATGATTCTTGGAATTGTTCCTCCCATGGTCAGATGTAAGTGTTGGGCAGGCCTTTCTGACATGGTTCATTCCATGGTCAGATATAAGTGCTGAAGAAGATGAATACCTACATGGAGGCTAGGCCTACAACCAACATGAAAAAGGGCTGGCTCTGTAGAACTTCCTATGACGAGAAGAATGAAGAGATAGCACCATTTGATTGAGATAGCGAAAGTGGTGATGATAATGATGATCCAGTGATTATCCAATGATGATCCAACTTTGATGATGATCCAGATCAAGTGATGATCCAGACTTGATGATGATCTAGTGATGCTCCAGATCAAGTGATGATCCAAAATCGATGATGATCCAGTGATGATCCAAACTTGATGAAGATGACTTGACAATGAATATGACTTGAATATTAAAATGACTTGATGATGATCCAGATGATACAGAGAAGAAGACTTGTGCTGATAAATTGTGTCGAGAGAATACCTTCCTAGTTAAGAGGGAGTGTTGATGTATTTGTAACTTCAGAATGTATTCACTTGTATATCTTATGTATTGTACCCTAATGTTTATTCTGGGAATTTTCTGTAATGTAATTGAGTCATGTCATGCCCTGATGTTCCGATCGGGAGATTCAATAATGTAAACAAGTCATGTAAAGTCATTGAGGTTAACCCTCCATTGTAAGTCGGGGCAATATTCCCCACAATTGAGTCAAGGTTAACCCTCCTTGTTGATCGAAGTGCAAAGTCCCCATAGTTGTGGGGCACTAAGGTTATTAGACTCTCCTAGATATGTCAGCCCTGGTAAGTAATTGTTAAGTGAGGTCGACATGTTGGAGTGGACATTAAGTGAACGAAAGAATATAAATAGAGAGTGAGCCTCTCTATTTATCATACACACACTCACTCATTGGGGCGCATGAGTGAGAGAGAAAGAACAAGTTTTTGGAGATCATCTTTATGTTTTTGGGTTTTACTACTGCCATTGGTGCTCATTCTATCTATGAGGAAGTTGCGAGGTTTTCTCCTTTATGGTTTCCCCAAGGAAAATTCTTTGTGTATCTTGTCTCTTGTGTTTATTGCTATGCATGTTATTCTCTCAGATAAGATCCTAAGATCATATTGCTTAAATGATAAAAATCTAACAAATTTCAATGGAGTTCTCCCCTATCCCAATGGAATATTCAGAGATCCACCACTCTATAGATTCCTTAGAGTGGTGAAGATTTCATTGCAACTAAATGGATAGGTGGAATATTCCTATCAACAGCTCAACATAATATTATGAGAACCTTTAATGGTGTTCATAAAAACAGATTGCAATTCAATTAAATATTATTAAATCTTTTGATCATTAGAGTTGAGTAGTATCATCTCTAGAGTGTGTAATGGAAGTGTTAGAGATTTAAATTCTTTAGTTTCACAGTAGGCGTGCATATATTTCCTTTGTAAATTTCCACTCCTTATTGCATTTCGTTCTAGCCCTCTTACAATTGTACTTTTACTTCCTATAATGGAGTAATTAGGAAAGCAATGCTTAAATCTGAATTGTTGTCTTTACTTCGGAAGATAACTTACACTAAGCCTTGTGAGTGTGAGTCATATGGTTGTACAATTCTTTATGGAGATTTTTGTCATTAATCTTTCAAGTCAACAATCCTTGATATTTGGACAGTTAAGGTACTGGATATATTATTCTTCGAATGTACTCTTCATTGTCAATATAAAATTTGTTATTTATTTTACTTTCATAGAACTATATCGGCTGCAAATTTTTCAAAAATGTTTTTTCTTATTAAATTTGTGTTTCCAATTTATCGTCGTCTTAAGATTATTCGAAATATTTAATTCACTCTTGGATTAGTCAATAAAATTTATTTTCTTAGAATTTCTAAGCCCTTATTCTTAACATTATTCTCTTCAGGACTTAATGAAAATGTTCCACTGCACTCTCTACTCCTCCCTCTATAGGAATATCAAATAAGGGCATTACCATTGGAGAAATATTTTGAAAAAAGAAAATAAATATTGAACTAGGAATAACAAGTCAAAGTCTTATTATAGTAAGGTCAAGCAACTGGCATTTGCACTAGTATAACAATGTTCTTTAGTTCTTACACAAATAGTGTAAGATTGGAGCCAACAATCCATGTTGATACAAGCAAATACAAATTAGTAGAATGAGACTTCCCAGTGATATATATAAATGCATCAAGAACAAACTAGAATAGTTAGAAAACTACATCAGGGAAAAGTCAACATTCATTACAAAAAAAATTCATAAAACTCAATACACCAATCTGCTCTAATTAGTTATTTCTAACAGCAATACCATATCCAATTTATGATAAATGATCAAAAACAGTTGTCGTAAACAAATAATTTTAGGTATCATTAGTATTTCCCATATAGGCATTGCAAAACTTTAGCTTGTCCCTGGCATCCTTTATATAAGATTAAAACTAGCTTAAACTAAATCATCACTCTATATAAACATCAAACAAAATCTCATTTTTTAAGCACAAATGCATCCCATAAAACACTTGAGAGATAGCAATCACTATGTGTAATGTGGATGTAAATTTAGAAAATAAAAACACATTAAAAATAGTTACAAGACATGCATAGAGTTCTAAATTTGTATGCTTCTTAATTTCGTGTACCAAAATCTTATCACTTACCAAAATATATGAGTGAGATCAATACAATGACCATAACTTGCAACAACTAAAAATGTATTAGATCATAGGCACTCGAGTTTTGTAATTAAACATTGAACTAGTTAATGAAATCTTAAGTTTACTTATTCATATCCAAAATTTATTTGTATATCTTAAACAAGTAATAGTTTTTTTTTGTTATTTTTTGTGTCCAGTTATAGCTATATTTTTCTTTTACTTTTCATATCAAAACTTTTAAACCATACTTTCTCATGTTTGTTAGTCCCTTTACATCACACACCTTATAAGTATGACTCCGAGATAGAAAATCTTATAAAATGATTGCATATCACAATTTTTGAATTCTACATTGTGTGAGAGATAAGTCAATGGAAATTTTATTCGCCATCATTAAGAGCAAAGAGTTATGACATTATAAATTTTCATTTATCCATGGATAAGAGATGAAACTAGTTTAATGTTGACACGTTCCCAAGCAAGTTAGATGTAAGTACAACAAAAAACACACTATTATACAACCATGACCCCAAACCCATTTGGGCATGATACCAAATATGATCAATGAGTAAGCTTGTCTTGACCTCCTGAGATAAGTATGAAGAAATTGTCTATATGCATCAAAACAAATTCTTCTTGCTAGGGTGAACATGTTATAATTTTTTAGCATAATTAGACTACCCAAAAGAACACAAAGCACATGAAATTTAAAGCCATGTTTACATAGGCATAGAAAACAAGCCTTTCTCTTTAATTACACAAATCGGGACTTGGACTATGAATATAAAAATGGTATTAGGGTCCTTCAAACATCCGTTTGGAAGCCAAACTACCATTTTCTAGGGACCCGGAAATCAAGATGAACAAAAACAATAATGAAAAAAAATGAGATACAGCTGCAGACATTCAAACCTAGGACCAACTAGCACCGAATATTATAGAAATCCACACACAAAATATTACATGACTACTAATTGGGGATGACCCACATAAACCTACTCTTCCATAACCACCTTACTCTATTGTTAATGATGATGATGTTGTAAATACATTTGACCCACTACTACATTAAGGGAAAATCAAGGGTTGAGAGGATGAAAGGGAGGTAAATATGCTAAAGGCACAAGAATCATACTAACACCACAAGTTTATTGGGAAAAATATTCAAGAAAACAACCAAAGGATTGGTCACAAAAAAAATGTATAGAAGGAGAAAAGACATGAAAAAAACTTGCCCTCAAGAAAAAATACATTGGTTGTGTTCTTAGTGGTACTTTCATTTATTACATTTTCAATGGGGAGATGCCAAAGCAAAGTATGTGGCCTCTACCAAGGACTATGATGGAATCTATTTCTATGTATTCATTTTCCTTGTACTTTGAGGATAACCATATTTATCATAGTGTAAATTGAAGAATTAAGTAGCCTCTTTTGGGGGCAGAATGTTGACACAATTTGTAAGGAAATTATTTACAGCAGAAGAGGATACATTATGGGTTCTTGGAAGCAAAAAATTAAGGCATTTGTAAAAAATATAATATCCTATTAATTATCACAATAGTCTTCAACATAACACAATTTAATATGATTTATTCCAAAACTACTCTTCACAAATATACTCCACAAACATATTTACAACAAAGTAGATGACATAAGCTATTATTAATAGGGTCATAAGTCTCACTCAATAAACCTTGAAAATATTCATTATGGTAGTAAAGAAAATAAGGAGTCACCTTATATTATGTTTCAGTTCTATCCATCTTTCATTTTTCAAATTCAAGGCACTAATCTTGTGTATGGACTCCAATGCCACTTATATAACTTCACCTAGGCTACACATATAATGGATTGGGAAGGATAGAGGATTTGTTATGTTCGTGTTGCAAAAACAAGAGGAAAGAAGCATGGCTATATATATGGTCTACTTCAACTAATAAATTGATCAAGGCTAATACATACCACAGAGACCATTTGGCTCTTATACCAAATGTGGTGGTGGTATTTTCCTTGAAATAATGATGTTTGATATAGATGAATTTAAGAAGAAGAAAATTTCACGGTGATAATTTTTTCCAAATAGAGCACAAACCCTTCATATAGTTCTTTCAGGAAAAATGATGAGATTAAACAATCGGTAGCTATTTACAAAATCCAATAAATTAAAGGCAAATTTTAATAAGAAATAAGTGAACTTCCAGTTCCAAGTTTATGTAGAAAACTACAATTTTCCAATAATATTTAGAGATAAAAATAATAAGGTTGTATCCCTAAAGTAGTACCTCCAAACAAATTTCTATTTTGCACTCTCTTAGAAGAAGATGTGATTGGATATTCCAAATAAATTCATTTATGCTCTGTAATCCCTCGTTCAACTAGGCATCAAAAGGATTTTCTTCACTAAATTCCCTCCTACTTAAAAGCCTCTTTTGCAGATAAAACAACAATAATTTATACAGAGCGGAGATCTATATAACATTGCCTTCTAACTCACCTATTATGGCTTCAAGTTCTCATACTCTTTCATTCATTCTTGCATCCAATAGCCTTATGATCTCATCCTAAATGATCACCTTCTATATCATTTGGTATCTCTTATACTCATCCATTTACTAAAGCAATGGATCTACAATTTGACAATCCTTCCATACCTCAAACCAAGGACCTCCAATTGTATAGTGTATAGCTTTGGGATGATTTGTATCATTAAAATTATTGTGACAAACAAGGAAATTCTAGGTGTTGGGAATGGATCTAATGTCACTATCATCAATCCAAGTGAATCTTTGCAAAAATCCCCTAGATTAGGAATTCACAACAGAGGGTATCAAAAGTATGTTCTTGGGGTGCTCATAATTATACAAAACCGTAGATGACCAATTCTCTCTGGGGTAAGTAGTTTTCACAACCCCATGCATTTTTGTAACACTATTGGGCTTGTAATCATGTTTGACACACATTATAGCATAGTTCTCATCAATGAGCTCAATTAGTTCCCTAATGTCAACAATGTAAATAAATCACAGTCTGCGAACATAGCCCCATTCCCAAACACAACTAAGAATGGAGTTAAGAACCTAATAAAGAAAAACTGGGTGATCTCAGTGTGATCCCTTGTGCAATAGTATATCCCAACCCTCTGGAGATATTCCATAAATCACCTCCTTCACTTGACAGGAATTCCAAGATGATCCCATGCTTGTTAGTAGCAGAAAATATATGCCTCCTTTCTCATTTTTCAAACAAAGCAAGAAATCCCTACATCAGTATTGAAATCTCAAGGCCCAATTCAATCTCATTGTGGTTTGATTAATATCCCTTTATTCAACAATACCGGATGGTTCATTTCAGTCAAAACCTCACTAATATATGGCATTTTCCATCATCTATCAATTCCAAGGCTCTCTCCCCATCACCCTCCATTTCTACACCAAGGTTTTTAAGTCGCAAAGATAGTGAATCGTATTTGAATTCAATAAGGATTTTGGAAGCTAACTAGTAGCATGATTGGGACTGGGAATGGGGTTCACATTTGTAGCTCCCACCTCAAGTTTGTTTCAATCTTCAAATCCAAAGCAGAATATGCGGGAAGACCGGAGATCACAGGGTCCAATGTCACTACAGCCTCAAGTAGGAATCATAAGGGGGTTGTGATTACTGAGAGAAAAAGGTGCTTCCAAAGCTCAAGATATTTATGGGTTACTATCCATGTGAGAATATTAGCTATCACTAAGGGGAATGTAACGACCAACTTGAGATGCAACAACCATGGGATGGGAGGAAACTATGTGAATGGATCCTATTGTAGTTTTGGGGATCATTTTACAAAGGATTTGTAAGCATTTGGAGTGCATTTGGACACAACTTTGAAGAAGAGGAAAGAATATATTGTTCAGAGGACCTAGGGTTTAAGCAAGTGGTTCTTATACCAAATTTCATGCCTACCCAAATAAATCTAAGTTACTACCATATTTACAAAAGATGATAATTAAAATAAACCTAAGTAAATTCATTGAATTTACCTGAACGTTTGTTAGACCGCATGAAAAAAAACCACATTAACATTCATCTACATTTAAAAAGATTCCAACAACTAGTAATTGAATCAATGGGGATAACTAGGATTAAGGCATACATGTATTGAACTAGAATTCATATGTTACTTACCTCAATTTAGTCAAAACTCGGCCACCAACTCCCAGAATAGAAAAAATAATGGGAAACAATATATGGGTGACAACTCTACTCCCAACCCACCCNTATGTTACTTACCTCAATTTAGTCAAAACTCGGCCACCAACTCCCAGAATAGAAAAAATAATGGGAAACAATATATGGGTGACAACTCTACTCCCAACCCCCCCCTCAGTCAAATATTGAGATCCCTCGAGCCATTAATTAGTAGAACTATGCCATAACATCCTTCTAACTCCTTCTCAATCAACTTGACTAAATCAACTCTCATTTACCTCAACACCTCCTCATCATGGTAGGAAATCCTCACAACATTATCAATAGTAAACCCATCACGAGCAACAAACAACAAACCCCCTTAGCCTAAAGGAAGAGAGAGAAGAACCATGTAATCCTCCTTCCCCCCTTATAATAAACACTTTTTCCATGCACTAATACCCCTCTTAGCTTAATGGATCCCAATTTTATCTTAAGTATGCACCTAATTATTTCTTCATTTTATGAATATTTGCTTATATGCATTTATTTTATATGTATCATATTATGCAGCTATAAATATACTTTATTTTTCTCAATGGGGCAATACAAGATTCCTCAAATATATATGGGACTTAATGGTTAGTTACCTCAAAATCATCAAGAAACCGTGTGTGTTACATGCCATATATTGCTTTGAAGTTGTATAGTAATGGTGTTGTCCCTAGTTGGGTAGGATTTGACTCATTCCCAAGGTGAAGGGTGGTGGAAGAAAATTTTAGCCTTTAAAAGAAGGTGTCAATGATATCAGCATCATCCCCTAGATCATCTTGTCGAAATGCATGTAACAACATTTCCTTCATGGCACTTGTTTCCTATAAAAAATCATCCATCCCAACATTTATTTCCTTCCCTTCATTCCCAACATATGAAGAACTAATGTTACTGTAGACACTATGAATCGGTGACTCGAGACATGGTGGGAATTGAATAGGTGGTTTATTCAACCGTGCTTCATATGCTTCCTCTTTGAGTTGCATGTGTTTAGTATCATTCTCTCAATTCGACATCATAGAGGGGTGCAGTCAAAGACGGTGGAAAAGTTACTCATCATCAAAATTATGATTGCAAAAAAGGTAATATTACATTAATGACACTAGTAAAGACTAGGCATTTAATATGTTCAAACATTATACCAAATAAGTATTTAAAGCATGGATTCTTTTTCCAACAGTGCATTTGAAAAAAACCACTTTATAAAACAAAATGTCAAGTTAAGCAATACATTTACATTAATTCCATTGAAAAAAAATACAATTAATGAACTTTTTCTTATGCCCCAAGTGTACGTCTAAAGGAAGTCCCAATGCAAGACATTTTTGACAAGTGATTGGTGTTATTTCAAAAGTTATAGTTTAATAACAACTCATCACTAGGAGACAACCTACATATTGCATGCACAACAAGAAATCTGCCACGATTTCCTTTCCATAAAGAACTCCTTGTCATCGGAGTGTTCCTCAAATGAACAATTTGCACTAAATAATGAACACCTACAACTATTTATGAACTTTGCAATGTCCCCATGAGTGCATGGAAAATGGGTTAAATATAAAAGGTTCTTCCTATTGATGTTTCCATAAGATGATCATTCATGCACATACTATACATGGATATGTTATGTTTATATTTAAAAATATTCAAGTAATTAAATAGAGGACCACAAAATGGCATAAGTGCTACCAACTATTTGGGAGAAATTAGTACATGTGAAAGGATAAAAAACTCAATATTTGCAACACTTATTTTAGACTTTGTAGTCATTTAATTTTTACCACAAAGGGAGAATTTTGTCCACCATTGGGCACAGGTAGAGAAGATGGAAAAGTGTCATACAAAATGTGGTTGTAGCAAGTTTTGTACTTACCTTGTAGATCATAAATAAGAGAGAAGTCATTTCTACCCTCCAACAATTGATTCGGCCTTAGTGTGTACTTGGACATTTTTTCTCTCATCTTGTACAACTTTTTGGATCTCCCAGTAGATATGTTTTAGGTGGTATTGATATCATTATTTGGCTCACTATAACTCTTAGTTGACTCAACTAAACGATATGGATTGGTTAGTTTAAGATAAAACATAGTTGATTTGGCTTCTACTTTTTCAAAAAAGGAGCATATGAAAGTGTTCCTACATGTCTTTTCTATATCACCTATTGTATTTTTTACCGTGTTGGGAATTACTAGACCATAAACATTGGGTAGTCAATATTAATACAATGGGAAAGTGTGACACACCAAGGATTCTTCTTCAACCCTTTAAATTTATAACAACCACATAATACTGGGGTGTCATAAAATCAATCTAGTTGACGATGAAGTATCATCAACCCAAAATTGTGACTAGAAGATGGATATTACAATTGGACGGGTAAAGTGGTTCTCAATTTTCTCCTACCAATTTCTTGTAGTATCTTTCTCTTAATAACAACTTGCAACACTTGTGACTGGTGGAATATTTTTTGCATCTAATCTTAATCAAGAATTAGGATCCTGCAAAATTCAACGCATAATTATTTACATTCACGTGCATAAATAATATTTTTTTGTTTGTAAAATTCGATACTAGATTATATACAGTGAACAAAAAAGAGTACAAATGTGACAAGTTTGGATAGTCACGAGGGACTGAGCATGATTTTTTCCCACAGAGATGCATGTTTATGGAGAACAGTGCAAACTAGTCCAAAATAGGAAGGCTAAAAAGAAGAGTGTAGAGAAATTTACCCCTACAAGTCAAGGTTTATAACCATGAAAAAATAAGTTTCCTAACACCATACTAGAGACTAGATAGACATAGATAGGAAAAATATTAAAAGACCTAAAAATCAAAAGAGGTCGAAGCTGAGCTAATCTGAGTCATAGATGTATAGTCATAGATGTATATGGTTAGGTCTCGAAATTCACAGTAGATCCCTTCTAAACCTTCAGGCCCGATGGCTCACCATAAGAGGGGGGATTTGGATGTCGATGAGACATGAGACATGAGTGCAACAAAGATGTGGTTGGTTTGTTGAAAACCTTGCGAGTGAGTTTCTAATCCTAGGCATTTGTCTTTGCATTGGATTCTATCTAATCCTTTGCCATGAAACGAGTCCAATTCTCCAATAGGTCCATTCTTTCTTCGAGGATTAAACCACCATCGTCATGCTAAAGGTTCCCTACCGCGCTATAAAAAATGGCCTAGCCGAGGAGATATTTCATGTACCAAACTAAGGTGACCATTTTGGTGTAACGGCTTTCGCGAGTGTGAGTGAATATTGGATCATTCATAAGGCATCCTAGAACTGCAATAAGTTCGTCTCGAAACCAAGAGATGGTGTTCTTCTGAAACTTATGGAAGACGATAAGACAAGTGTAAACCCAATTCTCTGCAATGGGAGAAAGTTGAGTCCAATTATGTTGATTTATACCCCAGAGATCATCCTGTAACGAATTCATCATGAGGGAGGTCAAGATTACCTTCCCTTGTTGATGAGCATGGATGTGAGCAAGCGCATATAGATTCATCACAGCACTCGAATGGTCATTCAAACTATAATGCAATCTAGGAGGTGAAGGTACCTTCACGTGGGGTAAATGAAGGCTCTCGGGATCGTTTTAAATATACCATTATAGGACCTCATACCGCAACGATGACCATGAGTTGGGCTATCGTCAAGTGGAGGTTGGCAAGTGCCGTGTGGTGATCTTCCCATCCTCATGCGAATTGAGGTGTCTCTCAGAGACACCCTCCATGGGGAATGTGCATAAGTAATATTAAGTAGTTATATAATCCAAATATAAATAAAATTGGAACTTATTATGAATGATAGAGGAGAACTTAATCAACTTTGAACAATATGGTATGAGATGGAATCTTTAAAAAATGGCCATTTGATAATATAACCTTTTCTCATTGCTTTTAAGCCAAATCAACAATCAACATATGTATAAATTCTTAAAATAAAGTTTGAGAATCATGTAGCAATATAACTTCAAAAACTATTGGTTCTTGTGGGTTTGAATGCTTGCTATTTTCACTCCAAGAAAAAAAATTTGAAAATTTTGCTTTGCGTTTTCCTGTCTTTTGATTTTGTGGAGCCTAAACACCTTCCATCTCCTCCTTGGAGCATTCTAACCCTGCTGTTGCTGACTGAAAGAGGATTTTTTTGCTGCTATTGCCTGCAAGTGGATTACGTTGCTTGTCTTCACTCCCTTCAAGAATCTGATGAGGATTTCCTTGAGACAGAGGTGTTGTTCTCTGCTTCTCCAAGGGCCTCGTGTTTTGTTCCTTCTTTGAATACAAGCTGCCAAAGCTCGACTGGTTTTTCTTGATCTAGTTCATTGGTGTTGTCTCTGGTTTCTGAAGATCACAGGAGTTTCACCGTTCTTGGCTATTATGCTGAGAAAGGATGGATGGAGGGGATCCCCCTGACCCTGGTCTATCCTTTAAGAGAATGGTAGCTTCAGGAAACAAGAGGAAATTATCCCATAATCAACAATATTTTGTAAAGAAACTTGACAGTATCCCCTCGATAGCCCTTCTAGTGGATCAAACATGTCAAACTACTCTTAACATTGTTGATTGAGGTCTCATTGGCCAATTCACAGGTCTTTGGCCTTCCCCTAAGACTATTGCAGGGTGGGTTCAAAGGAACTGGAAACCTCTCATTTCAGAAGATATTTGCAGCAACCTGATTGGTAAGGGATACTATCTTTTACTTTTTGAAAATTCAGCTGATAGAGACTTAATCTTCAAAAATTGACCATACTTCATGGATCCTCAAGGGCTCTACCTGAACAAATGGACTCTGGATTTTGATCTGAACCAAGATGTTTCCTCTGATGTTCCTATTTGGGTTAGGTTGTTGCATCTACCTCTCCATTATTGGAACTCGAGAGCCCTAGAATCTATAGGAAACACATTGAAGAAATACATTGATAGGGTTGACCGTAGAGATCAGTACACCTGTGCCAGAATCTGTGTTGAAGTGGATTTGGAGGTAGGTCTACCTGAAGCTATTAATCTGACTGTAGTAGGCTGGTCTTATGTACAAGAGCTAGACTATGAGCAATTTCCCTTTAAGTGCAGTTTTTGTCATGGTTATGGGCATTTTTCCAAAACTTGCAAGAAAAAAATTGAGGAAGATGTTGATAAAGAAAAAGGAGATCAATGGACCAAAGTTCAAAAACCAAACTCAGCAAAGTAAGAAAATAAAGTTTTTGGACAAAGTAGAATTGGGGACAAGTAGCAAATCTCTTGGTCAAAATCAAAAAGAAAATGGAGCAGCTTTGAAGGAACTATCAACTCAAAACAATTTTGCAATTCTGAGCATCCGAGAAGAACAAGTGCTTACTATTCTTGAAGAAGGAGAAGTCTCTCTTTCTCCTATTTAATCAAATGCAGAATTCAGAGGCTCTGTTGAGCCAACTCTCAACACCCTCGTGGAAGGAAATTCTCCTACCTACGCAGAAATGGAAAAAAAAAGAAACTTATTGATAATTTTGGTTCATCTGAAGAAGATCCAACAGAGAGGTCATCCAAAAAAGGGCGTAAATCTCAAAAGACGGCTCGGGAGGAAGAATCTGAATGTCTTAAGATGTAAGGGAGTCATCCAACTATAGAGATGTCAATTACAAGGAACACCTGGGCCAGAGGAGGTCCTAACCCCTCAGTCAAATAATGAAATTGGTCTCTTGGAATTGCAGAGGGCTTGGCCAGTCTTAAAAAGGTGAATCTGTTAATGACCTTATAATAATGGCCTCTCCAGATGTTCTTATGCTCCAAGAGATTAAAATCGATGAGGATAGTCTTCTCTCTACTAGCTACAAAAATTGGAAAAAAAATGTTGGTAAGGCTGTAAGTGCCAGAGGCACTGCTGGTGGAATTGCTACGTTGTGGTCAAAAAAATATTTTTCTCTTGAAAATTCCTTCACTACGCAGCTCTGGATCTATACTAAACTATGTTATACTCCAAGTAAGCAATCTATCTGCCTCTTCATTCTTTATGTACCGGTCAATTCTCAAGAAAAACGAGCTTGTTGGAACACGCTGGCAGAATATCTCGATTCTAACTCTTGCTCAAATGTTATAGTCGTTGGGGACTTAAATATAAATTTGAATGAAAAGGAAAAATCAGGTGGTGTTTATGGGAGAGACCCTTTGTTGAAACTGGTGGATCAATTTATTTTATTGTGGGAGCTGATAGATTTCAAACCAAAACGTGGACGGGACATGTGGTCAAATAATAGACTGGGTGCAGCTCACATTTCTGCTATACTAGATCGGTTTTTAGTGCAGAGCTCTTTGTTGTCTAATAAAAAATTTATCTCCTCAAGTATTCTTCCTAAGATCACCTATGATCATAAGCCAATACTGCTGCAGATCGAAGATGAAGAGGACCTTGGCCCCATCCCATTCCATTTCAGCCCATTGTGGAAAGACAGTGCTAGATTTTTTAGTACTGTAAAAATGGCTTGGGACCTTCCAGTTGTTGGTTCCCCGAATTTTGTTTGGGAGAGGAAGCTCATTAATACTAAAATAGCGCTTAAGGATTGGGTCAAAATTCAAAAAAATCCAATCAATGAAAGGATAGAATCCCTTCAAAATTTGGAGAAAATTCAACTTGAAATGGAAGAGATAGAAATTACTCCAGCTTTACTTGAAAAAGAGAAAAAATCTCAGTTTAATTCCTTCCAAGCTTTCAGACAAGAAGAAGAATATTGGAGACTCAAGTCTCGAAGTACTTGGTTGAAAGCTGGAGACAGGAATACCTCCTTCTTTCATAAGCAATGCAGATCCAGAATTTCTAAAAATAATATTTCAGAAATCTCCTCCGAGTCCAGTGAAATGGTAAAATGATTTTCTCAAATCAAACAATAAGCTGAAGCTCATTTCCAGAATCTATATAGGGAAGAAGGCTCATCTAACTCAAATTACAACTCTAAATTTTTGTCCAATATTCCTAGTCTGGTCAGTAAGGAATAAAATGAAGAGCTAATGCAGCCTTTTACGGAACAAGAAATTATTGATGTTATATGGTCCATGAAGCCAGACAGTGCTCCTGGGCCTGATGGATTCTCTATTCACTTTTATCGAATCTGCTGGACAATCATTAGGAAAGACCTTCTCCAAATGGTAAAATATTTTCGGGCAAAAGCCAAAGTGGGTGGATGCACAAACTCCACCTTTCTCGCATTAATTCCTAAAGAAGCTAAGCCAACCTCCTTTGACAGATTTAGACCTATTTCTCTGTGTAATGCGTCCTATAAAATTCTTTCTAAACTTTTAGCAACTAGACTTAAACCTTTGCTTGGGAAGATGATTTCCCCTCTACAAGGAGGGTTTGTAAAAGGAAGACATATCCTAGATAATGTTATTCAAGTGCAAGAAGCTATGCATTCTAGTTTTCTCCAGAAGGAAAAGGGCATACTTATCAAACTAGATATGGAAAATGCCTTTGATCGGGTAAAGCATTCCTTTCTTATCTCTGTTCTTCATTCTTTTGGATTTAGTTATGCCTTTTTAAACTTGATCAAATCTTACATTAACAATCCTTGGATAGCTCCTTTAGTAAATGGTAGACCAGCAAACTTCTTCCAAGCTTCCAGGGGCCTTCATCAAGGATGTCCTTTATCGCCTTTCTTGTACATTCTAATAACCGACTCTCTAAGTATAAATCTAACCGCAAGAAAATTTGATGGGCTTATTCTAAGCATAAATTCGGCAACTGGAGTTGAACCTATTAACCATGCTCTATTTGCAGATGACACCCTGCTTTTGGGTAGAGCTTCCTTAAAAATGGCAAGAGTATTTTTTGAAATTATGCACCATTTTTGTGTTATTTCTAGGGCTCTAATTAATAACCGTAAGAGTGCAGTGTACAGTTGGAATATAGATCAACCAAAAATGGATAAAATCTCACAGATCTTGGGTTTTGAAGGTTATGCCATCTGGTACAAGGTCAAATATCTGGGTCTACCTCTAAATTTGGGACAAAATAATCTTTTTTTATGGTTGGGAATCGTTAATAAGATTAAACCAAAGATTGTTTCGTGGGGAGGTCACTGGCTTACAAAGGCATGCAAGGTCACTCTGATCAAATCAATCCTTTCATCTATTCCTATTTACCAATCGTCTTTACTCCTGGCACCTAAAGCTATTTTGGATCAGATTTCAAAACTGATCAGAGACTTCCTATGGAGCGGTGGAAAAGGAAATCAAAACCGCATGCACCTAGTTAAGTGGTAAATTATTAAAAAACATGTTCTTGAAGGCGGTTTGCAAATCAAAGATCCAAGATTGTCCAATTTAGCAATGGGTTGCAAATTACTATGGCAGTTATTTTCCAACAAAAGCATCTGGTTAGTCATCTCTTTTGGAAAAAATATCTACATGGAGGAACAATCTGAAATCTTCAATTTGCAAATACCCCTAAAGGATCCAATATATGGAATTTATGCAGGAAAGGTCTCAATTTCTTTGTCCAGCATCTGTATCGAATCCCCGACAACGACAGAAAAACTCTTATCTGGGAGGACAAAATTAATGGTCACGATTCACTTCAGAATGATGATTCTATTATGGGATTAAAAAAAATGATAATCAAAGGAATTAATAGACTGTCAATAGAAATTGGATCGCCTGGTCCCTCCCCTCTCTGTCAAATCGCGACCTGGCAATGATACTATGTTCTCAAAAATTTGCTTTTTGAAAAATTGAAAGGTCTCGCTCCAATCCATCGTGACTACAATGATACATGGGGATGGGGATTAAATGGTTCTTATTCAACTTCAATTGGATTCAATCTGTTGTATTTAGCTCATCCCAGTTCTCCATGTACACACAACGTAGCTCTGTGGAAAATGGTGTGGAGTATGCCTAGCGTTCCAAAAATTATTATTTTCATTTGGACCATAATGCACCAGAAATTATTAACTAGAGAAAACTTGATTAAAAGAGGTTTTTTTGGACCATACAAGTGTTTTTTATGCCAACAAGCCGATGAATCTACAGCACACATTTTGGTTGAATGTGATTTTGCTCAAAAAGTTTGGGCTCTTGTTCTGCGTGGGCTACCTATTTCTTTTTTTCCTTTATCTGTTGACCCTGTTATTCTATTTAAAAATTGGCAATCAAGGTATCCCGGTACTCTCTCTTACAGTCATGTTTGGATAAAAATTTGGCAAGCCATTCCAAAATTCATTTGGTGGAAAATTTGGCTGGCTAGAATCGACTTGATCTTCAATAGCAAATTGTCAAAACCAGAAATTGTAGCATCAAAAGCTAAGGCTTTTCTCTTGGAAGTAGCAGGAAATATTCGAATAGTCGGCACTAATTTAGAAGCCGAACACAATTGGATCGGTTTGAAGATAGTGGATAAAATTCAGAAGGGCTTAAGTAGGCCTGTTATTAAACCATATTAGCAAGTCAGACTTCCAGAAAAAGAATTTCCAAATTGGTGGCAATCAAAAAATAAAGCCTCAATTTTCTTTGATGGGGCATCATAAGGAAACCCGGGGAAAGTTGGGGCAGGGGGTTTGATTTTTTATCCAAGTGGAAAACTAGAAACTAGTTTCAGCTGGGGAATTGGGAAAACTACAAATAATCAGGAAGAATTATTTGCCCTCCTAAAAGCTTGCCAACTTCCAAAGGAAGCAGTCCATAATAACTTGCAAATCTTTGGAGATTCTGAGATCATCATCAAAACCTTGAATTCTAATTCAATGCTTAATTCTTTTATCCTGAATGTGATCATGCAAAGGATGCACTTTATTTTGATTGATTGTGATTCAGTTAACTCTTACCACATTCTTCACAATTTGAACAAATTGGCAGATTTCAAAGCCAATTAGGGTTGTCTTCTTCCTCGTGGTATGTTCAGAGTGAATGAGGATCTTGTCGAATGCATCCCATTCCATGACAAAAGTCTTTTGGATGTAAGAAGTTGAATTCTTCGGAACAATTTGTAATTGGGTGCAAGCCCAATCTATTCTTTTTTAAATAAATAAATAATCATTTTGGTTATATATATATATATATATATATATAACTTCAAATAGATTTTTAAAACTACTTTTTAACCGTATTGTGTGAGTTTAAGTAGGATTTGTATCCCATTTAATATTGCAATTTATGTCTTTGTGTTGCCAAAAGAAAGTTTGGGATGTATGTATCATTTTAAATTCAAACAGAGATTCAAAGAGATTTGTATTCTAACTAATGCATTTATTTCATTTTTTTGCACATGTATCTACGTTAAAGTAAATCACATTGATGCATTAAACTACGATAATAATAAAAAATTAAAAGAAACATCCACATCAACTTTCCATAAAAGAAAGTATCAAGTAAGTTTTAATAATGGATATTTTCTTTTGTATTTTGATATTTATATCAAAGAATTGTGTTTTTACATACATGGTACACCAATATCCTTTAATATTATAGGTCCACTAGTATCTGCATTAAAAAAATAAAAGAAATTGGCACACATGTTTTTCATCAATTAATTGAAATATCTAAAAAAAATTAATGAGAATTTCATTTTTTTAAAGTGAGTTTATAATAGAAACCATAATCACTAATTCATTCTTTGGATAAGACATTGAGGGGAGACTTGTGCAAGAGATATTTACTAGGGAAGAATTTGGAGTGGCCATATTTTTAAGAAGAGCCAAATTTATAAGGGATTCTAGGTCACCTATAACTTTGCATAGGAGAAATTTAAGGTATCTAACTTCTTACTATTTATCTCATTTTTACCTTAATTATTTCAAAAAAATCATCAATTTTTTGTGTTCTTAACAATATTTACAATGCATAGAGAAGAAAACAAAAGGTTTTCACAGTTACCTTTAACATTAGAAACCCTAGCTTTCTTGTAGTTTCCCTTATGTTTTATGCGGCTAAAAACTTTAGCATTAAGATTTTACCCTCTCTGATATTTCACAATGAGGATATTTTTCTAGGCATTAAATATTTAATGGCTTTGTGTATCTATAAATGGGCCATTCAATGTCTATTTCCTTAATTACACATATCGCATTAGAACCCAAAACCTATCACTCTTAATTGTTTGAAAAAAAATGATTCACAATAGTTAGTGTGTGTTGAAAAGTAAACACACAAGTGCTATTTTTTATAAAGTGCACCACTTTAGATTTAGTTATTTTTAAAAAAATTACATGTGTACCAATCAACATGAAAACATTTTTAGTTTGAATTCATTTACTTTATTTGTAAAACATATTTCATAGTTTTTTTAATTTATGATGTTGGCCATTTATTAATAGAAGATGTATGATATAAGTTCAAGAGAAAAAAATTGCAATGAGCTTGATGGGAGTAATTCCTAAAAATAGAACAAGGCAATATTTTTGAAATTTTAGTACCAAATTGGTATAGTAGAATTATTTGTAAGTTTAAATGATGTGTATTAATTAATATGTGCCATGCAGAGCAAAAAATTGAAGAAAATTGATAAGACTGTTTGCAATCTAAGTGTAAAATGTTGGAATGTGTAGTTTAAATATTACAGGTATAATGATGTTAGCATGATATCGTAAGATGTCTTTTCTAGCATTGGAAGGCATAAATAACTATAATCTTATGTAAAAGGAGTTATCCCACATGTAGCATGGATAAATATCCTCATACTACCATCCATTATATAAAGAGGTGGAAAAACATTTTTCTCACATGTATTTTGGGATGTAATTCTTCCATACCTCTTGGTATATAATAGAGGTGAAGGAGAGCCTTTGGGCATACCATTCTATTATGTTGGGATGTTATTGAAAAAGATATGAATCATATGTGGAGAGGATCTCACTTGTATGAATGGAGATTTATGAAGAAAAAAAAATGCAATACCTTCTTGTGGATGTTTCCCCATTTCGGGTTTTACCATGTATATCCATTGTATCGTTCTATTCTCTTGTCTCTTATTTGTTACATGATTATTTGATATTTGTGTAGATAGAATGTTATACTAGAAGATTTGTGTTTTGCATGATAGACATTGTATTGTTGTATCTTTATGCATATTCTCAGTATTCTAACATGGTATCAAAGTTATGTTAAACTCTAGCTTTTTCCATAAATTTTTTGAATTTTTTGTACAAGCAACAATATCCTCAAATTTTGTGTTGGGTCCTCCATATTTTGTATATTTTTCAAATGGTCTACCAAATGCTTATGGTTATTATCTAGATATGGACATTTGCTACAGGATTGAGAAAAAAATTTACAAACCATAACCCTCACCATTTATTTTTCAGAATTTTTTCAAGTGTTTCTTATAATCTGATTTAAAATAGCTTGAATACTAACCTGTTATCAATGGTATATTTGTTTTGTAGCATATATAGTTTCTTTTCGGCTTTGGTTCTGTTTTGTTTCAGGCTTCCATTTGGGACGGCGACTAGTTCACAATTTTCTGAATTTTTGACAAGTTTGGGGTAGTTTGGGGTAGAAACACTCTTTTTGGTCTACACAAGCACATATTTGTGTCTTTCCTTCAGCAAAATCATGTTTCACTCATGACTGTGTTGTACAGAGAGCGTGAGTGCATCATGTTTTTTTTTAAATGTTGGTTTTGATTCCTTGATCTATGTTTCTTCTATAGTTTCAGAGATATGTCTGTTAGTTGTTGTTTGGCTTCGATATTGGTGATAAAGTTTTGGTTTTGTCTCATTTATTCTCTTTGCAACAAGTAGAAATTTTTGGTATTAGGGTTTCATTCTTTTGTCACACTATGACTTCATAGGTTGTCTTTATTCTTACTTTAGTTGGATTTAACTATCTCTTTTGGAAGAGAAAGATGATTGTTGTTCACAGAAGTAAAAACTAATGGATTAGTTAAAGGTGATCAAACAAAACCAACTTATGCAAAATACTTGGAAATATGGGAAGAAAAATGTGATCAAGAAAGAGGACTCATTGGACAAACAATTTAGGATAGTCTATAGGTACATATTGAGGCTAAGGATAGCTTCATTGAGGTATGGAAAACTAGCTTCTTTATTTGATAAAAGTGATGATGCTTCTGCTTACTATATTAAAAAGAAAATTGATGAGTTAATAGACCCCAATTATTTTGATAGAATATATTCATTTATTGTTGAAATTAAAACCTATGATGAGCAGTTAAATAATTGTTGTAAAGATTACAAGAGGAATGATAATGCTCTTACTATTCTTGTAGAACAAAAGTTATCTTCATGTTTTGATATGTTCACCCAAACTATGAATATAGCTATTAAAATGTATAAAAAAACTATGAAACAACATTTTGATTATTTTTGTAAAGATTTCATATGTTGGCATAATCTTAACACAACCTAGGTCCACACACCTGCATACCAACAAATACCCAAGATACCGACCCGAAAGGGTCTTAGCCCTTTCGAAAACAATTATAGAGCATATGAGGTCTCACCCGAGGTACCTATGGGGATTGCAGGAACCATGTTTCTGCAACAAGGAAGGGGAACATCACCATACTACACCAATATAACTTCGATAGATCAACAACTACGACAGATATTACTAAATTCATCCATGACATTTAAATATAACCACGAAAACATAAATACCCATTCAATTATTACTTCATATATTCATCACATATATATATCTGTTGATGCATCCATAAGCAATTAACAAATAAACACACATCAAATGCAATTGACACTAGAGATTTAACGTGGAAACCCAAGATGGGAAAAACCACAAAAGCGTTCGTTATTATTCAAGAGTTGCAACAAAAATGCTTAAGTCTGCACACACAGCCAATAGACATATCCTCAACATCTCATTTCCAATGATCTGCGCACATAGACTACATATCGATATTCATCCTTGCGACTCTTCTCGGCAAAAACATGGTATCAACTTCACTTCGACATAATACAAAAGCATGTGTCTTTTCACCAAAAGTTGTCTAACCCCCAAAAATCTCAACCTGCTAAATATGTATAGGCCCTTCATGGCCTTAATTTTCCCCACTCCCACTACTCGATCCCATAAATGTAAGTGGAAAAACTTACTCAACCACCTAACCAACCTTTCGGTCGAACTTTATCATAACAGTTAGAGTTCCTGAATTCTCGGCTAATTCTTTAGAGCTCTCCACTTTTTCGACCCATTTTGTCACATCCTCGTTCACACTACGACTACTTCCTCAAACCCAGTACCCAAAATATCCAAAACTTAACCAGGGCCGGCATGATAAATGAGAAAGATAGATTAATTGCTTCTGGTAAATTGTCTAATAGTAAAGCTCTAGTGTCACATAGTAAAAATAATCCCAATAGAAGTTTTAATAATAATAAAAATATAAACCACATATCAAGGATCAACCTATTCTAATGATGATGCTTCTAACATGGTGTCTAATAAAAATAAAGTGTAGAATCCTTGTAAGTATTGTGGAAAAACCAACCACCTTAAAAAGATTTGTTTTAAACAAATATGTGAACTTGCGAAAGAAAATAAGAAGTCTTATGAAGAACAACATGTGGCGTGACTATGTTCCTATTCTATTCAACCTAGTAAATCTTCTTCTAATGTGGAATGGATAATGAATTTTGGTGCGCCTAACCACATGATTGGTTTAGCTTCTTTATCTAATTCTTATGTCACTAAAAAACACACAACACAAAAAGTATCCATGAGTGATGGTAATCATCCTTCAATTCCAAGATCTCATAATGTCTATGTTCCTAATGGTACTTTGGAATATGTGTTTCATGTTCAAGGAATTCCTATCAAATTACTTTCTATTTATCATTCATGCCAGAATGGTTATCAATTTGAAGTTGGGCCTAATAAAAATATGTTATAAGAAATCAAACATAACTTCAAAATTGTTTATTTTGGTCATGTTGATCATAATGTTGGATTATATAAGTTTATTGATTTTAATTCAAGAAAAAACCAACCTTTGTATTCCTACTTTTCTCATGCTAATGAACAAAGTAAATTATGGCATGAAAGATTAAATCACATTAATTATGGTGAAATGCAAATGATGTCTAATATGGTACTTGTCTTACCTTCAGTTTCTTCCACTAAATGTGTTTGTGAAGGTTGTGTTCTTGGTAGACATCATAAGGAAATGTTTGAAAAGGTAAAGCTTGGCATGCTAAAGAACCATTACAATCAATTCATAGTTATATTTGTGGTCCTCTCAAAACTCCTTCCTTATCTCATGTAGTGTATTTTCTTACTTTTATTGATGATTATAGTCTCAAATATTGGGTTTGTTTTTTTAAATATAAAAGTGAAACCTTTGGTATATTTCAAGAATTTAAATCCATGGTTGAAAAAGAATATGGTAAAAAGTATTAAGACTTTCAGAATTGATAATGGGGGGGGGGGATTTACTAAAAAATAATAATGTATATTTATCTAAGCATGGAATTCAACATCAAAAGATTGTTCCTTACACACCTCAACAAAACAGAGTTGTTGAAAGGAAAAATAGGAATTTGGTTGAAATGGTTAAATGTGTGCTTTAATCCAAAGGATTACATAATCATTTTTGGGTTGAATTCATTTATTGTGCTAACTATATATTGAATAGAATCCATACTAAAGCAGTTTTGCAGGTTGCTCTCGAATAAAAATGGAATGGATGAAAACCCAATATTAGTAACTTTAAGATATTTGGTAGTGAATGTTGGGAACATATTCCAAATGAAAAACAAAAAAAAGTTAGAACCCAAGTCTCACAAATGTATTTTCATTGGTTATTGTGAGGATTCCAAAGCATAGAGGTTGTTTGATCCATCTACCCAAGGTGTTATCATTAGGAAAGATGTTCAATTCAATGAAGCCTCTCATCCTCCTAGGTTTGTTGAACCTTGTGTTACCTTGAACTTGCATTAATATTATGTTTCTCTTATATCTATTACCCCTTCCTCTACTTATGTTCCTACCCTTGATCCTAGTTCACCTTTTTCTTCAAGTGATCCTCCTAAATGTTCCAAAGATACTAGTATGGTCCTACCACTAGTGCTCTTCCTATTTGGGCCCGAAAAACTCTTGAATCCACGGATTTTTATATTGATATTACTTTCAATACTCGTCGAACTAGAACTGACTTTGCTCTTGTGACTAAATTATTAGATACAGATGATCCCTCTACCTATGCTCAAGTTAAAGATAAACCTGAATGGGAAAAAACAATGTTTGTTGAATATGACACTTTAATGAAAAACAAGACATGGACTCTTGTGCCTCTTCCTCCTAGAGAATTTAATTGGATATAAGTGGATATATAAAATAAAGTTTACTGCAAATGGACGAATTGAAAAACGTAAATCTTAGTGAGTAGCAAAAGGGTTCTCTCAACAAGAAGGTATTAACTATATTGGAACCTTTCCTCTAGTTTCTAAATTGAACACAATAAGAACTATTATTTATCTTGTTGCATCTTATCATTGGGAAATGCACCAAATGGATGTTAAGAGTGCATTTTTGAATGGTGATCTTCATGAAAACATTTATATGCAACAACCACTTGGTTTATTACTGCTAACACTTCAAGTTTGGTATCCAATTTGAACACGTATTTATATGGTCTTAAACAGGCATCTAGAGCTTGATATGGAAAAAATGATGCTTATTTCTTGAAGAATGGTTTTAAGCAATGTATAAATTATTGCTCCAAAATTGTATGTTAAGAACTTTGATTATGATGTCCTCATTATGGTACTTTATGCAGATGATCTTATCATTACTGGAAACCAACTTACACTTATACAAGAAATGAAGAATAATATTAAAAAGCAATTCGAAATGATCGACTTAGGCCTACTGCATTAGTTTTTGGTTCTACGCATATGGCTAATGGTATATTGATTTTTTTTCTATTCTGATAATTTTTGTTAGAGTCCTCTTCTTCCACGAAATCTGCAGTTGATGTCAGCGTTTCAAACCACAATCTAGGTCCATTATCAAGACATTGAGTCTAATATGAAAGAAGTTTATCTAATTTATTAATAAGGGTTTTAAATGGAAAAGGGGAAATTTGATGATGTTGACTCTCTTCTCACGTAGGCCATCATCTCTTTAACATGGAGGAAGCTTTATAATTGAGTTGATTAATAATTAGTGAAATTAAGTCAAATAGATGAATTTTATAGCAATTCATACTAAGATGCAATATGATAATACATTAACTAATTAGGTAATTTAATCATTAATCCAAATTATTAAAAAATTCATTCAACTACTTATTTGTTTTTAGATTTAATTTTTTAATTTGCTAATTAATTTAATTATTAAATAGTTATTTCTTCATTAATTCTTTAATTCTTTAACTATTTTAACTATTTGATATTACTTTATTTATTTCTCTTCTCTAATTATTTATTTAAAGAGTTAATTAAATAATTTATTAAAATTCATATAACAAGCCCCATAAGTGGCAATGTATGTGACAATAGCTCAGCAATTGGTAGAGGAGAAATGCTATGTGATGATTCTGCATTAACAACTAAATCGTTGATTGCTCGCGCCAAGGAAAATTGTTAGGACGAGGAAGGATGAAAATAATGAGATTAAAAAGAAACGTGTTTACTCTTAATAATACTAGAATTTGCACCAAGAGGTGCAAAAAAACGCCGAGAGGGTAAAAATATTATGTCTTTTCGCAAGCCAGCCTTTGTTTTTTACCTTGGGAGAGTGCATATTAATACTGAGTTTTGAAATTTTAGGTTAAGACATTTATAATTGAGTTTTTTTGGGGTTTCGATTTTGGACTATAAAGTGTGAAAGAAATAATAAAAAATAACTCACAGTGACCAGGAAATATTATGTTCTATAAGTACCAATGTGTAAGTACAACAGATCCCATGTCATTATGACACAGGAGCCCAAATTTTACATACGAAGATTACTTGGTAAGACTCTTTGTAGACCTTAACCAACTAACATTGTTAATAAGATTTTTAATATTAGGCATTCAAAATCTTCTTAAATTTAATAATTATAATGATTTTGCATCTCTGTTAGTATAAAATTACATAAAGTTATAGCGTTGACCACGCGTCTGTCTATTGAATCAGTTCATATGCCCCCCTAGTTGTGTGCAAATGAAAGTGGAAGAGCTATTACTGAAACAAATAAAACTTGAAATAATTACCATTGTTCTCTTAAGTACAAAAAAAACACACTAATTAGAAAACAAACCTTGAAATAATTTCTTAAACGAATTAATTGAGAGTCACTAAGGTTTGCATCAGAGAATTGCTTTAACAAATGCTTTGATAGCTTGGGTTGTTAGTTAAATCAATTACATAAAGTAAATTATTATTTTCTTTACCATTGCCCATTATTGACTACACAATATTAGTCTTGGTCTCTTGTTCAAAGTCCAAATGATTCTGAACTATAGCTCAATTATTATGACCCCAAGTTTAACCATCATACTATTAAGATTTTTGTTATAAGAAAGCACTGTTTTGGAATAAATTAACCATAAACAAACCTTAACCAACTAATATTATGATATGACTATGGTTTGAAACCCCAAAACGCTCAAACTCTTGTGAAATATCCTTCCTTGCCTGTGTGTTTCGTGCTCAATGGTGCCTTTCTGCATGGTTTCCTACTGCCAAACTACTTTATGTGCTTTTTGCGCTCACCCTTGTCCACAATTCCCCTATGTGCTAGTAACATTGTTGTATGAGGGCTCTTGGACACAAGAATTATTTTTCTCCTCACCTCCTATGAAATAGGCTCTCCAATAGGCAATACAGTGGATTATTTCCTCAACCTCGTCACCACCTCAAAGAAAATTAGCAAGTGGGAATTACAAATGAGGTGATGAAGACTTCGGACACACGCCACCCCAATACGAGCATTCGCTCCAACTTCCTGTTGCTGAACATGGCCCTCAAGCAGTAGGAATTTGGTTGTGACCTCTTTGAGGATTTATGGGGACACACTCCAGTGACAGGAAAACTATCATATTGTGCAGCTGGAAGTATCCCTATTCGGAAATATTCAAAGTGCATCACATCCAGGCCCTGATGTTTGGCAATTTCCTAGTGCAGACAACCAGGATGATAAAGAACATAATTTCATATTCGCCAACCATCAGTACCCCCTGACAAATGAGCTTCTGGAACCATACAGCCATTGTTGTCTAAAAGAAAACTCAAGCCCTCACGTAATTAATCACTTTTGGCCTTTCTCTCAGTGATCATTCATCCCCATTTTTAAGCAGCTTCGGATGGTGGCGCTATATAGGGTGAGCTAGACAAAACGAAAAATACCTTACCAGCATAGCTGCACACTTGAAAATTGGCAATCATAACAATAGTACAAGTGACAAGTGAGCGAGGATCTTTACTCCTTGTGGAAAATCCAGTCAAGTCTTCTGCTCTGATATTCAATTATCATACTGACCATGGATAAGACCTTAGGTGTTCTCTCACGTTGCTGCCCAGATGGGTCAATCCATTTGGACTTGACCTTCCTTGCCCTTTCGCAAATTCTGCAGGTGGGATAAGAACGAATTCGGCTGGCCATATTTCTTTGCTTCATGTAGAGGAAAGATTTATTGTTTCAAATATCTAAATTTCATGATGGATCCTCAAAGTTGGGACAGCAAATGATGTTGGGAACATAATCTTGACCTATAGAATGTTTCAAAGGTTGTCTAGGGACTCAATTACTAGTCAGAAAAAAACATATCATACATGGGAATGTTCTTTCTGTACCAGGTTCATCAGGACATTTTGTCCACGCTGAGAGATTTGGTTCATCAGTCGTTATTGAACCACATATATTTCATTTTCTTCTCCAGTTATATTCACCGTGGATTAGCTTCTTATCAATATATGCACAATTTAGTTCAACGGAATCAACACAGACCCTCGATCTGCAACCTACCCTCATCTGGACCGCCTGATCATGGGTACATTTTATTTTTTGCCAATCTGATCCGATTCAATCCATCGCGCAAATCTCATCTGCGGACTACATTCGATCCCTCAATCAAATATCAAATAACATATATACTATCCATCGTCATCCAGCAATTTTTGGGTTGCGGATTGCAGGAACTTGAACTGTTTTATTATTAATCACAATTTTCGGCATAATCATTGTACGCGATAATTTTAGGTCACTGTCAGTTTTTTTTATTATTTCTTGCACACTTTATAGTACAAAATTGGAACTGCGAAAAAACTCAATTATAAATGTACACTTTTTATTAGAAACTTGTAACTTCTTATTTTCATGTTCCGCACTGTGGAAAGAGGAAATCTAATTCGGTTGCTTTTGGCCATTTGGACGATTTAGGTACAGATCTAAATAAATCGTGGGTATTTTTTTGTTCTTTAATTTCATATGGGAATCCTTGCTCATGTATTTTTTGTTTGGGTTCAAATCAAATCCCCCAAAACTATATTCATCAGTAACAAGGATGAGCGATCCCTCTGAATAATGATTTAGGATGAGCAAACCCTCAGAATTTGTACAGAACATTCAGGCTTGAATCCGGCAGTAGACTAAATGTATAAATACCTATGGCCAAACAAACTCGCTTATGACTTGAATATGTAATTCCCTTATCTCTTCGACAACTCGAAAGGTCACTTGAACGTACTGAAACATTAGCACGTCATCATATTAATCGCAGAAGTGACTATTACCCTCACCTGTTGTCAGCCTTAAGTTATCCCATAGTGTGTAAAATTGACATTTGTCACTTTATCGATGCCTTCTTATGATGGTATAAAGATATCCTTGTTGCCTAATCATTATATATATGAAATATCTTCCTTAATCATTAAATCGTTGTCAATATCACGCGCTCCAAAGACCAAATCTTTCAATTGCAACATATTTCACATCTTAGATTCTCCTCCCATTCTGGGCTTTCATATCACTGTTTAAGTGACCTTTCGCAGTCTCCAAGAGATAATGGAATTATATACAGATCACATTAATTCCAAGTTATAGATATATATTACATCATGAAAATCTCAAACGCATGATAGCATTTGTAATATTTAGTGAATAAATAGAGCCTCCTACTAAGGCAAATATCATTTGGACCTCATTTATGTTTTTTTATATGCACAAAACTAGACTCTTGAGCATCCTTACTTCCCCTCTCATGGCTGTCAAAGAAAAAATTGCCAACATGGTGATACCAAAGGCCGGAACGGGAAGAGATGGGAAGATAACTTGGGAGTTCTACTTTCGAAGAAGGGGCTATAGAAGAAAGGAAGTACAAAAGCATATGGAAATGGTTGCACTTTAGCTAGGAAAATGTATGGAAATTTAGCTAGCAAAATGTATGGAAATGGGTGAGGATTGTAGCGCAGATGAATGTCCAACACATCACTTTGTATCATTGCGATTTGGTGTTTACTTCCTTTTTTGTATTATAAAAATAATGATTATTGACGCATTTTATTATTTTTAATCTTCTTCAACATTGTCATTGTGTATAAAACACTTTTGTCTAAGATGAATGAGCAAAATTCCAAAGAATGAGGGTAACAATCAGTTCTATGATTAATATGATGACGTAATATATATGAACTATCTTGCTTGATCATTAAATCATTGTCAGTATCACCCGCTTCAAAGACTAATCTTTCAAATCCAATATATTTGACATCTGAGATTTTGCTCCCATTCCAAGCTTTCATATCACCATTTAAGTGACCTTTTGCGTGCTACAGGAGATAAGGAAATTATATATAGATCACATTAATACCAAGTTATAGATATATGCTACATCATGAAATTGTCTAACTCATGATTACATTTGTAAGATTCAGTGAATAAATAGACCCTCCTATTGAGGACAAAATTCATTTGGACCTCATTTATGATTTTTTATATGCACAAAAACTGCACTCATCAGTGTCATTATTTCTGCTCTCATGGTTGCCAAAGAAAAAACTCACAGCATGATGATATCAAAGCCTGGAATGGGAAGAGATGGGAATATAATTTCTCACTGCTACTTCCAACAAAAGGCCTATAGTTTCTGCAGAGACATGGGATTGGTGATAATTATAAATTTCATTGTATTTCTCTACTTGCTGGAACTTACATAAAGGGTATCATTATTTGTTTACCCTTCTTCTTAATTGTTTTCCATCATGATGAATAATGAAATTGCAACAAATTTATTGTTTAGGCTTTCCTAATATGCTACTATGCTATATATTTTTAAACAGGATATCAAATTCTTTGCTCTTTCTCACATATGGATATTTCTCTACACCGAAATACCCCAACTAAGCATCTTTTCATTCTAGCTCTTTTCAGCATCAAGTCTTTTACACTGCTAAAGCATTCTTCAAGCTTGCAAGCTTTTCACCTTTACAACAATTGCAAAATTACCTACCGAAACCTATCGAAATGTTTCCATGTTTTAGTTGGTTCAACATTATCATTGTGTATTAATTGAGTGTCCGTTCATAAAAATAAGATGACCTTTCTCCTATTTAACAGATTTTCGATTTCTGAGTTTTGAGATTCCAAAACATATTTGCATTTAACATTTAGGTATTTTCAACTTTCGCTAATATTGTTCTTTGCAAATCTATTTTTTTCACTTTGCAAACAATGACACTGAACATATTTTAAATTGTTATCATCTCTTTCGTTATTTCAATATGCATTAAAATAATTTATTTAAGCACAAAAAGTGAAAATAAAGCATGAAAATCGACATTTTGAATTTCAAAATTTCGGAAATAGAAACACCGGCATGTTCCAATTTGAACACATAGCATTTATGCTTATGTTGCAAAGTTCGATATTGGAATATAGTATGTTCCTTATTGCAAAACATATGACATAGATTTCCTAGTACCGAATTGTCGAAAATTGAAAAAGGAACATCGACATGTTTGTATCTGAACACATAGTATTTATGTATATGTCACAAAACTATCAAAAAAGGGTTGTGACTTATATTGCTTATGTACCTTCATAATGTTGTAATACGCATCCTGAATTTACTTAAAAATTTAAAAATGATCATTTTTAAGAATTAAGTGTTCAACAAACATGTGTATAATCTCCACTTTTAAAACGTACTTTATGGCTCTTGGACTTTCATTTGCTTTTTTGGACATTAGTGTATGGTAGCTTTGTGTTCAATTTATTTATTTTTGCATAAGCCAACATTCATTTTTGAGTTTTGATGTGTTTTTATGTGATAGTTTATTCACAAATTATGAACTTCAACAATCTGTTATCCAATGCGACCGTTTCAAATCTTTTCTCCATAAAAATCATATTAAAATACATTTCTTGTACTGTTAAAAAACCGCAACTTATCCAACATTTGAACAACTTGACCTGTTCAGTATAGGAGTGTCTCAGTATATGCTACGGAAAGTGGAAAGGTAATTGATAATCAATTTATCAATTTACCTTTACGGATTGCGAAAACTCTACGTTGCAGAAAGCTTAAGGTAAATGGTAAATGGTAAATTAATAATATAATATTAAATTAAATTGATAAATTGAATGATAGGTTTTATGTTTCAAACACCTCTAGAAGCCTGCTGCTTTGTGCAAAAGGATAAATTGATGCCTCGAGTTTGTGTCTCGGTGTATCACTTAATTGTCTAGGTGCTATTTGTCTCAATTATAAAAGGAATTGAAATTCAACAGGAAATGAAGTGACACACAACATAAAAATTAAAATGCTAAATCAGAACAATAATTTAAACAACACAAAATTCAAAAATACAGTATAGGCAAGAAATAAGACCTTTCCTCATGGAAGAAAGAAGAAAATGGAAATAAATGGCAACCTCTCTTAAAGGTGAAAAAAGAGAATGGAAATAAATGACATCCTCTCTCTAAATTTTATTAACTATCCCATTTTTATTTTGTGATTTTTGCTACGGGAACATGCAACAAAAAATTTCGATAATTTTGTCATTCTGCATCCCGCAAAATGTGGGATGCGGAGATATTTTGTGTGCGCGATTCGAACATCCCGCAACCTGCATGCCACAAATGGCGGATTGCGGAATGAAAATTTGACAAATTATAAACTTCAAGATCCCATAATCCGCATTGCAGGTTGTGGGATGTCCGACTCATGCACATAGATAAAAACTGACTCTGAAGGAAAATTGACTCTGAACATTTGGTGTTCCTTTGAACAAAATTGACAAGTTCTTCATAGTCAGCTGAGTAGTTTGATGCAAATATCGATGGTGATGCAAGACTGCATCGATCATTTGTAGTAGAATGGTGTGACTCAGATGTGGAAAACTGGGAATTACGAGGATTCCAAGCTGTCACATGTGTGTCAAAAATCTCTATGAGCATGACACAACCACTCTGGAGATTGATTCTATTGCAGTTGTTCAAAATTTGCAATAAACATTAACATATAGATTAATACAGTATATAGATTAATATTCATTTATTTTTATTAATACAGTATATAGACTAATATATAATCCACTATCTCGCAACCGGTGCCCCGCAAATGCGGGATGCGGGATGCGAAGTACGGGATTACTAAATAATATTCCATTCACCACCCTCATCCTGCAGCCCGCATCCTGCATTTGCAGGGCAGGATGCGGGGTGCAGGTTGCGAGGTACGGGATTACTAAAAAATATTGTATTCACCACCCTCATCTCACATTCCGCACTTTCCCGTTAGGCAATGCACAATCCCGCAAAATGCGGGTTGCGGGTTGCGGAAACACAGAATATAAATCCTAAATCAAACCACAAGACAAAAAGGCAAAAATTGAATATTGTTTTTGTGAAATAAATTTATACAAAAATCAATCGTCGATGACAACGCAAGGATTCAACTATTTTGAACGTGCTTGTAAAACTCCAATCTACTATTTAGTCATGTTTTGCCCAGTTGTAGAAGGAGCAAGTCGACGAAGTCGACTTGAACGAAGACCGACTTAGTCGATCAGCCAACTAAGTCGATGGGCCGACTTAGTCGATCAGCTGACTAAGTCGGTCGGCTGACTAAACTAGAAGATTAGTCGGTTAACTAAAAGTCGTGTTGGTTCATCGAAGCGACAGGTAGTTATTTTGTAACTGTCTGTACATTGTATATATTAGGCTGTTGAGCCAAATGAGAACTCAGTTCAGTTCTCTGCCTTGTATGAACTCATTGCAATAATATAATCTGTTTTCCTATTTGTTCTTGTCTCTTGTCTCTGATTTATAGTTATGTATGTTTAGTATGTATTATTGGTAACCTTATGTGATCTGTGAGATTACAACATTGGTTCCGTTGCCGGTAGTACATGTCTAAAATATATGCTCACATATGATACCAGAGCAAGAGATCAAGGACTGGTGGGACCGTAAAGTTGCGAACTACTTGCAAAATTACGCAAGAAGAAACAGATTAACAGTCATTGAAGCCAAAGCAATATTTTTCACAGAGACACATGAAAAATTGATCGAATCAGTGCCACAACTGTTGAAGTAGCTTTTGGATGAGAAAGCCGGATGTGACTAAAGAACAGCAGTTGCTAGATAAATTGTTCTGAGGAGGTCGAACAAATTTGTCGGAGTGGTTCGAGCAAATCACCGACAACTTCTGTGAGGAGAAAGCAGTCGAAGACCGAACGTCAGTGGAAACTGTCAAAGCAAAATTTTACACAGATTTCACCGAACAATTCTTGTGCTCCCTACCAACCTTGCTGTTCAAATTCTTGATAGAGAACGGAGCAGGCCACATCATCGAACCTAGACCACCACTGTGCGAACAGCCACCAAACACCAACTGGGCGGAGAAGCAGAGGAAGTGGGAGAAATTTATTGCAGAAAGGGAGTGGGAATACTTCCTGAGCAAGTGATTCGAACTATCTGGGCTTTCTAAAAGCGTCGGGTAGGATATGGGGGGGTAGCTGGTCATGTATCGAAGGTAGAGTATAGTGGATCCTAGTCGGCCTAAAAGACGAGCCGTCACCGGTAATGAAAGTAGACCGTAGAGGACCTGAAGAAAATAGTACTATATGAAAGTATGTCGGACATTCAGAAACAAGAAAGGGATGAAAGATAGAAGAACAGGGAAGCAAGATGCGAACGACCGTGAAGAGAATCCGCTAGAGTCGGGTCATGACCGACGGGAAGAGGGCATAGAACAAGAGGTGTCCCCTACGGAGGAAGAAGTATGGATAGAGCAGCCAGAAGCTCTCCAAATAAGAGCTCCCGACAATGGAATAACATTTTCCCCGACAAATCCACATACTAGAATCCAGACTATTATCAAAGATGATCTACGACTACGAGCTGGTGACTACAGCATATGGAGTCGACTAGGCGACGAAACATACACGGGTCGACACCTTATCATACGTCGACCGCTCGAGGGAAACTAGGTGACGTTTCAGGCAGCACCCTCCCTTCGAAGTATCCACTTGCTCTTACCGACACAGGAAGGAGCGCCCCCCCCGCCAAGTATAGCTTTTGAAGAAATCGAACAAGCAGACCTGTGCACACAAAGTTGCAGTGGACCATCGATAGTAGAAATCCACAAAAACCCACTATACGTCGAAGATGAATCGACTACTGATGGGAGCACAAGTTCCGTCGACCAAAACCCCGCAGGCCCGACTATATCAATAAACCCACCACTTTCACCACCACCCCGACCTCCACCTCCGCCGACTTCTGAGAGCAGTGAAAGTGATTCAGACATGGGTCACGGATCAGCTCACATTCCTCTCTACGAGGGGGATGAAGACCCCAGACGACATTGGTTCATCTGCGAGTCGACCTGGGAAGCAAACCAAGTGACGGATGAAGACCGACAAATGGCTCAGTTCGTGGGAGCCTTACGAAAAAGGGCCCTGACCTAGTACATGACCTTTTCGGAAAGGAAACCCAGAGCAATGAAAGCTAAGATTAAGGCCCAGTTCTTATCATTCTTCAAAACCCCAGATGCTAAGCACCTGGCTGCCAAAAAGCTCAAAACAACACAGCAAAAGCCAGGGGAGACAGTCCGTGACAACGACAAACATTGGAAGGACCTATTAAGCCAATTAGATTATGTTATTGATGAACAACTACTAATTCAATGGTTCCTTGCAGGATTATCACAGAAAGTACGCCGACATATCAGTCTGGAAACGTTCAAGACATATGAAGATACGCTGACCAAAGCTCTGTAGGTCGAAATGGATGAAGACATACCTGCGTATCCGATGGACCACAGGTTAGAGGAACAGCTCGAGAATGTACAGAAGTCTTTGAAAGAACTGACCCTCAAGAATCAAGAAATCTGGTGTACTAAATGTTCCACGGCTGGACACATGAAAGATAACTGTCGACACGAATACAGTCGACAAGACGTCCACTTTGTGCAAACTAAATCATTTTACGACATTTTCCAAGAGCACGGAGATCATTCTACGAAAGATTGTCCGTTTAACATGAAAAACGCAAAAGTTGCCTGGTGCGCCATCTGTGAGACTAAAAGTCACAACACAGCCGACTATTAGTTAAACCTGAAAAACCGATAGAACTATCAGGCGTTCTACCAAATGAATGCAGTAGCGCAAAACAATGAGCAAAACAATACAAACAACCATAACGGACAAAGGAACGACGGCCGACGATATGAGCGCCGGTACGACAATCGACAACAAGGGTTTGGAGGAAGAGTTCGATTCCCCGGGAATCGTGACATACGAAATTGTCGACCCACCTAATGTTTCATATGTTATAAAGAAGGGCATCGATACGTAGACTGTCCATACAAGGACAGAACTGATCTTAAATTCTGTACGTATTGTGGAGTAGGCGATCACTCGTTGGAGGATTGTCCTACTATGCTAGAGAAAATCAATACAAAGAAGAATGTTAATGTCTTGTCTTGTGTACAAAAACATGATGTGCTAACTACTAAGAATTTACATATTGTTACATGACAAGGCACAAATACAGGGCCTAATAACCCGCAAATTAGCAAGATTAAAGACACAAATGCTTATCCTGACCCTATAACGCAAAAACACACATATCAAGAAGCAACACACATATTTCAAGACATCGCACAAAAAGAAGACCTCGTTAGCAGTCGACCTAACACAGTACAGCAACTAATCTATCTCACTCAAACAGACAAATCTGTAGCCCAATTCATTGGTTTATTGCATCAAATAAAAATTACTAATCCTGAAAAACAAACTAAGAACATATGCAGCCTAAACCAAAAAGACAAAAATGATGTCGACCCACTTGTCGACCTGGAAATCGAAGGGTTCCACGTCCGACAAGTAGTGCTCGATTTCGGATCTTAGGTAAATATCATGACTTGGGATACATGGGAAAAGATGGGCCGACCTCGACTCTATGAGTCAGGCATCTACCTAAAAATCGTCGACCAAGGTCTCATTGAACCCATTTGGGTTTGGAAAAATGTCAACACGACCATCAAAGGAATATCAACTAAGGTTGATTTCGAAATTATTGACCCAAAGGAAGGATCTAATTCCTTCCCAACACTAGTCGGTCTCCCTTGGGGATGAAAGATGAAAGCCTCCATATCCTTAGACAAAGAACGAATTAAGTTAAAAGTAAATGGTCACAAAGTCATTGTACCCATTAATCCTTCCCAAGGAGCACCTTGGACCGAACCGATTGATGAAGAAGTCGATGTCAGACAACTGTATCAGATCCAAAACAATACGGACTACACAGAGCCCAACATCCATGGAGAACTTCACTTAGGTAACCAAGACTCAATTGGTTATAATTCAGATGCTGAATTATATGATTGGGAAATGGAAAATTATGAAACACAAGCAAGAGGGTGCTGGACTATACAAAAAGTACTGAAAAAACCCACCCAACAGTGCTTCATTGTATCAATTATCCCCAAAGTATTTGAAAAGAAAGTCAGGGAATGACCCACCTTACAACCAACCAGCTTACATACTACTCAACTACCCAGGTATAAGGAGAGAGAATCACCAATCATGCATGTCGAACAAGTATCTAAAAATATTGGAGAACATGGCAGACTTCAAAGCTTAGTGGAAACATTTACAGGTCAAGCAGCTAGATGGTGGGATACCCATCAGAAAAAAACTTCATACCTGGACAACTGCTTCAACTTTCTTTGTCGAACGGTTTGGTGGAAAAAATTTAACCCAGGAAGCTCAAATCCCTATCTTTATCCAAGGTCAAAACCCAGAAGAACACATCAAACTTTGTGAAAAGGAATGGAGAAGGCTTGGATACAAAGATGAGCGATCCTGGCCACATTTGTTTCCTTCAACCCTAGCCGACGTACCTACTAAATGGTATAAGATGGAGGAAGCCAGAGGAGAAACCTTCTTTTGGAATGAACTTAAAGAAAATTTTATTAAGGACTTCCAGTTCATACCTCAAAATGGAAAATTGGCTGGGACAGCACACCAAATCAAACAGTTTCTCCAATCGACAGAAAAACAGCCCTCCCAAGACCATCGACAAATGAAGGACTGTAACAAGATACAAACTGAATCAAAATCACAGTCGACACGTTTACACTTAGAAAATGAACACACAAAAGGTAAAAGCTTCAGATGGAAGACCGACCACATGGAAACAACAAAACCCATCTACTCAATCTTGAAAGTCGAGACCACCGACAAACCAGATCTTGACAGAATGACTACAGCCGACTTCCCTGCCACATTCTCCCAGTTCACAGAAGGAAGTCGGCCGATCAATGAAGCTAAAGCACCAGAGTGGCTAGATGCCAAAGTGAAAACTAAGGAGGTCGACATTTCAAATGACGACCGACCAAAAATAGCCAAGATTGGTGACTACTAGAATGAACAACAGACCACTGAAATAGTGAACTTACTTAGAGAGTTCCAGAATGTCTTTGCAAGGGACTATAAAGACTTAAAAGGCTTAGTACAAGAGATGGGAGAAATGAAAATAGAAACTAAACCTGATGTCCGACCTGTCAAGAAAAGACCTTATAAACTAGCTCATAAGTACAAAGAAATAGTTAAAAAGGAAATCGACAACATGTTAGCAGCAGGGATCATTTACCCCATCGATCAGTCCGAATGGGCAAGTCCCATGGTCGTACAGCCAAAGAAACATGACCCAATAAGGTTGAGAATTTTTGTCGACTTTAGGGAGCTTAACAAAGTAACATTAACAGATCCATTCCCAACCCCCTATGCTGATGAGATCTTGAATGAAGTTGCAGGCCATGAATGTTATTCATTCACAGATGGCTTCTCAGGGTATAACCAAGTGCCCATAGCAAAAGAAGATCAAAAGAAGACAACATTTGTCTGTGAATTTGGCTCTTTTGCTTACAGAGTTATGCCTTTTGGGCTAAAGAATGCACTTGTAGTGTTTTCCCGAATTGTTGTTAAGACTTTCCAAGAATATATCTATAAAACCATGGCAGTATACTTCGACGATTGGACTATATACTCCACCTTAAAATATCACTGCACATGGCTCCGACTCATGCTGGAGAGATGTCGACAGATTCAACTCTCCTTGAACATTAAGAAGTGTATCTTTATGACCCCTATAGGGATACTCTTAGGGCACATTGTCTGTAAAGATGGTATCAAAGTCGATTTTGCCAAGATTAAAATCATCCTTGACCTGAAGCCACCAATAAACCCTAAACAAGTTCGGGTATTACTGGGCCATACAGGCTATTATTCAGACATGACCTACCCTCTAGAAGAATTACTAAAGGAAGACCAAGAATTTAAATGGACAGAGGAATGCCAGATCTCCTTCGACAAAATGAAAAGAAAACTGGTCGAAGCTCCCATACTCAAATTTCCAAACTGGTCAACCAAATTTCATGTGCATATCGATGCCTCAGGAATAGCAATCGGAGCAATCCTGACTCAACCAGGGGATGAAGGGATGGATTACCCTATAGTCTACAGCAGTCGAAAATTAAATAAGGCTGAAAGGAACTATTCGACCACTGAAAGAGAAGCCCTAGGTATGGTCTTTGCCCTCCAAAAGTATCGGCATTACCTCTTGGCCAACCCCTTCACATTTTACACCGACCACCAAGCTTTGAAATATATCGTCAATAAACCCCTTCATCATGGGAGAATTTGTCGCTGGCTACTTCTTTTTCAAGAATTTGAGTTCGAAGTCGTTGTCTGACCAGGGAAACTAAATGTCAGGCCCGACCATCTATCACGTATAGACACAGGAGAGGAACCGACCGGAGTCGACGACGACTTGCCGGATGCACATCTATTTCGCATAGAAGTAGTACCCGAAGAACTAGAAGAAATAGCTCAGTTCTGAGAGACAGGTCAGGCACCAGAAGTTCTGAACACCAAGAAAAAACAAATCTTAGCTATGAAGGTTGCACCCTACAGCCTCATCAATGGATTTTTGTACAAAATGGGGTTAGACGACATTCTCAGAAGGTGTGTACTCAACCATGAGAGAGAAAAAATTATGCATGAAGCACACTATGGACCTGCAGAAGGACACTTTCAAGCAGACACAACTGCCAAGAAAATCCAACAGTCAGGATTATGGTGGCTGACAATCCACAAAGATTGCAAAAATTTCGTTAGCCGATGTGACAGATGTCAACGACTTGGTCGACCTCTGCCAAGCACAGAAATGCCCTTGATATCTGTAAACCCTAGTCTCACATTCGAAATTTGGGCTATAGACTTCATAGGACCGTTTCCTATCCCAGCCAAACGATCAGGTGCAAGATATATTATCACTGCAGTGGAATATGTCACTAAATGGGCAGAAGCTGAACCCATTGATACATGTTCAAGTGCGGTAGCTGCTAATTTTATCTACGAAAACATTATCACTAGATTCGGATGCCCACTCACATTGATTAGCGACCAAGGATCACATTTTATCAACAAAACCATCAAAAATTTGACCGACCAATTTCACATTGACCACCGACGAAGCACCGCATATCACCCTCAGTCGAACGGCGCGATTGAAGCTTTCAACAAAACATTGACAAAAGGGTTAACCAAAATATGCAGTACCGACAAAGACGACTAGGATGAGAAAATCCCTGCGGTTCTCTGGGCATATAGGACAGCATATAAACGGTCGACTGATCAAACCCCTTTTCGACTAGTCTACGGGAAAGAAGCAGTCGTCCCCCTACATTTTCGACAGCAAACACCTATTATTGCACAACTACTACATGTCAATGTTGAACAGGCAAGAAAGGATCGACTATTCCAACTCAGTAAGCTAGAAGAACATAGACTCATGGCCATCCAACACCAGGAAATTCACAAACAACAACAGAAAGCATGGCACGACCGTAACATCAAAAACAAAAACCTGTCGGTCGACAAACTTGCTTTACTTTATAACAGTCGAGTTAAAGGAAAACCCAAGAAACTACATACAGAATGGATGGGACCTTACATTGTCGAAGAAATACACCCCAATGGCTCGGTCCGACTAAAGACATTACAGGGCCTAGTATTTCGGAAGCTCATTAATGGAGCCCGACTCAAATGTTACAGAAACTGAAAAAAATAAAAAATAAAAAAATAACGACCTTAACCGTCAATCAAAACCCATAAAAAGCTAAAAATTCCAAAAACAATACAATCAAAACACAACAAACATGACAGCAACTAACTACTTTGCTAACCGACATCATCGTCTTCGATCATCCTCATCGACCAGTCCGGCCGACCATTCTCACCACCGACACCGACCGACGACCTCAAGAGTCCCATCACGCATTGATGGCCTCGAGCACTGCACACATTCCACCATTAAGTCCCATTCGAGTATTACAGCCGGACCGTCCATTCCGCCATTAATACGTCCATCCCCACACGCAAAAACACCCGTGCCTATAAATACAAGACAATCGAAGGTTCATCCACCACACCATTTACCCACAGAGCACTCGAAACCTCAATCGACTAAAGACCAAGAACCCTGTAACACCTTCGACCAACCCGACACAATGGCACCCAAACTGACCCGAGCAGCGACTAAGGCAAGAGAGCTGTAGGCAGAGGACACACCCTTGGTCCGCTGATTAAAGAACATAAAAAATACTAAAGTCCAAGATGGCCAATGGCAAAAACTTTGGACAGAAATCCAAGAATGGGCCTATGTCGACAAAATGTTAACCCAGGCCGCTAAGAAAATCCAGAAGAGCACCATCTTCAACTACCCTAACGCACCACTGATGGAAAGCTTTGGTGGGACAAAAGAAGCAACGGTCAAATTCATTATCAGCCATTACCACAACGGTCGATTCTACTTCGACAAGCCGATCGACATTACCGGGAATGTTATCTCACGACTAACTGGTCTGTCCAACGAAGGCAGCCCTGTACCAATTGGGATTAAAGAAGGGTTAGTCCAAGAGCTTACGGGCTTGCCGTCGGGAAAGAATTCCAAGGGGTTGATGATTGGACAGATTATGACACGAACGCCACAAATTGTGGCTAAAATCATTGCAATCACTCGTACATTAGTCGATCGATGCAGCGACCTCAAACTGGAGATGCTGGAGGCTGTCGACACAATTGCAACCGACGGTCGGATCTACGGATGGGGAGACTATGTTGCCGACATGGTAAAAACCATCTACGAAAGATGCCAAGAGACAAGAGGTATAATCAAGTTCCCCTCTCTTACTCTCTGGATTGTCATGTATCATATCTATCCAGAAGGCAGTCCAGTATTCCAGGAGCCGACCAAGTTCGAGATGAACCGATTTAAACCCTTCTCACAAAAAGGAACCCTGCATGAGCTGGGACAGGGAAAATTCTTCTTGGAAAACTGGTTTCAGCAGTTGAAGGTTCTAACGACGAGGTGGAGGGTGCCCCAGAACATCTGACGAAACCTCCCTGCAGACTCTCATATACAGTTAGATCTTGACCATACGTCGATCTGGTACATGCAAGGTCAGGACCCCAAAGCCCAGGACATCGACTACTATCCGACGGTCGATCAGATTTTTCGGGAGTTGACCCGACAGGTTCAGAGAAGAATACAAATACCCGAGGCTGCCAAACAGGTCAACTTCTCCATCACAGAGCCACTTACCGACTAGGAAAAAGAGGAAGACTACGAGCTCAACCTCTACATCATCACCTTTGCGTCGGAGGACACCCCGGCCGAGCCCACCAGTCGGGTACACATCACTATCAAACCTCCAACTGCAAAGGTAGTCGACCCACAGCTGAGAGAACAACAACAACCAACAGTACAACCACAGCAACAAACAACCCCTCCGGCTCCAGCAACTGTCAACCCAATTCAAATACCGACAGGTGAAGTCGAGGACGCCGACCCGGAATATCTTTTATCCAAAATCATCATTAAGAAGTTGGCCAAGGAGATAGCTATCGCCAGAAAGAGAATCAAAGCCCAAAAACTACAACAAGGCAAGGGTAAGCACAAGCTTCTTCTTGCTGACTCGTCCGACGATGTGGAGGAGCTAGTAGCCGCGGCCGTCGACATTGTTGAGGATGCCGCTGCAAATAAAGTATCAATTGAAACTCAGTTTCAACGGTATCTGGATGCAGGAGCTCCGGAGGGTCGGCCAAAGAAAGCAAAAACGACACTGACGCCTGAAAACGTTGTCGACCTTGTGTCAACACCTCCACCCCCATCCCCGACACCCGTAGTCGAGGAGCAAGCATCAGTACAACAGTCGGTCAGTCCCCACAACGTATATCAAAGAGCAATCCCAGAGACAGTCAAAGCCAAGGTCGACCAGGACGCTGAGCTTAAAGCTTTCTTCGTGACGCTGCCTGCACTGTTTCAGTCGGCCCACAAAATACAAACAACAGCTCCTCTCTATGCAAGCAAAAATCCCTATGCAAACATTACGATGACATTCACCCGAAACCAACAAGGCGACGTAATTGGAGCATCACAGTCTGTCACAGAGCCAATCAACCCCGACGCCCAGGACGACCTACCCATTACACCTTCGGAAGCAAGTATCTCTTCCGACGGAAGCCCACAACACACTCCAGCCAACCCATCCACCCCAGTTCCTTCTCCGACCCCATCGCCTCCACCACCACCATCACCAGATTCACAACCAGACCTATTACCACCCCATACAACTTCACAGCTGGACGTAGTCATACCAACCCCCCAACCAGAAAATCCATCGACTTCCGTTCCCCCGACCACAGACCCAACCTCAACTGTCGAAGGCACCCAGGAGTTGGAGGCCGACAAACACAAGAAGAAGAAAGCACATCAGACCAAAACTTCCAACCTCCGAATCAGCTTAAGGGATGCAAGTTCCTTGACCGACACAGAGGTCGGCCAACTCCTCAAAACCGTGGCCAAAGAAGCAAAGCTAAGGACGGTTCGGAAAAGTAAAGAGCTTACAGCCAAAAATGCAGAAGAAGTCGAGTTTCTCGGCAAATGCAGAGCTCTAGCACAGACCGTAATACCAGGCCCTGTCGAAGTCGACACAGATCGACCATGAAAGAGCATACCAGCTCTTCGAGACTATGGTATCAACCGTCTAGGCCCGGATGCAAGAGACTAAGGAAGAACAAAAGGAGGAGACTGCTCGACTGCTCCTAGCACAGCACACTGCCTTCTCAGAGGCCTACAAGGTGCTCCAGGACCACATGGAGGAGTCTGTCGTCACAGAAGACGTGTTACGCGACTGGCCTACTCACTATGGGCAGGTCTACCAGCAGACACGACAGACTCGTCAAGGCATTCAGGCCTTGGAGAGAAGGAAAACGACAAAAGCAGCACTCAGACAGACGATAGAAGATCAAATAGTGCTAAAGAACAACAAGCTGCAAAAGCTGGAACGGGAAGCACACCAATGGGTGCAATAGGCTCTGCCAAACCTAGAAAAGGTCGATATCATCTGCCCCCAGATGAAACGACTCATCGACACCGCAGAAGAGTAGAACCAGTCATTAGGCCCCAATATGGAGAAAATCGCAGAAATTCCCATTTCAGAAAATATGTCGGTACTGTCAAGTTTAACGACATTGACGATCGACATCCAGAAAGCTTTGCAGAGTTGGACGGACTTTCAACATCACCTTGCCATCACAGCTCCAGCCATTGTCGAAGTCTATGTCCAGAAGAGACCAACCATCCGTCTGCACAGTCCACAGCAATAGCAAATTTTGAATGGTTCGACAAAACTTTAAATTTTGTACCTCCCTGTTTCTTCGGGACGAAGAAACATTTTGTTCGTGGGGGAGATGTAGAAGGAGCAAGTCGACGAAGTCAACTTGAACGAAGACCGACTTAGTCAATCAGCCGACTAAGTCAGTCGGCCGACTAAACTAGAAGATTAGTCGGTTAACTAAAAGTCATGTCGGTTCACCGAACCGACAGGTAGTTATTTTGTAACTATCTGTACATTGTATATATTAGGCTATTGAGCCAAACGAGAAATCAGTTCAGTTCTCTACCTTGTATGAACTCATTGCAATAATATAATCTGTTTTCCTATCTATTCTTGTCTCTTGTCTCTGATTTATAGTTATGTATGTTTAGTATGTATTATTGGTAACCTTATGTGATCTGTGAGATTACAACACCAGTCTCTATTTGCAAAATAGTGTAATATAACTATGGACCAGTGGTATTCTCTACTCTTCGATCAGTAATATAATTGTTTACAAGACCACTCGTGTCAAGTAAATTTAAGGAAAACTGTAAAGTGTAAATGAAGCGCACCAAAATAAATATGTGGTTACCTTCAGGTGTGTTTATATGCAATAAAGAAAAGGTGTTTGCCGTTTGCAGTTTTAGAGTTCCTTTCAAGCAAAAATGTATCGAATTTTGTATTGCCGAGAAAAAAATATGAGGCAATACATAAACAACTAATAATCAGACAAAGTAGCAATAACAACAAAACAAAGCAAGAGTGTTTGGCCATCTCATGAAACACCCTTGCTTAATTTGGTTGAACTAAAACAAACCAAGGATTATGCATTCTCTTTCAGTCAAAGCAGCAATAACAGCAAAACAAAGCAAGGGTGTTGGATCATCTCATAATTAGACTAAATGAAGGCCGTGAAGCCCATCTGAGATAAAAATTCAGAACTGAATAGATTATGAGTTTAGTGAGTTCACTTGGTTTAATGAGGACACTTGTACCAGCAGGCAAATGTTGACAGCACCATGCAGCAAGAGTGATATAGAATCTTCAGTTAGCATACTTTCCATAGTGTGACAACTTTTTTTCCTGTGAAATGAAAAAGGGAAAGAACAAAAAAAAATTGCAATGTCACATATTCATGTGATCCAATGACAAAAAATACTTGTAGATATCACACATTTGTTTTTTCGGTTGAACTTACATGAAGGAGGAATATTGAAATCTAGGGCAGACGAAGATGTATGTTTTTGTATTTCTACCTATGAGCATGAGACAACCACTCTGGAGATTGATTCTATGGTAGTTGTTCAAATTTTGCAATAAAGATTAATATATAGATTAATATAGTATATAGATTAATATTCATTTAGTTTTAATTAATATAGTATATAGATTAATATTCATTTAGTTTTATTAATATAGTATATAGACTAATATATAATCCACTATCCCGCAACCCGCACCCCGTAAATGCGGGCTGCGCGATGCGGGGTACGGAATTACTAAATAATATTTCATTCACCACACTCATCCCGCAGCCCGCATCCTGCAATTGCAGGGTGGGATGCGGGGTGTGGGTTGCGGGGTATGGGATTGCTAAAAAATATTTTATTCACCACCCTCATCCCGCATCCCGCATCCCGCAATTTTCGTTTCGGCAAAGCGCAATCCCGCAAAATGCGGGTTGCGAGTTGCGGGTTGCGAAAACACAGAATATAAATCCTAAATCAAGCCACAAAACAAAAATCCAAAAAGTGAATATTGTTTTTGTGAAAGAAATTTATACGAAAATCAATCGTCGGTGACAGCGCAAGGAGAACACTGTTTTGAACGTGCTTGTAAAACTATAGTCTACTATTTAGTCGTGTTTATCCCAATCTACGTTTGCAAAATAGTGTAATATAACTATGGACCGGTGGTATTCTCTACTCTTCCATCGGTAATATAACTGTTTACAGGACCGCTCTAAATTTAAGGAAAACTGTAAAGTGTAAATGAAGCGCACCAAAATCAATATGTGGTTACCTTCAGGTGTGTTTATATGCAATAAAGCAAAGGCGTTTGCCATTTGCAGCGTTAGAGTTCCTTTCAAGCAAAAATGTATCGAATTTTGTATTGTCAAGAAAAAAAAATATGAGGAAATACATAAACAACTAATAATCAGACAAAGCAGCAATAACAACAAAAACAAAGCAAGGGTGTTGGATCATCTCGTAATTAGACTAAATGACAGTCATGAAGCTCGTCAAAAGACTAAATGTATTTTTTTTATTTCTACCATATTTCATTATCCATAGAGAAAGCAGCAATAACAGCAAAACAAAGCAAGGGTGTTGGATCATCTCGTAATTAGACTAAATGACGGCCGTGCAACTCATCAGAAGACTAAATGTATGTCTTTTTATTTCTACCTATGAGCATGAGACAACCACTCTGGAGATTGATTCTATGGTAGTTTTTCAAAATTTGCAATAAACATTAATATATAGATTAATATTCATTTAGTTTTCTTAATACAGTATATAGACTAATGTATAATCCACTATCCCGCAACCCACACCCCACAAATGCGAGTTGCAGGATGCGGGGTACGGGACTACTAAATAATATTTCATTCACTACCCTCATCCCACAGCCCGCATCCTACAATTGCAGGGTGGGATGCGGGGTGCGGGTTGTGGGGTATGGGATTACTAAAAAATATTTTATTCACCACCCTCATCTCGCAATTTCCCTTCCGGCAACGTGCAATCCCGCAAAATGCAGGTTGCGGGTTGCGGAAACACAGAATGTAAATCCTAAATCAAACCACAGGACAAAAAGGCAAAAAGTCAATACTGTTTTTATGAAAGAAATTTATACGAAAATCAATCGTCGGTGACAGCGCAAGGAGAACACTATTTTGAACATGCTTGTAAAACTCCAGTCTACTATTTAGTCGTGTTTAGCCCAGTCTACGTCTGCAAAATAGTGTAATATAACTATGGACCGATGGTATTCTCTACTCTTCCATCGGTAATATAACTGTTTACAGGACCGCTCGTGTCCTGTAAATTTAAGGAAAACTGTAAAGTGTAAATGAAGCGCACCAAAATCAATATGTGGTTACCTTCATGTGTGTTTATGTGCAATAAAGCAAAGGCGTTTGTCGTTTGCAGCTTCAGAGTTCCTTTCAAGCAAAAATGTATCAAATTTTGTATTGCCGAGAAAAAAATATGAGGCAATACATAAACAACTAATAATCAGACAAAGCAGCAATAACAGCAAAACAAAGCAAGGGTGTTTGACCATCTCATGGAACACCCTTGCTTAATTTGGTTGAACTAAAACAAACCGAGGATTATGCTATTCTCTTTCAGTCAAAGCAGCAATAATAGCAAAACAAAGCAAGGGTGTTGGATCATCTCGTAATTAGACTAAATGACGGCCATGAAGCCTGTCTAAAGACTAAATGTATGTTTTTTTTATTTCTACCTATGAGCATGAGACAACTACTCTGTAGATATATTCTATGGCAGTTGTTCAAAGTTTGAAATAAGCATTAATATATAGATTAATACAGTATATAGATTAATATTCATTTAGTTTTCTTAATACAGTATATAGACTAATATATAATCCACTATACCGCAACCCGCACCCCGCAAATGTGGGTTGTGGGATGCGGGGTACGGGATTACTAAATAATATTCCATTCACCACCCTCATCCTGCAATTGCAGGGCGAGATGCGGGGTGCGGGTTGCGGGGTACGAGATTACTAAAAAATATTTTATTCACCACCCTCATCCCGCAGCCCGCATTTTATTCTTATAGTTGAATAGCGTACAACCTAGAAAATATGTACATTGAATAGAGAGGTACTGGAGGGGGTATATTTTCAAGAACTTCATTAGTCTTATAAAACCATTGAACCCGAACTAACTTCCTTGCCTTTGAATGTTCAAACATGTCTTCCAAATAAGCAATGCGATGATCCCTTCCTTCTGCTGTCATATATACAAAATCATGAACCTGCCAACCAAAAACATTTGCAATTAGCTATGAAGACCAAATAAACAAATATCCCAACAGGGGAAAGAGAACCCTACTAATAATCCCAAAAACAGTTTACAAGAAAGCATATCGATAACTTTGAACGGTTGTTCAACTTACTGATATGGTGATACCATTGTGACTGGAAGACTGGTAATGTGTCAACTGCTTTATACAAGTCCTTGGGGCACCTAACCATGCAACATCCCTACTGGTTGCTCTCCTAGATCCATAACTTTATTCCTTGGGGTATATTTTCAAGAACTTCATTAGTCTTATAAAACCATTAAACCCGAACTAACTTCCTTGCCTTTGAATCTTCAAACATGTCTTCCAAATAAGCAATGCGATGATCCCTTCCATCTGCTGTCATATATACAAAATCATGAACCTACCAACCAAAAACATTTGCAATTGGCTATGAAGACCAAATAAACAAATATATCAACAGGGGAAAGAGAACACTACTAAAAAGCCCAAAAACAATTTACAAGCAAGCATATTGATAACTTTGAAGGGTTGCTCAACTTACTGATATGGTGATACCGTTGTGACTAAAAGACTGGTAATGTGTCAACTACTTTCTACAAGTCCTTGGGGCACCTAACCATGCAACATCCCTACTGGTTGCTCTCCTAGAGCCATAACTCTGTTCCTTGAACCTGGTTCAAACATTCTTCACCCACCAAAGCCTGAATAGGATCAAATATGCAACGGATGGCATCCTCTTGCCTCAAAAAGACCTAAACACTACGTATAGTGGAAATCTTATTAGATCGAGGCACTTTCAGCACAATGTTGATAAAGTTGGAAGCTTAGCATAAGAGAAATTCATAGATCTAATCCGTAAGTGGATCTTGTATAGGGAATGGTTTCACAATTAAAACACCCCAAATCCTCTTCTTTCGGTAGAAATCTTCCAGAAAAGGGGTCTGCCATAAACAATATCCTTTACAGCACAGGCAAAGCCATGTCTTCTAAGGACCTGGAAGACATTGAAAGAAAGCATTATCAATGTAGTTGAATAGCGTACAACCTAGAAAATATATATATTGAATAGAAACTTTCTCAGAAAATACCGCGGAAAACAGAAAAATACCACGTGAAAGACTCGATTAAGAAACCCGATGTAAAAAAACGGAAAAAAAAAAATAGAAAACACGTGTCGAGTCGCCATTAGCCAGGGAGACAAGGAATCTTTGAGACTGTGTCTCTGTAGAGAAAACGCCTTCGTTGTAAATATTTTTTTTGCTTTTGATTGAAATTTCTTTTGGAAAAGCAAAGCTTATAAAGTGCCGCTCAAATATTAATGGATATAATTTTAAAAATCATAAAAATATAAGTTTCCAAAGAAAAAAGTTGGATAAAGATATAAAAAAAATTATACATTAAAAGTTAAGTTTTAAAAAGTTTAAAACATAAATATAAAATTAAATACAATTTTGGGACATTCTTGCCAACATAAATATATAGTTAAATACAAATTTGACATAAATTTGATATGATGATAATGATGGTTAATGTCCCTTAAAACATATTTAATAAATAAGTAAATTAGTTACAAATTATGTTTATATTTAATAGATAATTAAATTAGTTACAAATTATGCAAATTAAAAGTTAATATAATGTTTACCAGAATTTTGAAAACTTCTATTAAAAAATTGCTTATATTCAATTTACAATACAGCAATTTACAATACTTGATATAGCTTTATAGCAAAGAATAATATACAGATTACAAAAACAGTAAATGGCAAAATATTTTTATAATGTTTGCCCGCTAATGTTGGCTTTTCAAATATAAATAGTAACAGTGGCATTTAATTGTAGCAACATGCACGTAAAACAGCTGCAACAAATTGTTCAATTAAAAAAAAAAAAAAATTAGCAACCAATCATGATAAAGGTTATGAAAATGAAATACGAGTTCTTGAATCGTTTTTTAATTATTGGTAATCTAAAATTCTAAAAAAATGAATATTAATCTTCCAGTGCTTTTTATTTTAATTTTCTGCCATGACCACCCTCGTCATTGAAGTAAAACTGTTTTTAGAGCACTAACTATGTAGGTTGGTTGTCTTTAATAATAATAAAATTTAAAGCATACTGCACAGAACTGAGAAATTTTAGACATACCTGAAGGGGCTTCCCATTTCGGGTCTAAGTAACAATGCCATGAACATTCCCAACTGAATGAAGGCCAGTAATGCAGAATTGATGGGAGCAAGTGTTGTATTTGATAAGTGGATCTTGTCCCAATGAATAGAATGTTTTCCAGTGTAGAAAGCTTTGGCAATGAGATCTTATAATCCTACTTGTATCAAGCAGTGAGTACGAATGCAATTTGATAAAATACCACAGGAAAAATGGATACTGCAAACATCTTTCCAAGAGGTTACTACTTAGAAATCAAGAAGAAATCAAGAAATGGTTGGATTTTCTACATATCATCTGCAGTCTATATATATAGAATACTATAAGACAAATGGATACTGCAAACATCATTCCAAGAGGTTACTGCTCAGAAATTCATTCAAATTAGCTGACAGAGAAAGTTATATGTGAAACTAAAGGAATATGAATGCTCTTCTAAACTATTTATTTTTTTTCCAAATTGAATTTTTTTTTTCCATGTGGTTCACCTACCCTCGACTGGCTTGTTATGTTCAACCAGATGGGGACATCAAGTGAGGCCCTTATATAGTGATGTATAGCCAGTGATCTAAGTCACATGACACAAGGACACAGACCTTCTTCACCTACACAACAAACACACTTTACAGCCCTCTCTGCACCTGCAAATGATAATAAAAAAAGTGAACATTTTGATTTAAAGCAATTCCAAGCATCTCTTCCAAAGAGTGTTGAAAGGTACAGGCCATTTTGGACATGTCTGGTATATTAGCCAGGGATGTATGACCTTCTACTCACAACTTACAGCACTGGACCACTTGAGCTAGCCCATAAAGCTCTTTCAAATTGAATTCTCCCAACAATAAAAGTCATTTATCAGCATTTATGAAATCAACAACCATAACAAAAAGCAATCTTAAAAATCCATTCCAACTAGATCTGCATTTTCAACTCTTCTAATGAATAATTGTGTGAGATGGCTTATAGCCATCACATTTTCCATTTATTCAAATATTACATTCTACATAGATGCAATTCATCATTGCAAAGCAAGGAAATTCATCATAACATAAGAGTGAATCAATCAAAGAGTCAATATCATTTCCATAAAGCATGACCATGGAAATGATTTTATAGGCATCATTCCGTTAACTTCAATCCAAAGATAATATATTCCTAGAACAACCAACAACACATTGTGCTCTCTTCTTAATGACATAGTCCAAAGAAAATATGTACAACAACCAACAACACATTGGGCTCTCATCTTATTGACATAATCCAAAGAAAATATGTGCAATTGCATTTAGAACATTGTCATGATCATAAAGATGTCGATTCTCAAAACCATTGCAATTAGCTTTGATAACATCTTCAAAATGAGTACAATCAATGCCATGAAAACTATCGTTGTAATCTATTGTGTAAATTATCCTTATACCTGTGGAATGGAGATGGATATTACGTAGTTGTAGCTATGTTATTTTAGGGCGAGGATTGAGCTATACTCACTGCCATTTCTAATGGCGATAGAAATCCATGAAAAATGAACAAATATAATATGCATTGGTACAAAGTCATATATTTTTTTTGAAACTGAAGGAAAAGGTAAATAAAAAGAAGAATTAGCTAAAAGAAAAACTTAAGAAAAGCAAATTGAATTTAATTTTGTATTGTAAAGATTGAGCAAAAGCACTTTGAAACTTGGAGATGAGGTTGCACAAAATTGCAGCACTATGATGTTTTAGAAGGTTTTGTACGGGTTGTTTGAAAATTCAAAGGAAAAATATAAATGCAACAAGAGCAGTTGGGTAAAACAGTGGGAAATGAACACTAGATGCTTGCCTTTGTCACTTGGATGTAGAACAAAGAGCAAATCTGTTTTTGCTGAATCATCATTCAGAACATCGGCAAATGTTCTGAGAGAAAAGCACAAGAGCTGAGAACTTCTTGGCCCGATCATAACAACATTCTTGAACAAATACATTGGTACTTTTTCCAATAAGAGATCCTGCTCTACTTTGGAGAAAAGATCAGTGGAGATTTCAATTAATTGCAGCTGCAAGAAATTGAAATATGTCAGCAGTTAGAAACAAAATGGAATAGAAGTGAGATGTAAATGATATATAGAAACTGTAAATAGAAACAAACAATTTCTTTCTGGTTCAAGATATACATGTCGTTGCAGTATTGCTTATTGTTCTTCCATCTTTGATAAACAATTCATAGTTTCTATTGTTTTGCTGACAGAAAATTACAAGTGCTGCAACAAATCCCACAGAGTAGGAGTTTGTTGAGCTAGAGACAACCTGTATAGTTGTGCCTGGATCTAGCTTGTGCTATCAGAAAATTTGTGGTATTGCTTACACAGCAGTCTGGTGCTGCAACTGAAGACAATACCTTCATTGCCTCTATTATATTGTCCCTTGTGTCTAGTTGCAAAGTTTGAGATCCGGACACTGTTACCACGGCTAAATCAATGGATGAATGAAGAAATAAGTCCATCATTCAAATTTAGTTTTATGGCTAGTTGGCCTTCTTTATCTACTATATCAGCATGTAACAATTGTGCCTTGCTTGGTGAGTTTGTATTTTTATACTATGCAGGTCCATACAACCCTACCACATCTCCTTCACAAGGACATTTGTAAGTGTTACTGAACATGGTTGCGGTATAGAAAATGGTCGTCTTGGCGTTTTCTTAGATTTGAAACAATTGGCTGAAAACAGGATGTGAGCATCAGAACATCACATATTTGTGAAGTATAATATGCATTTGTTTTTTTTGTTTTTTTAATTATAGAGATGGACAAAGAGACACATTTACAAGTACCATTTTGTTGGTCCATGATCCATTGTCTGCGCCATTTTGCCGGAGAGGACTTGTTTTTGGAAGATGTTGGCATTTGTTATTAATCTATTCATATGACCTCAAGTTGTGAACAAAGCACATGACCATAACAATAGAAACAATGAAACTTGCAATGCATTTTACCATTTTTTTTTAATGCACAGCAAGAAGCAAAATTACACTACATGTTTACCTTCATTATTTTGTTTTGTTTTATTTCCTTTGGATTTTATCTTTAAAAAGGAAATTCATTGGCATCTTGATAGTGGAAAAGGGGAGAAATTTTGATGAAATGCGATGCAACAATTTGCTAAAGATGCCTGGCCAAAAAAAAGTGTATATGCATATTGCAAATTACTGTCACTACCTTAACTATAGTGTATCAAAAGTTTGAACTTTATTTAAATAAGCATATTTGATGTTTTTGTTGAGTCAGTTTTGTAAGGACAATATTTGAGAGATTGCACTAAATCACATGAGAAAAAAATATTAAATATATACTTCATTTCTAAAAACATAAGATTTTGAAGACTTTGTATAAAAATGAGTTTAGAGACTTTGTATAAAAAACACTTAAAATCAATATTTTAGAAAAATATAAATAAACAAAGTTGAATGAAATTATGATCCAATAGCAAAGAAGAAGTTCTTTGTTTAAATTTGTTTGTCCAATTTTTTATTATAATGAAGAAATATAAACCATATGACCTAGAAATTTTGAACAATATTAATAAGGGCACTTTTTTCACTCCACATAAAACTTGCATTATAATAAAATTTAATTAGGATATGATGTAGAATTTTTATCAAATTTATAATTAAATAGATGACCATTTTATTACAAGATTAAACTAAAACAAAATTATGATTTGATTCCAACTTCATTATTATCCCTATTTATAACATCTATCATATTCACCATAAGTCTTAGTGTGTCATGTATCTTAATAATACATATATAAACTTTGTTGTGAGTTCTTCGAATAAAAAAAAAATCCAATAAAAAAATAATTAAAAAAATCATATCCTTTCATAAAATAAAAATGTAAAACCAAATAAAATGTCATTACAAAAATAACACCTCAAGAAATTGGATGGTGCTGGATAGATTTGTGCTTATGATGAATCTATGTTTATTTAAGAAAAACCCATGCTTATGGGACACCCATGTTATTACACTATTGCAATGACCTAGATTTAATTGTAAGCAAATTGCAAAACATGTCAACAATGAGAAAATATAAAATAGATACATCTTTCATCTTTTACTTTTCAAGTGGCTTGAATATCATTTAATTAATGCAAGAAGAGTTGGGTCACATGAGCTATTTTTTTTTCTATGTGATTAAGGGCGAGTCCTCGACCAATAGGATTTGTGTGTGTAATAGAGAGAGTTTATTATTATTAAAGCTTTGTTCGATAACCTTTATAAAATTTTGAATTTTTTTTATTGATGGAAATGGTGTTTTTTTATGTAAAGTTGGATTCAATAAACTCAGATATCCTTATTACAATTATTTTGTCAATATTAGTATGTGATGATTGGAAGTCAGTTCATAATTAATTATTCTCGAATTTTAAATCAAAATGGAAATTTCACTTTTCATAATTTTGAGTGGGCCTAATAGTTAAGAACTTGTGTTTCTTCCAAAGAGGTTAGAGGTTCAAATCATGTGTTTCCTCCTAATAGGTCACATGTTCAAGGGAATAAGGTTTGTATGTTCAAGGGGGTAGGTAATGTACACCTCATCATTCAAAACAACAAAGTTTATATGCATGTTTTTATGATACATGATACACCAAGAGCTATGACGAATATGATAGATTATTATAAGTAGGGCCAGTGGTGAAGTTCGAATAGGGATGGTTTTTCCTCCTAAGAGGTCACAAGTTCAAATATGGAACGGGTAAGGTATGTACACCTCCATATACTTTAACAACAACTTCAATGAACCTCTAAGTTTTCATTGTCACGACATTTCAAGGTTTAGCATTCACACTTACTTGTCAATTATATAGTACTTTCCAACAACAACAAAAAATCTATCAACGCTCCTTTGCACCTTCAGGGGCAATTGCTAATTATAGTTTATTTCAACAAAATAGAATGGTTCTATACTCACCTTCAACTCTACAAACTTTAACTTCCCTTTAGTTTTGTGTCATTGTAAACCCTAGTTGTAAAGGTTTAGTCTCTCTAGTAATTTTTTTCGGCGGGGGGTCTTCAAATATTTATTGATCTCAACCACTATTTTGTTTGTAAATAATATTTTAATGAATTGAGCCCTCATTGCATTAGATCTTAAACCCGGTTAAAATAAGATGCTTGAAGCATTGAATGCCACCTTCATGGCTTTAATTCCAAATAAAAATAACCCATGAACCCTTAGAATACTACATACCCATTTATTTACGTAACTTTTATACAAAATTATTTTCAAAATAATTGGAAATAGGATCAAAAGCATCTTATAGAGAAAGAACAATTTGGTTCTCTTTACAATAGACGAATTCATGAGTGTAAAAGAGAGCCTTCGTTATATATATATATATATATACTTTTGCTTGCTATGATTATGAATCTAGATTTGGTTAAGGCCTATGATAAATTCAATTTGTTTTAATTAAGGCTAATTCTATTGCAAATTGGAATGAAAGTACAAGTGCATAACTAGATAATGGGTTGTGTCTTTCTTCAAATTCTTTTATTGATAAGAAAGCAAAGATTCCTAATGTCACCCTTCCTATTTCTCATGGTGGCTAAGGGTTTAAGTAGGATGGTGTGTCATCTAGAAAAAAGAAGGATAGATAAAATATATCAAAATGGGAAGCTCATTATTTCTGTCACTGTACCATTTGCAGTTGATGTCATATTACTTGGGATGGGTACACTAAGAGAAGCCTAGAAATATAATGAAATATTAAACATCTACTTTAAGGTAACTAGAAAGGAGGTAAACATATTCAAATCGTCAATTGTATTTATTGAAGCAGAAGAAGAAACTAAAATATGAAGTTTAGACATTTTTCTTTCCAATATGTCAATTAGGTCTAGTCTTAGCGATGGAGGGGAGGATTGTTATCCTCCTTACCTAGGTTCAATTCCCCCAAGTGACATGTTGATGTTTGGACAAGAATATTGTTGTAATGACCTTAAGCCTTGTGTTGACAAAACCTTGAGCTTTTACAAAATATGGTTTTCCCTACGTACCACCCTCGGAATGAGGGGAAGTGCCCAAAGGGATGCCTTGGGGTGTTTACTACATGACAAAACAAAAAATAAATAACAAATAAAAATAATAGATACATAGATAATTAAATATAAATAAATAGATAAGTTATTTCTTTCAATATAGTGTCCTTTGAGTAAGGAGCAGAATATCGAGGCTTTCATTTAAAAGTTAAACACATTATACAACTTGACAAAAAACCTTCAAATTTATAGTTTTTATAGGTTGCGTTTAGTGGTTATTTTGACCACAAATAAGAAATTGTTGCTACATGTTACGTTGCACCTATACCCAGCACACCTTCAGGTGTACCCCGAGGAGAGAGAGCCAATTTTTTCAACTGAGAGGGGTGTTATTGAGAAATGGTGGTCATGGTTGGACACTCTGGTCTTCCTTTAGGGGTACTATGGATTAATAGCACTGTTGACTACCCCTTATAGGGGTTTTTAGCCTCAGGGTTGGTGCCTGGGGCCCCTAAGGGTTGACCATTGGGTCACATGGATCCATATCCTATTTATGTGCTCTGGTGGCCTCTGCTTTAGCTATGAGATGCTCATCCTCATTTGCAGCCACTTTGGACACCCTCCTGGACCTTCAGACAGTGGGTCCCTGCTCTCCCTAGCCTTATCTCCTCAAAGAAAGTCATCCTCTATAACAGTCCTTTCAATGCTTTGAGGAGGGATTTGAGGGATTTTACAACATTCTAGGGGTTAGATGGGGTATAACACCCTCCCTCTAGCTCAATCCATCCTTTCATTCGAAGTGATTTGCTTATTTGAGCATGATTTGGCACCTTGGGATACAAATACCCCAGGTAACCTACTTTGAGCCTACCTTAGGCTATATTTTAATATTGTTTCTTTAAATTTTAAGTTAACATTTTATAATTTTAAGTCGACTTATTTTAAGGCATGTAGGCTTGGATATTTTGTAAAAAGTGAGTGTGAGATCATATAAATAGATCTCCTCACTTTCATTTTAAGATAAAACTTATGGAATAAAACACTATGTTACTTTTCTACCCTTCTAGGGCTCTTTGGATGTGATGCGCACCTCTTGAGGAAGGAATTTTTCTAGATTTGATGATCAATGTTTGGAGTTTCTTTGGTTCAATGCTCTTGCTAAGGTGATGCTAGATTTGTTTGCTTATCACATGCACAAGGAGTTATCTAGGGTTTGCATCTTGATCTCTCTTTGTTACTTGTTTATGAATGATGTATGTTTATGGATTGAATGGTAGCCTTTAGGGTTGTATTTTGTCTTGGCTAGATCTTTGTCAAATTTAGGCACCTCGATTGTGTAAGTACTTCCTTTTAGGATTACTTATAAGGTTAGAAATTTAGGGCTATAGGGGTTAGTTGTAAACATAGGTTAATCTTCTCTAGAGGCTAGTTATTCACTCCTTAGATGCCCTAGGTTAGGGGAGGATTGTGCTAGGGTTTTGGTCCCTAGGTATCAAACCTCCCTCTTTTCCAAAACCTGGTCAATAGGGTTAGATAGATTGCCTTTTGCATGTGTAAATTTTCATTCTCATGGTAAATTTAGGGTTATAATTAGGTCTGCAATTTTATGTTGAAAACCCTAAAAAAATCACATTTTTTGGCCTCCCTAAAATTTCAACCACTGTTACGGAGAAAACTTCATATGGCTTGGGGTGTACCACAACAAACAGAGAAACAGTAGAAATCAATCCCTTCCCCATATGCAAGAGAAATACAACATCTAACACAAAAGGCTCTCGAAACATACCTTATTCCGGACGGTTGTAGTAGATCCTCATTGAGCTTTTCCCAATCCCACTTGCATTAGCAATTTACTCTCAACAACAATAAACAAGGAAAGCAGGCTATATAATATAGTGTTATGCCTACTCTAGCATTTATAATCAATGATACATAAGCAATTAAACACATCCATGGATTCAATATTCATTTAAATGCATATCAGTGGATAGGAAAAGATATTTCTATTAAGTAAATCAGAGATTACATAAGTGACAACCTTTGTCGGCACGTCTACGAACCGGAGAAACTGAGTCCTCCAACTGGGCCTCCACCACCTCAATCCTCCATCTCTCGATAACAAGTTCACAAGCAAATGCAAGCTTGGGAAGAACACAAAGTGCTCCAAGGGACAAAGGGATGCAGACTCAAGTATAAGCAAGCTACGGCAACAATGGACTATAGTTTTCTTGCTCTTCAATTCCTCCTCTTCAATGTATCCAAAGGGTTCCTTATATAGTGCTTCAATGGGGTAACCAGGAAGGTTGAAAACGAGCAATCTAGAGGCATATGGAAGGCCAACAGACAAGTGACTCGAATCCACATCAAGGAAAACTCCAAAAATATTTGGCCTTTTGCACACATCCCGATGTACGTGGGTTTAAGGGTGATATCCGCGTATATACGCGAGAAAGGGATTAAAAGTCGTGTACAGCAAATAATAGGTGTTTTTAGGGATGATCTTGGAAACATCAAAGGTACAATAATGGTCCATGGGGTCCAAAGAGTCTGCAGAGGGACAGGGAAGGCCATAAAACTGTGATCAGCCATGTGTGGTAAAATCAGTTGTAACAGATGCCCCCTAATGTGTAAGGTCGGAGGGGTAACATGCCGGCCAAAATACATTCTAAATCCATCCCAGAAGTGGAGTGATGAAGAACCAAGTGGAAGAACTAGCCATCCATCAGTATAGTACAATAATCAATCTCTGCATATGACTGAAAATACATATAGCAGTCTCGGATACATAAGAGTACAATGGCCATGAATAGGCATGATATACAAAATGTGACATGTGTGGTCATCACCACGTACAATATATGATAGATCAGAATCTCCATGATGAAGATATACAAAGGATAAAGATCTCCATGAAAGCTGAAGATATACAATGGATAAAGATTTCCATAATGGCTAAAGATATATGACATACACTGGAATCAAGTCACGAGAGCTGAAATCTCGTTAACACTAGCACGATTAAGGAGGCAGCATATGTCGAATGCCACCAATCTGGAAAGTCTTCTACACAAACTGCTATGAGTACATGTCCTACTATGTGAATAGAGGTGTCGAGGTCGAACATAGTAGTCCATCGTCTGATTACCGATCATTGAACTATACCGTTAATAGACGCGAGATCACCCACCGATAATGAAAATGGGAATCAAGGTACTAGAGTGCAATCTAACAAGTGCGAATAAATGTGTTGAGGTTGAACACTTGGAAGAATCCATCGATCAGGGGACATTGATGTATTCCCAAAATTGTCGATGGCGAGAGAACCTACCACTGATGACTGTAAGTCTTAAGGCACTCAAATGACTCTAGACTCCTATCCCAAAATAAATGATATGAATTCGATGGGATGGAATCTGCTGGAAGGAGGGAATTAAGGAATCCCCCATCAACCAACAAAAGGTACTCAGCAACGCTGTATAATGTGGAAGTACTCAAACAAGATGTGCATGAACCAGTAATCGTACTGGGAATGGCCAACTTGCAAATTCAAGAAAACTAAGGAATGGTCGGCTCAGGTTTCAACTTTCTTCGAACAAGAGCATAAAGGTGAATGGTGACTGATGGAGGAAGCATAGACTTGATATACAAAACTGGGACATCTCTGTGACACATGAGGCATCGATAGAGGCTCCATAGGGACTGGAAGCTTAACCAATCGGTGGAGATAAACTCAGAGATACAAGTACAGCTCCTAAAGCCAAACTATTAACCCAACCAACATATGTGATATATAGTGCTCTGTTCGAAGCTGACACGACTCGACTACTGCCAAAGATAACATCTTTTCCTGTCCGGCTTTTTGGTTTTTTTATTTTTTTGGACTTTTTCAGATATTTTGAAAAGCTTGAAAAAGAATAAAAGTGCTTTATAGTTACAAATCTAGGAGGATATGAGTGTCAGATGGAAAACAAACTAGTTCCAAGCATTAGAACATACCTATGCTCAATGCAAGGAAACATGTGCAGGACAACGACACTCGGGGGAAAGTCCCCTCCTGGTAAAAAATGGGGAATCAAGCTGCAATAGATATATAAAACGACTATGCTTGGCTAGACATGAGACAAGCTCAGGCTATATGGTTGATAATCAAAGTCAGGGAAGCCGGCATAAGGCTCAATAAGGCAAGCAAAACTCATGATAATTCAACTACAACTTGACATATACAAGGGAGTCTCGGGGGAATGGCCAGCATAAAGTTCAAGAGGAGTATGAAGTTGTTTCTCAAGGACATGGCGGGACTAAAAGGGACTCCCAGACCTAAGAGAGGACTCACAGCATGGGTACCAAATGCAAAAGGGAGCTAACTAGGACACCCATGTATAGGAAATCTCTACCATTCACATAGTACCACTTCTAACAATAGCATGAAGGTTTCGTGATACCATGAAATGGGTTCGTACCTAAGGTTAAAATGAAATGGTCATAAGGTCATGCAAAATGTAGGCAATAATGAAATCCTAACCTATATGCCAGTTCAGACATAATACCTGTGATAGGAACGAATGAGTCGAAACCTCGAAGAGAGTGTACAAAAACTGGACCCTACATGACAACCATATTAGTCCAAAACAACCCAAAATAGTCAATAAAGAATCCAAACTATAGGATATAGGGAGGAATGATCATGACAGTTGCACCCAAAGGAAACAATGCGGTGAACGATGGGACATAAAAAGGAAAGTAAGGTGTAGACCCAACATTCACGCATCCACTACCACCCCCATGAGGGTGACCACCGGTGTAAAGACCAAGAGAAGGGAGTCAACATCCTCCACAAATGGAGTAGAGGGAGGAATGTGACCACTCCCAAATATATGAGCATGGTAAGGAGTTGTGATTCCCCCAAGTCCGACACCAGGGTCCATACTAGGACCAAGCACGGGTGATAGGATACTAGGCATGCCGAAAATAAAAGGACCTAAACTCAAGAGAGCATAAATATACTCAAGTAACCGCGATCCCAAAGGCCAACTAGCGCACAAAGAGCACACTCCTAAGAAAATCTACAACCAAAATACAAGCAAACCAAGGGGAGGATATGTGAGCTCCTTAATGCAGCAGGTATGTCTCACCTAGGAGAGGCTCAAAACTCCCATACACTACAAGGAAAGGTACGTAACCAATTATAGTGGCCCTCAACTTCAAAGCATAAAGCAACTGTGATTTCCAACCTCTACCCGTCCGGGACACCTACAAAATAACCTCTGCAAGTACCCCCTGTGATACCTAGGTAAGGAAACTAAGGTTACCCCAATATAACCAATGCTCAGGCGAAAAGTCGCAGGCGAGATCGACCGTATGGGCAAGGTAGCAAAGCCCGAAACTCAAAAGATCCCTCAGATACGAATACAATCCTGGAAATATCTCGGATGCTCATTGAAAGTGACCAGGGGTCATCCCAATCACAATCGCGTGCAATACCTCGTGCTTAACTCCCGTGTAAGAGGAGAGTCCGGAGAAACACTAATTATATCAAGGGTTTCACTATCTCACCTAGACAGACACCTAATTGTTTTGTTTAGTGGTCTTGGAGAATTGACTTACAATGAACTATTCCAAGACCCTAAAACCTAATCTTCTTGATGCACCCTAGAAAAGAAAAGAGTGTAATTCATTTTATTAAGCATTGATTTTATTTGGCTGTGATTACTCAAAGGGAAATGGTCATGAAACTAGTGATATGAAGACTTAGCAGTGAAATAAAAGTGCACACCATAACAAACAATTCCAAGTGCAATTTTGTCGAAATGAAAAACAGGGTATGCCACTACATGAGATACAAAAATACTCATTCCTTTCCAAATGCCAATGCAATCCTTCCTATAAGAAATCCTAAATACAACTCTCATCCAAGCAATCCAATGCAAGTACCTCCGTATATCCATATGCAAAAAATGCAACTACTTTCTATTTTTCAATATAAAAGAATGAAAAATGCAATAGAAGTCATTTAAAAGTCCCAATCTCTACAGCAAGTATAAAACACAAGCCTAGCAAGTCACTGAGAGAAAAAGAGCAATGCACTAATGGCAAAACAAAAAGATAAATGAATAAAACTAATTCAAAAAAAAATCAATGAAAAAGCAGTCTCTGGTCACAAAAGAATCATCCAACAAACAACATCAGAACCCAGGAAGACCCAACCACACTCACAACCCACCCAGCAACTTCCCACAACATCAAACTCAACCAAAAGGGAGGATGTACGTGATTGTTTAAAGAACAGTTGCATATGTACGCGTCTTTTGGCCAAAAAGTTGCATGTATATGGAGATTTTGGCCAAAAACCTCCATGTATACACGACTTTTGGCCAAAAATCCGCATATGTACGCGACTTTTGGACAAAAACCTGTGTATACAGAGAAGGCAATGGAAAAAAGCAAGCCAAGGGTCAAACCAATAAAGGGGAGTGTCAATGGATGAACATACTATAAAATGTGACACTGAAATACGGAGAGATAGAGAGCAAGTCAATGGTATCAAGCACATTGTGCCCCCAAACCCCAAATAAAAACAAGGAATGTCCCCAGCGGAGTCGTCAATTCTGTTACGGAGAAAACTTCCTATGGCTTTGGGTGTACCACAATAGACAGAGAAACCTTAGAAATCAATCTCTTCCCCATGTGCAAGAGAAACACAACATCTAACACTAAAGGATCTCGAAACATACCTTATTCCAGACGGTTGTAGTAGACCCCCATTGAGCTTTTTCCAATCTCGCTTGCGTTAGCAATTTACTCTCAACAACAATAAACAAGGCAAGCATGCTATATAATAGAGTGTTAGGCCTACTCTATCATATATAATCAATTATACATAAGCAATTCAATACATCCATGGATTCAATATTCATTTAAATGCACATCACTGGACAGGAAAAGATATTTCTATTAAGTAAATCAGAGATTACATAAGTGACAACCTCTGTCGACACATCTGTGAACCGGAAAAACTAAGTCCTCCACCTGGGCCTCCACCACCTCAATCCTCCATCTCTCGATAGCAAGTTCACAATCAAAGGAAAGCTTGGGAAGAACACAAAGTGCTCCAAGGAGCAAAGGGATGCAGCCTCAAGTATAAGCAAGCTACGGCAACAATGGACAATAGTTTTCTTGCTCTTCAATTCCTCCTCTTCAATGTATCCAAAGGGTTCCTTATATAGTGCTTCAATGGGGTAATGGAAGGCCAAATCCGAGCAATCTCGAGGCATATGGAAGGCCAAGAGACAAGTGACTTGGATCCACATCAAGAAAAACTCCAAAAATATTTGTCCTTTTGCACACATCCCAATGTATGCGATTTTAAGGGTGATATCCACGTATATACGCGAGAAAGGGATTAAAAGTCGCATACAACGATAGTGACTTCTGAGCTTGATAAAAGAAATTTACTTATTTTTATTGATGGTGGAGCGGTCGAAGAGAGGTCGCATCCACTCCATGGACAGCTTGGCTCTTTGCATCAACCTCAAAACAATCTGGAATGGGTGATTTGCTTCAGAGTGGTGCCATCGATCTGACAAACAACAGTCAAGCCAATGCAAATATCGTAGACAGGGTGCAGATCCCCGATCGGGTCTCATTACCCTGGACAGTTTAAGAAGGAATGTGGCTCTGATTGGGCTGGTTTCCCTGACGGATTCAGAGCTGCGAACGATGGTGAAGGAGGAGGATCCAGACAACGACAGTGCTCTAAACAAAAAAAAAATTGTGTTCTATTGATCAGATTGGGCCATACTTTCACAGCGGAAGTCAAAAAATGGCTTCACAAGACCTTGGTAATGACGGGATTGTTTGATCTACCGATTGACAAAGATGGAACCCTAGAAATGGTGGTGGATCACCCAAATCTGATGCTACAGCAAGGATGCATGGGTGTTTTGCGGGCGCAGGAAGGGAGATCAGGCCACTCTTGGGCACTGGTGCTTTTGTCCAGGTTGATGTTGGAAGCCCAAAAATATAAGTGGATAAACATCTGCTCGCACGGGACCAAGCCGCTACTAGTTCCGCTTGGCTTGCAGAACACAACGAGTCCAGCGTCTCCTCGTATTGCTCTAGACCAGACTACACAGGAAACATCAGATCTAAAGAATGTGATGAGAATAGGAATGGACGAGGTTCAAATGATCTAGAATAGCTACCTCGAAGCACAGCTTATGACAGATCTGGTATTTTTTCTTACATCTCCTATATGGTTGGGGTTTCCCTCTGTTTTTTCTGATCTCTCCTCAGAATATGGAGTTAGGATAGACATAGATAGGTTCTAGATCTTTATAAAATTGACCTCTGGGAAGTCAATTATGGTATGGGTCCATGGATCTGAAATAGTGGAGACACTAATAGAAGAACTCGAACGAAGAGAGGGTATTCCTAGAACCTCTTTCTTCTTTCTCCATGAAGGAAAAATATTGCAAGAAGATTATAGGCTGACATATTATCAGATCTCCAAGAACTCAACCATTTTTTTGTTGCACCGCCTGAGGGGGGGAGCAAAAGGAAATGGAGGACCCTCCGGTCCATCATCGTATAAAGAAGTAGCTCAACCTAAGGGACCTCTTGCAGTAGCCTCTTCTTCTCCCTAGAACAGATCGTATTTTGTGGAAAATATGGAATCTACACCAACATTAGAGATCAACAACCCTTAGGTAACAAAACTTTTCAGTACGCTACAATCTATAGCCGTCATTTGTCGTTTTAATGGTTTTTGGCCTAGATATTTTGATCTCCACCAATGGTTTTACACAAATTGGAAAACCAATTGTCAAATCCGCTTATGTTCCAAGGGGTTCTTTGTAGTTCAGTTTGAATCTTAGGAAGATTACCAGAAGATGCTAACTCAGGGACCTTGGTTTTGGGGGAGAGCTGGGCTCTTCATAACACCCTGGTTTCTAGAGTTTGATTCAAACTCCATGGTGGTAACTAAGATGCCAGTGTGGGTGAGGTTACCAAATTTATTTCTACCATTCTGGCACCATTTAGTATTGGAAGACATTGGCAATCTTCTGGGCAGTTTTATCAAAAGTGATAGCGACAGGAAAGAACAGGGATTATTTACCTATGCAAGAATTTGTGTCAAGATTGACCTCAACAAAGGACTCCCTGAGAGATTACAACTGAAACATGAATATTTCAATTGGATTCAGAGGTTGGACTATGAAAATATTGCTTTTAGATCCAGATTCTGTCATTTGACGGGTCACCTCCAAGACACATGCCCACTTCCTAAAAAGTTCACAAAGAAAAAAAAGGGGCAGACTTCTAACCATAAAAATTGGCAAACAGATTACGCTCGATCACTAGATGGGGATGAGGACAGTGAAGACGAAGAACAACCGGAAGTACAGAAAAATGAGGAAAATATGATGAAATCTGAATCAGTGGATGCACAAACACTAGGAAAAAAGAACTATGGTGCGGAAACACTATCAAATGATGTCAATCCCATGGATGCTTCTTTTAGTGGACTAAAAAGCATGCACACGAAACAGAAAGCTCAGATTCTGATAAAGATCTAGTTACTATTCAGCAGCCAGGGGATATGGTAGGTAAACAATTGATCATAGCTGCCACTCCGCAGGATGGTTGGACTGAAGTGAAAAGAAAGAAGATGGGGAAAAAAGGGAAAATAGAGACATATTTTCATCCTTGATTACCATGTTCTATGATGTATTATAGTTTTATCTTTTTTCATAGACCTTTGGTCTCTTTTTTGACTGCTTGCTTCGGCACTTGAGCTAATTGCTCGTAATGCATTTGCATCTGCAAAATGTAATTTTGATTCACCTCGGCTGAAATAAAATTACGTTTTTTTTCCAGGGGGGAAAAAAAGTCGCGTACAACAAATAATAGGTGTTTTTAGGGATGATCTTGGAAACATAAAAGGTACAACAATGGTCCATGGGATCCAAAGAGTCTACAGAGGGACAGGGAAGGCCATAAAAGTGTGATCAACCATGTGTGGTAAAATCAGCTGTAACAACCACCTTCCCTACAAATTCTGTGTGGCCTCTAAAGCCCTAAAAATCCTAAGGCAAAATTATAGGGAACCCTAAAAATACAAAAATTGCTTGAAAAGGCCCTAAAACATTCCTAATCTTGCTCTAAAACCCTAGACCTACCCTTTTTCCTCACCTAGCAGCCCTAGGGACTCCTCTTCCTACCCTCGTAAGTTTCCTAATCCCCTTCCCTAGTCTTCTACCCTACATTTGCTGGGCCTTACCTTGCTCTTTGCTTCCCTTCACACCCTACTAACAGACCCTATGGTTGTTGCCCTTTGTCATACCATATGACAATCCACTCAACCCTTGTTTAGGGTTGCCCCTACAGTGGTGGTTGTTGGCGCAAATCCCACCAACAAAACCAATTCGACAGGGGTTCCCACTCTGTAGACACCCAACTCACCGCGATCTCCCTAAGCATCGACCCAAATAGGTTTTACCCTGTCCAGCAACACCTGTAGAGCGGATGAAGTCTCACCCGAGATGTTTAAGGGAGGGCTGACGGAACCAATTTTCCACAGAAAAGAAGAGGACTATGGGCATCGGTACTTCATTTGTCTATCTATCAAATCTATTCATTTGCATCATCATTCAGATCGCATCATTCAACTATCATAGGAATAACCACATTAATTGCACAAACAAATCTAATACTATGACGTCATTCATAAGCAGTAAACATTGCATCATAGATCCATGTCACACAACCACTTCATCATTAGATTTGCACAGCAGAAAAACATGAAATAGATAAAAACATAACAGCAAGACAGTAATTCAGATCAATCTCCTTCTCATTATATTAACCCCGCGCAATCAACTGCAAATTCAAAACAGATAGTTCACAGTCTAAAACTTTATCTTCTCTACAATCTCTCTATTCATATCTATATGTTCATTTACAATCCCTCATTTACTTATAGGCTTGTGCCTTTACATTCATGGTCCACTTGGACAATTTCTAACTAACTCCTAACTAACTACTGACCAATATCGACAAAATGTGGTCAAAGGTACAAAAAGTGACACAAAATATTCATAATTAAACTTTGTTCTGTCTTACGCACTATCTTTTCCTTGTGCGATGTCTTTTGAGCTTGCGCAGCATCCGCGATGCTGCACAAATAGCTTACCCAAAACCCCTTTCCAATAGGCCCCCAACACAATCTTGTGGCTCGCCCTCGAACCATGTCAGTTGGACATCGTGTATGCATTGGTTTTGACCTTGAGGTCTTCATACTACTGCATGATTTCTGATACCTGTGTGCTAACCTTCTCAACAAGATCTTGTCTTTTGAGCAGATCTTGCTTTATCAGGTGCTCAACCAGCTTTGCACTTACTTCCTTCTTCCCATATTGTGCAGCCTGTAGCGCAGCGACTGCTTTTATCGACAACTGAGTGTCGATTTCTTGGAACTCATCAAGTTGGTATGTGCACTTTCGCTGCCTCTCCTACGCCTTGCCTACACGTTGTTGTAGTTCTCTGAGTTCTATTGACCGAGTGATCTGGACAATTGGTGGCATATTCCACAATGTTGTTTTTAATGTGGCCAACTGTCCCTCGGCTTCCTGCAACTACTTAGTGAGTTGCCATAGTTGTTCATCTTGGACGACACTGCCCCAAAATTGTGTCATCGCCTCAACAATCTTCTTTGCATCCTGCTCCATTTCATCGAACTTTGTCGCAATCTCCTCAATGGCACTCTTCCATTCTGCAACCTGCTCTTGTGGTGTATCAGGGTAGACCAGATCGATAAGATGAGCATTATCTTGTTGCAGTTGCACAATAACAGCTCCAAGTCATTTTTCCTTTACTACTGCATATAACTCCGCATTGCTTTCCGGGATGTACTGACATGCCTCTGTAACAGCCTCTTCCACTTCTCCGTGAATAGAAAACAGTTGTGCCTTCTCAATAACTAGGTGGTTAGTCTCTTTCTTTAGTTTGGTGATTTCTCCCGTCATCTTCACCTTGAGCTCCTCTTGTGCCTGCTTGAGCACCACAATTTCTTGCTCTTTAGCAATTGTCAATGTGGCTTGTGCGCAGCGTAATTCCTCCATTTCTTTCTGCTACGACTCCTCTTCTGCTTAAGACCGCAAGTAATGGTCGTTGATATCCTTTTGTCGATCAGCAAACTCCAAGTTGGTGACCCAATGCATGTGTTGTAAGGTCTGTGTGGACAACTTGTTGACATCCAGAGCGATGTTCTGCAACTGTTGCAATGAGGAATTCACGTCCTCCTATCCAGTGTCAATTGCAGTCAGGGGAATCTGAACATTCCTGACCCGTGGCTTAGTGCTAATTGACGATGTTTCCTACACAGAGGCACTCTCCCATGCTCTTCTTAGCACTGCATAAATAGAATCCAACTTAGTGCGTACCTCAGCGAAGCCTTCCTGGGAGGACTTGCGCTTCTATTTTGCTACAACATCAAATGAGTCGGTGACGGCCTTAATAAGCCATTGTAATTGAGCCTCCATTGCGAAACTGGTACTACTACTCACCTCTTGTTACATGCGTTGCTTCATCCTTATATCCTTAAGGATATGTTGCACCTCAAGGTCAACCGGGGTTTCTATTGATGATTTTCCATCGGAGTCATGGTGACTCTGCTGGTCAGCCCCTCTTACTGGCTCATCAGGTGCATCTCCTGGTGGTCCTGTTGAGACTTCTCTAACACTAACCAGCTCTCGCCATGCTACAGGCCAATCATCAATCACAACCCCTAATTCCTTGTTCGTCACTTTATAAGACATCGGTAACCACTGTCTATCTCGGTCGCGGCAAGCTTGGACATGAATGGTGTGTGTTACTATGGAAAACCAAGCGATCCTCCGATATTTAGCTGCAGTCTAATTGGATAGTTGGGGAACTTTGAAAACCGTTGAATGTAGCACTTCCCAGTTATCCAAAAGTAGATCGTGCAATCCTCTTGCCGACTGGGCTCCTCTACCCACCACAAGTTTTGATACCATGCACCTTTGCACACCTGAACAGCTTCAACCTCCATCCTTTGTTATTCCTCTGGCTCCATCCAGGTCACTAATGCAATTAGGATCAATAACCAACTGTATGTGAACAGCCGTTCTCCAGCCTGAACTTCCACTACGTCCTCATTCAACTAGTTCAGCAAGAAAAGGGACCAGTTCATTTGTACCCCTTCTGTGCATTGTTGGGCACATGCAATCAACCCTGAAGTGCACTGAATGGGGCCATTCTTACTGACAATATTACTGGCTAGGATTCGTTCAGTGATACATATCATCTTATCAGTAATTTTATCAATGCAATATGCCCTACCATCGCTATGCAAGTCATACCTATGCTTCGACCGTGCAGCAAGCCTCTTGTCAGTATCCCTACCCTTGAAATATTGCGACGGGTCTAACCCATCCTTTAGTAACCTTGTGATCTCCAAGATCAAATCAATTGTAACGACAACTAACGTGTCCAGCCACAGCATCCCTCCATGATACCAAGCCAACAGTTTCTTGACACAAGCATTTGCTTCGTTCAACCGCCCAAAATGCAGCATGTTGATTAGCCCCAGCAACCCCGCTTTATCCAACACCTACGCCTAGGGCTGCGGGATACGCACTATGGGCCCTCTTGGGACTGAAGGTAAGGACTCATAGGCCTCATTTACCACATCCTGCAATGTCAACAGATCATGATCCTCGTACTTCATCTTCATCAATGTTGGTACAATATCGTTGGTGCACACCATCCCTTTCGGCAGCAGTGGCATTTTTGGATGATACTTTTGATTCTTAGTCAACCGTCGAGGCTGCGCACTAGGTCGGGTGGGAGAGATGTAACCTGGAATGTCCTTGACAGATACCCCGGTGCAAACCATTGATTCTGCAGTGCCATAACTAGATGGCCAAGTCTAGGTGGTTGTGTCTTCCTGCACCCTCACCGATGTCTTTGTTTGCCTCTCCGTCGGCGCTGGGGAGCTGGTCTTCTATCCTCGTCACTTCTTCGACGATATGGAGGACGATTAGACCTACATACTGGCAACTTCTTCGATAATGGTAACCGATCTAATGGGCGAGTCCCTTTCACTGGAAATTTCTATCGTGTCGGGGTTACTCTACATCCTGCAGCAATTGCCCACAGTCGTGAGATATGCTCACCTTCACTATCCAACTCTCACAAGTCACTCGATGGCACTAGAACTCAACACTGTATCAACCACTCTTTGCAACTCAACTTAGCACAATGGTTCTTTCGACCTGTGTCGAGCACCTTCTTATAGCATCCAGTTGATCCATTATTCATTATTACCAAATCACCCATGGTCATCATGACCAAATCCTATCTTAACTGCCCGAATCCGTCGTTGATTAAGTCAACCCAATGGTCAGATCCACCATCTTAACTGTGCTTCATTTATTGTTGATTTGACTATGTCGTGACCCTACAACTATTGCGACAGATCTTCCTAACTATGGTATTGACTCCTACGCTTGTGCATCCACTTTCTCCTGGTGCGCACTTCCTCTAGCTATATATTCCTCTCTCTCTCTCTCTCTCTCTCTCTCTCTCTCTCTCTCACACACACACACACACACACACACACACATTGCGCAAGCACCATGTGATTCTAGCCCTATCCTATAGGGCTTCAGGTAGCTACCATTCACCAGTTTTGGCAGCATCGCTCCATCTAATTGCTACAGTTGCACTCCCCCCAAGAAGTAATAGAATTGAAAAGACATGGACCTAACCAGTGCATCTATAACTTACCTAGATGCTTCATGAACTTGATGTCATATAGCAGCACCAAATCTCCTTGCTGAAACTGTTTCTTCTCTATGTGGCGATCATGCCAAGCCATCTATTGGTCCTTCTCAACGCACTGATGGAAACCCACAATGAAACGGTCTTCTTCAAGCTGTATCAACTGCACTACTTGCTCCTCTAGCGTGGCTTCATCATCCATGCACGTCACTGCTGCAATGCGTAGACTGGGAACAATGTACTCCATAGGCATGATTGCCTCTTGCCCGTATACCAATTTAAACGATGTCTGTCTAAAGCGAATAATTATTCGCTCATACAATATTATTCACCAGAACACCTGGAATATTCGATAAGCCATAAGGCAAGTATATATTAATGATAGGATGAAAAATGATTACAATGGTTGCTAACCCGCCTTTTAAATAAGGCTTGGAAATTGTGAATGAAAGGTCATGTCCTTTCATCTTAAGTATAATTAATTATGTTTATTATTAATTATTTAATTATTATATTTATTTTATGTTCGTTACATTGCCTTCCCCTTAAGGGAATATTTGTCCTCAAAGATGTATTGACATTAATGTCTGATTTACTTTAATCTGTCGTCTCGGGGTTCTTTCCCCTTCTGTATTTGCGACATTTGAGGAAATGAGCTTATATGAATTACAGATCCCCCAGGAGAATTGCCGCATCGTATCTGCTATGGTCCATCCCAGATCTATTTTTATCGGAGCTCTGAGATCTTTTTGTGGGACGATTTGTCTCAATTGTTGCTTAGTATGTCGATATTTTCGCATGTCCACATAAGTCTTCTGTGCATATTCATTTTGACCCTATCGTTGGTCAAAATGATGATTATAATTAGGATGTATGTAAGGTGTAGGTGTTATTTGTTCTTCTTTCTTTTGGATTGTGGCAAGGACTATCTTCACTTCCTCGATTTGATTTTTGGATCCATTTTCCTAGATTTGTGCTTCTTGGTTCTCCAGTCGATTGTTGTGATTCTGAATCTTTTTTATTCTTTCATCTTACGACTTTTTTTCAATTTCTAACTCCTTGATTTGATTTTGTAGTTCCTAATTACGATTATTTAGACACTGGTTTTCTTCTTGCTTTTCCGGTATTTTTCCTTCGAGGTCTTCACCGGAGTGTTCCCTCCTGCTATTGTTTTTCAATTTTTTGATTTTTGTAATCATTGTTTTGTTATTATTTCTTAATCTGAAAATTTTCTTTAGAATTGTTGGATATTGTTTTATTACTCTTTGCGATCTCTAGCTCGTGTTCCTTTTTAGAGTCGTTATTTTGTTGTTGAAGAACTTTTATCTGTTGTCGATACTGGTCGACCACTGATTCTTGATCTTCTAATTTATGTCATATGTGCTTAAGTTCTTCATCTTTGTTGTTAACGATTTTGTTCAAGCGTATTATTTCTACTTCGTAATCACTTATTTCTTTCTTTATATCTTGATTTTTTTGTCTCTGAGTTAACTCACTTTCGTCTTTTAATTTCTCAATTTGGGCAGACAATTTTTCTATATGATTTTTCTAGTCGAAAATTTGTTGTTCCTTGCGCTCTTTTTGCATCTTATGTAATTTAATCAATACTTCCGATTTTGTATTCAAGTCTTGTAACTCTTCATTGTCTATTCGATAACGTTTTAACTTGGCTTCTAATTTCTCTATTTGTAGTCGTAAACCAAATTCCATGATCTCTGATTTCTTCCACACTAGATGATGATGGTCTTCGATTTTTTTCGATTTTGTTTTTCTTTGACTATTTTTTCAACAATAATTGGTCTTCTTCGTTAAGTTAAATAACTTTTTTTCTTTCTTTTTCAACAATAATTATTATAAAATAATTATTATTATAATTTTCTTTTTATAATAATAATTATTAATTAATTAATTGATAATTATATTAATGTTTTTATTCACTATATATATAGTTTAATATATAGTTTTTTTTAATAATAATTAATTATTGTATTAATTATTATATAATAAAAATCTTTATTTTATTATTTGTTTTAATAATAATAAAATAAGGTTTTTAAATATTATAATTAAATAATCGAAAAATGCCAATAGTTTTTGTACTGAGAGAAGCAAGGTGCTCTCAGCCTAGTATGGGGGAGAGCCTGTCAAGTTAGTCACGTTATGCTAGCCGACATAGTAAAATAAAAACATTATGTTAACGAAAATAAATAAATAAATTGTGAATTCATATATTTATATAGTGTAAACAAAAAAGAATATAGAGAAAAATGTGCTGCCTAATTTATCAAATAATAAAACCCAATAATAAAACTAAATGAAAAGTAATTAAAAGATCCATGTTAAACGCGATTTACCAATCACTAAACTGATCAAAATGTAATTTATCAAATAATAAAAACCCAATAATAAAACTAAATGAAAAGTAATTAAAAGCCCAATAATAAAACTAAATGAAAAGTAATTAAAAGATCCATGTTAAACCCGGATTTACCAAACACTAAACGGATCAAAATGTTTGAGGTGTAATTTTTTTATGAACATTTAAAAATTTAAGATAAAAATAACTTACACCTAAAGAAATTCGATCCCTCTCGGTGCTTTCTAGATCCAGGTTTAAGATGGATCTATGCTGGTGTAAAATGCTAGTAGATTGGGTGGTTGGGAGGAATGAGTGTTACCTTCCCCACCTAAGTTCAAATCTCACTTGTTTTTTAGTAGCAATTATTATGTGTTTTTTTTTTTTTTTTTTTTTTTTTTTTTTTTTCGCTAAAGTTTTGTAAAATGTGAGTAGATTGGGTGGTTGGGAGGAATGAGTGTTATATTCCCCACCTATTTTCAAATCTCACTTGCTCTTTACTATTAATTATTATGCACTTTTATATTCAAACTCAAACCCACTTTAAGAAACCGGGAGTGGTTTCACTTTTACCCTCTCTTTTTTTAACTTTTACTTTTATCTTTTCTTTTTTAACTTTTTTTTTCTTTCCTTTTTTTTTTCTTTTTTCTTTTTTCTTTTTTTTTATGTTTTTCTTTTTCTTTTGGACAATGTCCAATATTTTAGGGAAACCCTAAAAACTAAATTTACACTAAGTGTAAATAATGGCCAAGGGCCATATAGCTCTGATACCACTTGAAGCGAATAATTATTCGCTCATACAATATTATTCACCAGAACACCTAGAATATTCGATAAGCCATAAGGCAAGTATATATTAATGATGGGATGAAAGATGATTACAATGGTTGATAACCCGCCTTTTAAATAAGGCTTGGAAATTGTGAATGAAAGGTCATGTCCTTTCATCTTAAGTATAATTAATTGTGTTTATTATTAATTATTTAATTATTATATTTATTTTATGTTTGTTACACTCTCTCGTCAATCTTTTAGAAGTTATACGATATGCCCACAGTACCGTTGAAATCTTTACATCCCAGTCATCACGGTTAGCAGTACATACCTTTGTAAGCGCGTGCTCCAATATCTACTTGAACACCTCCACCATCCCATTTGCATGTGAATGATATGGTGTACTTTTCTTATGTTGTATCTGCAACTCCTCCATCAACACTCTTACCGTGCAATTCATAAAATGGTTGCCTTGGTCGCTCATCAATATCCTTGGGCATCCAAATCGCATCACGATGTTGTCAAACAGAAATCTTGTTGTTGTCGCACCAATGCAATCCATGACTAGTGCAGCCTCCACCCATCTTGTCAAGTAGTATGTTGTTGTGATTATGTACTGCGCACTAGTTCTTTTCCCCAGTGGGTTGATTGGTCCCACAAAATCCATATCCCATTTATCAAAAGGTTACAAAGTTACCTGCGGTACTAGCAGCATCTCATCTCGCCGCGATGGTTTCCCAGTGCGTTGACAGAAATCTCAGGTCTGGGCATAATATGTCGCATCATTGTGTAACGTAGGCCACCAAATACCTGCGCGAAGCACCTTCCTTGTCATTGTGCACCCGCCATAGTGTCCCTAACGATTCCCGCATGAGTTTCTGCTAATATCAACCCGTGTTCATGTGGTAGGACACATCGCCACAAGATTTCATCAGGTACAATCTTGTATAACTGCCCAGCAATCAACTGGAAGTTCGAGGCCTTGACTACCAACTGCTTCTTTTTACTTGTTGAAAAATCTGCTAGCATGACTCCTGTCGTCAAAAACTGAATTATTTGGTCATAATAACCATCTGTGACATCGACTCTGAACAGCTATGTATCCAACAGTCCCTCCTCAATGTTTGTTGGCTCTCCACCTATCTCAATCCTGGATAAATGATCGGGGCCAGCATTCAAGCGACCCAGCTTCACAATTATTTCACAATCAAACTCCTAGAAGAGAAGTAAATAGCGGCATATCTTCCCCACCAACACAGGATTATTGACCAGATACTTCAACGCAGAATGGTCAATAAACATCTTGAAGTGACCGCCTAGAAGGTAATGCCTAAATTTTTGCAGCGCATAGACCATCACCAGACCTTCACGCTCTGTGGTTGTATAGTTCTTCTCGGCAAGGGACAACTTACAACTGGAAAAAGCGATCGGGTGATCCAGATCTCCTTCTCCCGGTTGCGCGAGCACTACTTCAAGCGTGAAAGATGAGGCATCAACATGCACGTGGAACTCTTTGTTCCAATCTAGGAATACAAGTATTGGCACTGAAGCCATCTTGGCCTTCAACGTGTCGAAGCTACCTTAACATTCTGGACTCCATACAAAGACAACATATTTCTTCAGTAGTTTCTCCATAGGGGCAATAATCGCAGCATATCCTCTAATGAATTTGAGATAGTACCCAGTGTGCCCTAGTGTCGCCCGAAGCATATGCACATTTGTTGGTGGTGGTAAGCTCAGAATGAGCGCTCTCTTTGCAGGATCAACTAATAATCCTTGTTTGCACACAATGTGACCTAATAGTATCCCAAATGATGCGCAAAAAATGCACTTCTTGGAGTTCAGTGTGATCTGATGTTGTCAACACCTTTCCAACATCAGTCGAAGGTTTTCTAAGTGATCCTTGATTAGACCATACACTATCCAATCATCCATATATACCTGTAGGAACTTTTGAATGAAATATTTAAATGCCGCGACAACAACTCGAGAAAAGATTAGAGGCACATTCTTCAGCCCAAAAGGCATTACTATGTATTGGAAACAGCCCCACTCGGTGACAATTGTCGTTTTATGTCAATCTTCCTTGGCGATTCTTATCTGGTGATAACCAAAAAATCCATTTGTAAATGAGTACATGTCGTGATCGCCTACTCCTTCAAGTACTTCATCAATGAATGGTGTGGGAAACGGATCATGCATACAGGCATAATTTAGTTTTCTTAAGCCAAAACAGATCCAAAACTCGTTGGTTTTCTTGTCTTGGACCACCATAGGACTGATCCATTCTGATTCTTCCACCGGCTTGATGAATCCAGCATCCAACATCCAGTCGAGTTCAACCTTGACTCTTTCTTTGTATCGTGGATTCAGGCGATAAGACCTCTGTCTTACTGGTTTTGCATCCGGTTTTAATGGGATCTTTATCTCTCCCAAGTCACTAGTATGCCTTTCATTTCAGAGAATTTGGTCAGAAACAGATCTTGAAATTCATGTAGCAGGTCTGTGATTTTTGCCATAGTCTCCTCTTCCCAATAGTCCCCAACACTTGCAAATTTTGGGTTCTCTACCGTCCTAATGTTAACCTTTCTAATCTTTAGTGCCTCACTCATGGGATCAGTTGGGATATCGGGTGCTGCGACATCCCTACTCCCTTTTGTTTCTGGAATATTGATATTCCATAGCTCATCATGATCCTCAATTTCATCGGATACATTATAGCATTCCATCATTGACTGTATGTGGCAATGCACGTGTGGGTCCACGAGATATGCAACTGGTACAACTTTTAAAACCATGTCTCGGATGATCTGAAGTGCATTTTTGACATCGGGATTAGCGTCTGCGAAGCTAAAAGTATGCACAAAGCAAACCGTCAGCTCTTCCCAAGTGGTTATCTCTATGCGCAGCTCCCCTGATACATACCAGGATCTTGGCATGTCATCCAAGGTGTGAATAAAGGCATGAACCCATTCATCATTTGGTCGTGATGCCCACAATGTTTGGCATTCCATAAAATGGCCTCTAGGTTCATGTCATCCATCATACTTTCTAGCGTGATACACTTCTATGTCTCCAAAACAAACTGTCATCAACCGTCAACATTGTGCCCATCCAGTAATTTTCCTTTTATGAGTCACCCACCAGCGTGATGGAGTAGCCTTCAATGCTTCCTCCATCATCAACAATCACTGCGGTTCCGAGACCTTTTCTTCAAATTCCATTAAGAATGCTGAAAGTTTAGGTATCCCTTTATAAACCGGTAATTCTATAATCTCAGTCGTGACATGGTGTAGCAACTACGTGATCAAACCACATTTCCTGAGTGACACCTCGTGCATGCGATTTTGCCAATTTTTTGGTGCATCCTTAGAATCAAAAGATGCAGAACTAGCGCTATGACAACCGATTTCTCCATTAGAAGTGGAGTGGATATAATATTCAAAGATGTTTTAAGCATGATCCCATCCCTTGACAACTTCATCCTTTAACGGTTCAATGTATCATCGTCCTTCGTTGGGATCCATAGGCGCAATGACTATAATGTCTTGGTTCTCAAAAGTCATCATCCGCTTCTTGAAGTTGATGACTACCATACTATCACTGGCCCATCCAATCCCCAACAGTGTGGGATAGGATCCTTCATGTAATTTCCCTTTCTGGAATTTTATTAAATGACCAATTTTTTCACTTTTTCCCCAATTTCGACCCTAACTAGTTTTGATGACTAGACCTCCAAATTGACCCAAATGCTGTAAAATTTTCTTAGAAGGTACATGACTGATATTAGAACTTAAATATTGTGTTTAAGGATGTTTTATGACCCCCAAATTACTTCTGAAAACTTGTTTAATATTCTATTCAAAGTAGGAGTCTTTACTAGCAAATTGAGGCTCCAATTCCCCTTGGGTAATTGTCGGAAATGGCTTCTCAAAAGGTCCTAAAGTCACTTGAATTTATGAACAGCATCAGGGGATGTGTAAGGGACATTTTTTAATTCTCATATGCATCATGGTTTATTTTATAAATGCTTTCTTTCCAAAACAACTCCCAAATCACAATTTCGACCCTTGGGGGAAAGGCACCAAATCTTCTCCCAATGCAATAAAAAAGAGTAAAATGGCTTCCAATGCTTAAGTACTGAACATGGGACTTTAAACACACATTAATTACATTCCATTCATCATACATTTATCATATATACATTCCTCCATTCAAAATAAACAGCATTATCATATCATACATCAAAGTAGTGGGGAAATGGTCATTGTTTGCTCATTAATAATCACTTTTCCTTACAACCATTTGATATTTAGACATGATACTTTATGGGAATGAAGAAAATATAATATTGATCTTATTACAATCATTAATGGACAGTTAAAATCTCTCCCGATTCTAAATCATTAGCATTACAATGGTGCACAACAAGATAGTGGAGAAATGGCACTATTTCTTCATTGTTTAACATGTTTACATGAAATATTTTGGAATTTCGACCTGAGAGTATTGTGAAATTTAAATACATATATTTAACATCAAAACATAAAATAATGGATCATTATAAGCTTCCCCAAAGAGATCAATAGCTCACCCAAAGCGCAATCCCTCCATGAGCAAGAATATGCCATAAAAATTGGAAATGGTTGAGAGAAAGTGTTGCAATAGAAGAATCCACAATATGACCTGTATATTACACCTGAAAATAAGACTCCATTAAATATCCATGAAAGACCTAAGTGGCCTATCCAAACACCAACTTGGATGGGAATCTTTCACCCTCAAAATTGGCTAAGGCAAGAAAACTAGTCATCCACTAGCTCTCACAATTCACAAATGACAATTTATCAAATGATAAAAAGCTATTCTCTTTGTTGATTATTGTATTTTATAAACATCCTTATCCTTCTAATGTTACCAATACATCCACAAACTCAATCCAATTCGAATTTGGGTGTGGGCTCAAAATTTCCCATGTGACCTCCCTTTCCTAGCCTTCCATCTTCCCCCAAATTGAGTAGGAACCCATTGAGCTTCCCCAAATCACATGAGAGACCTATTAGATTATATATTTCAACCTGAAATGTTATATATTTCAATTATCAACCTTCAGATCTTATTTTTTTCATAGGTGTCATAGCATCTTCATCGTTGTTGTCATAGAGCTAGGGAATCTAATCCAAGTGTCTCACTAGCTCTAAAATGCCTCTTCATCTTCCATGGGAGTTACTCTTCCACTCCAATCCTACCTGAATTGATTCATGCCAAGTATATTGACCTTCCAACTCATCCCAAGACCCTTGGTATTATTATGGATTCGAAATGACAAGAGGAGGATGCCATGTGGCATAGAAAATCTAGCTTGTGTGGGTCCCACATTCTCCATGTGTCTTCATGATCAATTTCCACTTTAATTTTCCCTTATATTTATTTATTTAGCTCCTTTATTAAATATTTGTGCCATTATAATGTTCAAACATCATTTATTGTCCCCCTTATTCCAAATCCCAAAGCTTCCACCCCCAACCTAGGAAACTCGTAATTTTCCTCCTTGGCAATTATTTGACCCTTAGCATCAATTTGACAAACTCTAATGAATATGGAAAATGTGATTAGGCCATTTTGACCCAATTCAAAATTTGGTACATGAAAAATCCTCCCTTCCCAATATTGCTTGTCCTCAAGCAATTTCAAACATGGGCATTGAAGAACCTGCTTTCTATATGATTCTTTGAAATTGCCACTGAGTTTCCCAACTTTGAGTCTTTGAGATTCCATGAAGATTTGAGAGAGGAACCACCATGCTTGCTACTGCACTACTCTAATTAAAATCACTTTATTAATTGGGGAATCCATCTCCCATACTGCTTGTTTCCCAAAAAAATTGAAATCAATGGGACTAAAAACTATCCCAGGGTCCCATTGCTTGTATTACACTCCAACAATTAAGAGTGCTCTCCAACCCATACCATTAGGAAAGAGAATTCCGGGATCCAATTTTCTTTTATGCATTCTTCCACACACCATGAGTACATAATATATATCATCAAATTACATAACAACATAATAAAAATGTACATCAAGGAGGTACCTCATCAAAAAATCATGAAAGTGCTTATACCTCCAAGTAAGTAGACCACCATTTTCCAAGTGCATACAAGCTTCAAGTGACCAATCAAATATGCTCCAATTACATAGTTGAGTATCCCATGTCCCATAATGATGCTCCAAATATATATAATGTGCATCAATATAATCAGTCATGTATTCTTTCATCCAAGGAGTGAATGAAGAACCTCCACCAAAATCTGAACCAAATAATGAGCAAAAAAAACAAGGAGACTTCAAATAACTCAAAGAGATCTCACCCATGCATCCATGAATGAGAGAATCATAAATATATAACAAAGTATATGGCTGGAAACAAAAATGTTCTCCAATAATAAATCCCTTCACCCCAGTGTTGGATGAATTTCCTCCAACATCAAATGAACCAAGTGTTTAGAAAGAGGAACCATGAGTCTTCAAGTGACTCAAATGCATATCGTAGGTGCATCCATGTAGATGTGCATCATCATAAAGTAACAAAGGATGCTATTTCAAATGTGAATAAGAATGTGCTCCAACCATATCATCATAAAAAGTAAATCTAGGAGTTCGATACTCCTCATGTGGCACCATCAAAAAGAACCCTTTCACCCATACTTCATTGAGACTAATGCTGCAAAACATGGAATCATAGGATGTAGGAGAATGAAATAACTCACCCAAATTATCAAAAAGGGCAGAAGTTTCATGATGGGAAGGATCCATATGGGTAGTATCATGCAGCTCCTTCAAAAGTGTGAAACCTTTGTCATAGATTGGTTTCAATGTAGAGAAATCATGCTCTTCTTTAAAAATTGCATAACCTTCATCAAGAGACAGTTCAAGTTCCTCTTCCACCACATCAATTGTTTGGATCCCTTCAAGCACATTCAAATTTCCACATTTCTCACGATCCACCATGTCATGAGAATCCTCCAAACAATCTACCATTTGACAATCTGAAACATAGGAAGAAAAACAAGTGTCTTGCAACTTTTCAAGAAGTTGCTCATTTTGAATTGTGAGATTATGAATAACTTCATTATTATTCAAGTAGGGTTCATGTAACCATTCACTAATCTCAATGACATTTTTTCTATCAAAAATCAAAGACATGAAATTACCTTTGATGTTGCACATTTCTCTTTGAATCTTCTCCATGTCTTCAAGGAATGATGGCTCCTCTAAGGAAGTAGCTCTCCAACAAGAATTTGATACCAATGCTTGAGTGTCATGGAGTATGCTAAGGGCCTCTTGGATCTTATTTTCATTCATATTTAAGTACCCTTCAATAAAATGAGGCTCCTGCAAATGAACTTCTTCATCTTCTTCCTTCTTGCTTGGACCAACTTCATGAAGCTCAAGTGGTGATGGGGAAGTTGATCTTGTTTCTTCTTCAACTGCTACAAGGTATTCATTTTCATGTTTAATGGAATTTTGGCTTGTATAAACACTTTCAAAAGTGATCTCTATGTCACCAACATAGAGGTGTGAGCACCCATCAATAGGTACTCCTTCATAGTTCAAGCATCCATCATTAGATTCTCTTTGTTTCATTTCCAAGGTAGAATGTGTCTCGAAATTATCTTCAGTATTTTAAATAGAAAATTCTTCATACTCATGTGATGTATCTTCATATTTTTCAGATTCACTTGTGAGTGAATTTCTATCATCTTCATGTACTACTTCTTCTACTTCACCTATTTCAGAACTAGGTGATTCATGGGTCTCCTCCTTTTACTCCTTCAAGCAAGCTGATGCATTTTTCCCCTTGGTTTTCTTAAAATCAATATATTTTTTCCAACTTTGTATATCCAACAATTCAAATCCTTTCATAATATTATTGGTCATTTCTTCAAAGATAGGTTCCATAATTTTTATAAGCTCCTCACCATCATATGAGGTTCCCTTTTCATCCTTATTCATAATTTCCTCTTCAACGAAAGCACTTTTGGGTTTCAACATATAATGGTGGTCCCTAAATTATTGTCCTCATAAATATTAGACCAAATCAGGTGCCAAGATCATGCTCTAATACCACTGTAATGTCCCTTTTTGTAATTTTATTAAATGACCAATTTTTTCAATTTTTCCCCAATTTTGACCTTAACTAGTTTTGATGACTAGACCTCCAAATTGACCCCAATGCTCCAAAAATTTCTCAGAAGGTACATGAATGATATTATAACTCCAATATTATGTTCAGGGATGTTTTATGACCCCCCAATTACTTCTGAAAACTTGTTTAACGTTATGTTCAAAGTAGGAGTCTTTACTAGCAAATTGGGGCTCCAATTCCCCTAGGTAATTGCCGGAAATGGCTTCTCAAATGGTCCCAAAGTCACTTGAATTTATGAACAGAGGTAGGGGATGTGTAAGGGAGGGGATGTGTAAGGGACATTTTTAAAGACTCATATGCATCACGGTTCAGTTTATACAGGATTTTATGACTTTTTCCAAAACAGCTCCCAAATCACAATTTCGACCCTTGGGGAAAAGGCACCAAATCTTCTCCCAATGCAATAAAAATGAGTAAAATGGATTCCAATGCTTAAGTACTGAACATGAGAATTGAAACACACATTAATAAAATTCTATTCATCATACATTTATCATATATACATTCCTCCATTCGAAATAATCAGCATTATCATAGCATACATCAATGTAGTGGGGAAATGGTCATTGTTTGCTCATTAATAATCACTTTTTCTTACAACCATTTGATATTTCGACATGATACTTTATGGGAATGAATAAAATAGAAAATTGAGCTTATTACAATCATTAATGGACAATTAAAATCTCTCCCAATTCTAAATCATTAGCATTACAATGGTGCACAACAAGATAGTGGGGAAATGGCAATATTTCTTCATTGTTTAACATTTTTACATAAAATATTTTGGAATTTAGACCTAATACTATTCTGAACTTTAAATACAGATAATTTACATCAGAACATAAAATAATGGAGCATTATAATCTTCCCCAAAGAGATCAATAGCTCACCCAAAGCACAATCCCTCCATGAGGAAGAATATGCCATAAAAATTGGAAATGGTTGAGAGAAAGTGTTGCAATAGAAGAATCCACAAGATTCCTAGTATATTACACCTAAAAATAATACTCCATTAAATATCCATGAATTACCTAAGTGGCCTCTCCAAACACCAACTTTGATGGGAATCTTTCACCCTCGAAATTGGCTAAGGCAAGAAAACTAGTCATCCACTAGCTCTCACAATTCACAAATGACAATTTCTCAAATGATAAAAAGCTATTATATTTGTTGATTCTTATATTTTATAAACATCCTTGGCCTTCTAAGGTTACCAATACATCCACAAACTCAAGCCAATTCTAATTTGGGTGTGGGCTCAAGATTTCCCATGTGACCTCCCTTTCCTAGCCTTCCATCTTCCCCCAACTTGAGTAGGAACCCATTGAGCTTCCCCAACTCACATGAGAGACCTATTGGATTCTCCATTTCAACCTGACATGTCAGATATGTCAAATGTCAGCCTACAGATCTGATTTGTGTCATAGGTGTCATAGCATCTCCATCATTGTTGTCATAGAGCTAGGGAATCTAGTCCAAGTGTCTCACTAGCTCCAACATGCCTCTTCCTCTTCCATGGGAGTTACTCTTCCACTCCAATTCGACCTGAATTTATTCATGCCAAGTATATTGACCTTCCAACTCATCCTAAAACCCTTGGTATTCATATGGATTCGAAATGACAAGAGGAGGATGCCATGTGGCATAGAAAATCTAGCTTGTGCAGGTCCCACATTCTCCATGTGTCTTCATGATCAATTGCCACTTTGATTTTCCCTTGTATTTATTTATTTATATCCTTTATTAAATATTTATGCCATTATAATGTTCAAACATCATTTATTTTCCCCCTTATTCCAAATCCCAAAGCTTCCACACCCAATCTAGGAAACTAGTATTTTTCCTCCTTGGCAATTATTTGACCCTTAGCATCAATTTGACAAATTCTAATGAATATGGAAAATGTGATTAGTCCATTGTGATCCAATTCAAAAATTGGGACATGACACTTCACCATTAACGACTTCAATCACATCAAATTCGGCATAAGTTTCCATACATTCAACGTCCACAACCAGGTTTGACACACGTTTGATTGGTTGCACTTTAGCTTAATTAGCTAATCGCAATTGCATAGGGGACCAACCCAATGTCGGCCTCCCCATATTCTGCTAGGTCTGATTTGTTAGGATATTCACATCATATCCCAGATCGAGGATGACTTAATCGACTTCATATTCCCCAATATGGATGTTCGTGTGCATCTCCTTGCCTGTCTTTTTCTTGTGCAAATAGTTCACCACATAATCCTTCCGTTCATTACCCAGGCAGTGCAACAAATTTTCAATCTCGGCTACAGCATCAGGATCTCTTTCCAGTGATAAGAAACTCTCAAAGAAGTGTTGCAATGTACCATGTTGTCAGGATGGTCCTGCCTCCAGGGAATAATCAAAAGCAGAAGGCATTTCATAGACATGTGACTTACCAAGATTTATTGTGATTGCATCCCGGGCTCCAAAAAATGTATCCTTTTCAATTGCGATATCAAATGGAACCTTCTTATGTCTAGCCAATCAAATATATGGGTGGGGCCCATCCTCTCATGTTGTGGCTACTGTGCGGGTGACAACGGCAACGTCAACAGCCTCTGTTCTGGGCTCCATTGAGATTGTTGCAACCGTCGACCCCTGATTCTAGTTCATCGATAGATTTTGAGTCAACAGTGGATTATGATTCAATGGAGGGTTCATAGGTTGATTCATAGTCTGATTTTGGAGTGGAACTTGATTATAGGCCTGATTCTTCAACTGGTTTTGGTTTTATAGTTGATTCTGAGTCTGTAATTGATTCTAATTTTTCAACTGAGGAACGTTCCTGGCCTACCATCTTGCGATTAGCTGTGGGAAAATTTCGACAGTATGATCGATCATCGTGCAGTATGTACACAAGCACTGCAAGTGTGAGAAGTCCCTCTGGTAATGCCCAAATACCCCACAATTGTAACACTGGATAGATCCACGACCTCTTCCTCCTCCTCTTCCTCAGAACCCTCCATGAAATCCTCCTTGTTGCTGATACTGCGGCTGAGCCATTTGTTGCGGCAGGGGATTCGGCTGCTGCTAAACATACTGTGCAGCTTGAACATACTGCGACTGAAGCTGAGGCATCGCCATTTGATTGTACTGCGATTGTGATGCAAACTGTGGCTGCAGTGCAAATAGTGGTTGCAGCTGCGATGGTATAAATTGCATCTGCGGCGATGGTGTATACTGTGGTTGTGGTCAAGAGTTTACCACCTGAGGCTACAGTTGTGGTTGTTGTATTGCATGATGATCTTCTTCCTTCACAAGGTATGAATCATATGTTCTTTCTTGAAACAGATCATATGCATGACAGTCTTTATCTTCATGCCCCACAGATCTACAAAAGGAACAATATAGGTTGGTTGGTTTTGACACTATATTCTCCATGCAGCTACATTATTCGTGTTAGTGTCCATAGACTTGACATATGTGACACCATGGTATGCTGCCGCAACTCAATGGGTTCAGCGCCCCATATAGCAGATAATTCTGGAAGGTAGGGCAGGTATATTTAGTGTGTCCATCTGAGTGACAAAAAGTGCACCAAAGATCTTCGTGATTCTCTTTCCCCTTCTTAATGTCTTGCAACTGCGATGTCAAGTTCATAAGCTATGCCTGAATTTGGTTCATACCAGCTGCATTCTCTCCAACGGGTGAAGCTTCTAACTTCATTGCGATCTCCAAAGCCTCGCTCTCTGTCATGATCTTATGTTGCATCAGTGGTTGCCGGATATGAGGTACCAAAGCTGTGATAAACCACTCTTTATGTTGAACATCGCTCATAAAAAATTTGACTCGCACCATCAACGTCTTAAATCTTTGATCGAAATCCCAAACAGTCTCATTCAGAAACTACTTAATCTCTTTTAACTCAGTAATCTATTGCGCCTCCGACTTAGGTTTCTGAAATTCTTCGATCAATCCCCTCCAAACTTCATCCAATGTTTTTGCAGGGGTCCTTGTAGGAACCTCTATAAATTTCATGTACCAATCTAGTGCACGACCCCGCAAAGTAGTCGCCAATTGGACCTTATTGACATCATCATCTATGGCCTGTATAACAGTCCATACTGCCTCACAGAGAAACCAATATTGCTCGGGATCATCAATCTCGTTCCCATGAAATAAAGGTAACTTTGTGTCATTTCCCGCCATCTTGGGCCTTCTTCCTGCAGATGCTGACCTACTACTAGAATGTTGTTGACATGTCCAGAAAGTCGACGTGGAATTTGTGTTTCTCCCTGAGTTTTAAGTAGTGCGTAGAGGCATGGGTACGTTGCAAGTACGATTTGATCTTACTATTGTCCTAGGCGTAGTCTGGGTCTGGTCGTCCTCTCGTCACTGTAGGGTCGCTTCGTCCTGTGTGGTTTTCCTTCGCAGTTTTGCATTTCGATCGTAGCAGGACCTTCCCCTGTCCTCTGCCTCTTCTCTTGTCAAAACCTTGCTCCTCCCCTCGTACAAGGACTTTCTTCCTTGGCTTCCCTCACAGTCTCATCGAAACTTGCACCCATCTACCCCTTATCTTCCCATTCGTCTCCCCCCTTTAGTCGTGGTATCCACCGCCTCCGCACACCAGAGTTCTACTACTCTAGGTGCATCATCAGTATACCATTTTCGCAGACAAGCATTTTAATTGACAACTGTAGAGACAATAAGAACCTACCTTTGGGTCCGTTGAAAAATCCCCTTTCTACTTCATTGTAGGAATTGGTAGTGTCGACTACAAATTCAGTGATATATCCTTCTAGGATATTATCCAGCCAGACTTCAACAGCTCACGACGCTCTGTTGTCAATTTCATGCAGCTCCTGGATCAATTCAGGGGTCCTGGATGTTGTTATCCTCCTTGGAAATTTGTCTTCTTGTATGTGAACTGCGCCAACCACTCGTACAGTATGATGGGGTACTCACAGAAAAAGTACTCATGAGGACTGTCGTGTATGTATCTCACCAACCACTTGTCTGTCGTCAGTCTAGGGTTCTAATTTTCTGCTTCAGTGAATTATCGTAGCTTCTGATCAAACCAATATTAAAGTTCTTGTCGCGTTGGATGCCACATCCAATCTTGATTTTCTAATTGCGTTGAATTCCACATACCCTCCTCTCAGTCGCAACAAGGTCCCAGCAACGGAACCATTTGTTGGCGCAAATCCCACCAACAAAACCCAGTCGACATGGGTTCCCACTCTGTCGACACCCAATTCGTCGCGATCTCCCTGAGCATCGGCCCAGACACGTTTTACCCCATCCAACAACACCCGCAGAGCGGATGAAGTCTCACCCGAGATGTTCAAGGGAGGGATGACGAAACTAAGTTTCCACAGAAAAGAAGAGGACTATGGGCATCGATACTTCATTTGTCTATCTATCTAATCTAGTCATTCGCATCATCATTCAACTATCACAAGAATAACCACGTTAACTGCACAAACAGATCTAATACTATGACGTCATTCATAAGCAGTAAACATTGCATTATAGATCCATGTCGTACAGTAACTTCACCATTGGATTTGCACAGCAAAAAAACATGAAAGAGATAGCATGATAACAGCAAGACAGTAATTCAGATCAATATCCTTCTCATTATATTAACCCTGCGTAATCAACTGCAAATTCAAAACAGATAGTTCACAATCTATAACTTTATCTTCTCTGCAATCTATCTCTTCAGATCTATATGTTCATTTACAATCCTTCATCTACTTATAGGCTTGTGCCTTTACATTCATGGTCCACTTGGACAATTTCTAACTAACTCCTAATTGAGTATTGGCCAATATCCACAAAATGTTGTCAAAAGTACAAAAAGTGACACAAAATATTCATAATTAATCTTTTTTCCGTCTTGCATGGTGTCTTCTGAGCTTGCGCAGCATCCGCAATGCTGTGCAACTAGCTTACCCAAAACCCCTTGCCAACAGCGGCCCTCCTCTTTCCTCATCCTACAACACCTGCAAGGAAACAAGAGAAGGGTTAGTCTTAAGATAACACCAATTATGGTTTAATTGCATCAAGTAAGTGGATTATACTCATCCTCTCTCACCATACACTCGGTCTACATACATTCAATAAAGAGTAAGGTGAGTTCAAAGTTGATAGTTAATATTGTGTATGCATATGTGAATACCTGACATTAAAATGACTAATGTATACTGTTGTACACAAATATGAGAATTAGACCTTAATACATGACAAATGTTGTTTAATGACAATGATACTGTTGTTATGACTTTCCCTCAAATTCATGTGGTAATGCTGCTACAAATATTGTGAATGATGACTGATATGTACTAGTGTATGCATATGTAAAGGTCGTGTTTTAACACATAAGCAAACAAAATAGTTGATATTTTATAATAATAAGTGTGTTGTGTGCCATGTTTCACCTTGCATAAATTGTTTGCATAATACATATACAAGAAGGTTAGTTGATGATGATAATTGCTTCTATACATAGACTATCGATTCTTGTTATGATAATTACATACAAATTTATATATATTGTTGTACATCACTATGTTTCTATACACAATCTACAAATCATTAGTGTATGCACATTTATGTTGACAGTTAGCTATTTGCACTACCGGTTAATCAATTACATTTGAGTACAACAAGGTATTTAACATCATAATTCCGGTATAACATGATTGTGGTGTTGTACTTAACCTTTCAAAAAATTGCTTATGCTCATGGTTATATAGCTCACTTGTAGATGACATTGTCTTTATGTATCGCAAGCAAGCAGCACATTGGTGGTTATTTTATGATACTAACGAATGCATGCTCTTAGACTTCAAGTGAGAACATGGTTTGATTTGATAGATTGAATATCTTTGGGTGAATGCATTGTTAAGTAAAGAACCTTACTAGTATACATAATCCCACACACATATATCATAACTCCTTTTATTCACCTTTTCAAACTCCATTAGGCACTGATCATAAACAATCCTCGAAGGAAGATATCTTTTGTGTCTTGGTGTCTTACAGGGTCATAATAGGGCTCTCCCATAGGAGGTTTCGACTTCCGAAGCAGTTAGGGATAAGTAACTAAGGTGACAGTGGTCACTTTTCCCACATATGTTGACTGATGGCTAGACCTTCCATTTCAACCGGTAACATTTTGGCGTCGTTATCAGGGAGTGTTTCACAATTTGAATCGATTGATCCCGAGTCATTCACACCCCTGGAAAGAATGACATTCAGTAGTAAAATTGAGGTAAGTTTTCTTGGTATTCTGGAAATATTATTGAAGACTAATCTTGCAAATCTTACTTGGCGACTCCAAAAAGAAGAAGCCCGACAAGGCTTAACATTTTGGCGTCGTTGTCGAGGTCCATTTCTAAATTTGAAGCGGTTAATCTAGAGTCATTCACACCCTTGGAGAGAACGACATTTGGTAAGAACATTGAGGTAAGTCTTTCTTGGTATTTTAAAAATATTATTGTCAAAGACTAATCTTGTGTATCTTACTTGGAGACTCCACAAAGAAGAAGCCCGACAAGGATTAACATTTTGGCGTAGTTGTCGGGGACCTCAAATTCATAGAGGTGACTTATCCGGGCAAGAAAAACACTTTGGTAAGCCTTGAAGTTCAAATTGTATATAATTGCATACTTTTTTTTTTGAAAGGACTAACCTGTAGGCTTACCTGGCGACTCCACAAAGAATTCAACCCGTCCCATCTATCAGGTATGCCCTTGTTTTAGTTAGTACTTTTGCGATATTTGCTTAATTAACCTGGCAGGTTTCTCCTAGTGACTCCAATCAAAGAAAAGTAAAAGAAGTACTCTATAAAGACATGGAAACCTGACGATATGGAATCCAATTATGAATTGTGGATGGATATATTGGATTTTTTGCGCATTTCGGGATTTCCACATGAATATGTCATTCAAGATAGTGTGAAGGCACTTTTTCCATTGTTCCAGCAGTATAAGTACCATGTAGCAACACATGTGCAAGTGTTCATGCAATTCCTCCGGGAAATCAACATTGAAAATGAAAACATCAGAATGAGGCTCTTTCTATTATCTCTTCACTTAGAAGACAACTTATCTGTCAGGAATTCGTACGAGGGTTTTCCTCGCAAAAGTATTTCTTCATTCAAGCAGTTCATCGATACATTCAGCATGGATTGGGATTACAGTATCGAAGAACAGAAAAGAAAGGCCATCAGACCATATATGGGAAGAAACATTGGGAAGCAACCAGCTACAAGATGATTTGAACAAAGAAATCAAAGATGATATTCCATTTGAATTCAAAGATCCTGATAATCCAACTGCTACTAAAATGGAAATAGGTTTCTCTCCTCTTGATTTATCAGACTTCCCAAGATATTCAGATGGGTTACCAGAGGTATTTTGGCATGCCTTCAAGGGTGACCATGATAATGTCATGCATCTTGTGGAATGGTTTATGACTTTGGCTTCATAGTATGGTATTAAAGAATAAGAAGATGTTTACATGAGATCATTTTTCCTTGAACTGGGAGGAAAGGCCCTTGCTTGGTTTGTGGTCCTAGATAAAGGAACGATATCATCCTTTGCATTATTGGTGGAAATGTTATGTAGCCAATGGGATTTAGAGCGACATGGCAAATGGATACCTCATGTCAAGAATGCAAGGGACGTGTTCAATAAGGAATCCCAAAATAAGGATCGGGTCAAAGCAACCATTGTCCAAGGACTAACTAATGATATCTCAAGCACGATAGATGAAGCTCCCCAAGCAGGTGAGTATGATGATGATCCTATATATGAAGATCTGGAAGTCCTAGTTGAAGAAGTTGAAGAACATAAAGATAGGATGAATTCTCCCTTCCAACATACAAAAACTCCTTATGACCTATCAAACCTCTAGGAACATAATGATGGGAATTCTAAGGATGGTTTTTATTGGTCATTTATGGTTCCACCTTTATATGATTCCTCGAGACCAGGTAGCATTGTCTCCATACGTTGCAACAAGAAAGAACATCTTGATGAAGTTACTCAAGTTGAGCCAAAATTTGACACGATTTGGGATGAAGAGCTTTCAGTCACCTTAAGCAGAGATGATGAAGACATGATTTATGAAGACCCTATGGAACAAGATATGGTTGTTCCTTCTCTTTGTGAGACTTGTGATGAAGAATGGACCAATCCATTTCCCACTATAATTAAAGATGAAACATCGATATACCTTGCATATCGTTGTCATGTGCAGATGGTCCATTTTGATGAAAAGTTTGAATATTTGGGACCTCGTATCTCTAGTGATTGTTCCATGATTTCTCCATAATGTTTATCCAACATCAAGGAAGCATGTTACACGGGGGATTCTTTTGCAGATATTCAACATATGATGGGCCTAGACTATACTCTTAGTTGTGCTCCTCAAGAAGCGTTGAAGAAGTAGTTCATCCCACTCTATCAGATACCAATAAGTCCCTAATGATGCATTTCGACAAGACCGAGGCAGGTAGGTGGACAAGTATGATTTTTATTCCTCAACTCCATGATATTTATTGTTTATCTTTTCATTTGAAGCATGAAGGTATGAATTATATAGCTGACAATTTCAAAATTTCAAGAATTATTGGGGTTACTAACATGATTGTGAAAAGGATAAGCCATGTACTTGTATGTCCAAAGAAATGCTTGAGTAATTGTAGAGACAGGTTGTAGCTCACATATTAATATTTGTGAGATATGACTCTACAAATAGCCTCCCAAGTTCAGGATTTATGGGCGAATTTCAGGAATAAATTTTTCTTAGAAGACATGTATGATGAAGGTGTCCCGTACATAAGTCTGCTAGAAGCTTGGATCAACAAATCTTGTCAGAGCGATGCTTCTCCATGGCACCAATTTCAAGGCTTCCATGTTCTTAAGAATGTATGGTTTCCTGCACTCACCCAGATAAAGATCCTGGTACAAACTCAACATATCATCGATGAGGTATTGTCATGGATTACATTAAAGGACAAAGGTAAGATATCAAGTATGAACTGCTGACTGAGATGATTACATTGGTGGTATGATTTCCCCTAACCTATTTTGACTACCATGTTTAGAGTAGGTATGGTTAGTTGCATTAGACATATTTATGTGCATTGCATTTGATGTCTTTTGATTATCTGGTTGGTTTTTATTGTTTTTAGTTCATTTCCCTCATTTAGCGAATAAGCCAGGATGGAAGTGTCTTCCCTTATATTCTTTTAATCTCTCTGACATTTGATATGTGTATAGGTCTACAGGTACCAGTAGATTCACGGGTTCTTGTGCACTCCCGGGAAGAACACTTGTCCCACAGTTGGAGCTAGTGTCACACTACAATTATACCCAACACACCTTAAGGTGTACCATAGGGAAAGAGGGCCAATTTTTTTGATCGGGAGGGGTGTTATTGAGAAATCGTGGTCACGGATGGGCCCGTTGGTACTCCTTTAGGGGTACTATGGCTTAATGGCACTACCGACTGCCCTTTATAGGGGTTTTTAGCCTCAGTGTTGGTGTCTAGGGCCCCTAAGGGTTGACCATTGGGTCACATGGATCCATATCTTGTTTGCATGCTTCAGTGGCCTTTGCTTCAGCTACGATACACTCATATTCATTCGCAAACACTTTGGACACCCTTTTGGCCCTTCATTCATTGGGTCCCTGCTCTCCCTGGACTTATCTCCTTAGATAAAGTCATCCTTCGTACCATGCCTTTTAATGCTTTGAGGAGGGCGTTGAGGGATTTTACAGCATTCTAGGGGTTAGATTGGGTATAACGCCCTCCCTCCAACTCACTCCATCCTTTCGTTCAAAGTGATTCACTTATTTGAGCATGTTTTGGAACCTGGGGATACAAATACCCTAGGTAACCTATCTTGAGCCTACCTTAGGCTATATTTTAATATTGTTTCTTTTCATTTTAAGTTGACTTATTTTAAGGCTTGTAGGCGTGGATATTTTGTAAAAAGTGAGTGTGAGATCATATAAATAGATCTCCTCACTTTCATTTTAAGACGGAACTTATGGGATAAAACACTATGTTACTTGTCTACCCTTCTAGGGCTATTTGGATGCGATGCACACCTCTTGAGGAAGGAATTTTTTTGGGTTTGATGATCAATGTTTGGAGTTTCTTTGGTTCAATGCTCTTTCTAAGGTGATGCTAGATTTGTTTGCTTAACACATGCACAAGGAGTTATCTAGGGTTTGCATCTTGATCTCTCTTTTCTACTTGTTGATGAATTGTATGTTTAAGGATTGAATGGTAGCCATTAGAGTTGCAATTTGTCTTAGCTAGATCTTTGTCAACTTTAGGCACCTTAGTTGTCAAAGTACTATCCTTTTAGGAGTATTTCTAAGGCTAGAACTTTAGGGCTGTATGGGTTAGTTGTAAACCTAGGTTAATCTTCTCTAGAGGCTAGTTATGCACTCCTTAGATGCCCTAGGTTAGGGTAGGATTGTGATATGGTTTTTCTCCCTAGGTCTCAAACTTCCTCTTTTCCAAAACTTAGTCAATAGGGTTAGATAGATTTCCTTTTGCACGTGTAAATTTGCATTCTCATGGTAAAATTAGGGTTATAATTAGGTCTGCAATTTTATGTTGAAAACCCTAAAAAAACAAAAAAAAATGCATTTTTTGCCTCCCTAAAATTTCGGCCACCTTCCCTACAAATTTTCCCTGGCCTCTAAATCCCTAAAAACCCTAAGGCAGAATTATAGGGAACCCCAAAAATACAAAAATTGCAAAATCTCAAAATTTTCCCTAAAAGGCCCTAAAACAGTCCTAACCTTGCTATAAAACCCTAGACTTACCATTTTGCCTCACCTGGAAACCCTAAGGTCTCCTCTTCCTACTCCCCCCCATCCTATCCTCACCAGTTTCCTAACCCCCTTCCCTAGTCTTCTACCCTACATTCGTTGGGCCTTACCTCACTCTTGCCTTCCCTTCACACCCTACTAACAGACCCTACAGTTGTTGCCCTTTGCCATACCCTATGACATTCCACTCAACCATTGTTTAGGGTTGCCCTTACAGTGGCAACCCTCTTCTTTCCTCATCCTACAATGCCTGCAAGGAAACAAGAGAAGGGTTAGTCTTAAGATAACACCAATTCTGGTTTAATTGCAGAAAGTAAGTGGATTGTACTCATCCTTTCTCACCATACACTCGATATGCATACATTCAATATAGAGTAAGGTGAGTTCAAATTTGATAGTTAATATTGTGTATGCATATGTGAAGAGATGACATTAAAATGAATGATGTATATTGTTGTACACACATATGAGAATTAGACCTTAATACATGACAAATGTTGTTTAATGACAATAATACTGTTGTTATGACTTGCCCTCGAATTCATGTGGTAATGCTGCTACAAATACTGTGAATGATGATTGATATGTACTAGTGTATGCATATGTAAAGGTCATGTTTTAACACACAAGCAAACAAAATAGTTGATATTTTATAATAATAAGTGTGTTGTGTGCCATGTTTCGCCTTGCATAATGCATATACAAGAAGGTCAGTTGATGATGATAGTTGCTTCTATACATAGACTATTGATGCTTCTTATGATAATTACATACAAACTGATATATATTGTTGTACATCACTACGTTGCTATACACAGTTTGCAAATCGTTAATATATGCACATTTATGTTGACAGTTAGCTATTTCCACTACTAGTTAATCAATTACATGAGTACAACAAGGTATTTAACATCATAATGTTGGTATAGGATGACTGTGGTGTTGTACTTAAGCTTTTGAATAATTGCTTATGCTCATGGTTATATAGCTCACTTGTAGATGGCATTGCCTTTATGTATCGCAATCAAGCAGCACATTGGTGGTGATTTTATGATACTGACGAATGCATGCTCTCAGACTTCAAGTGAGAACATGGTTTGATTTGATAGATTGAATATCTTTGGGTGAATGCTTTGTTAAGTAAAGAACCTTACTAGTATACATAATCCCACACACATATATCATAACTCCTTTTATTCACCTTTTCAAACTCCATTAGGCACTGATCATAAACAATCCTCAAAGGAAGATATCTTTTGTGTCTTGGTGTCTTACAAGGTCATAATAGGGCTCTCCCATAGGAGGTTTCGACTTCCGAAGTAGTTAGGGATAAGTGACTAAGGTGATAGTGGTCACTTTTCCCACATATGCTTATTGGTGGCTAGACCTTCTATTTCAACCAGTAACACTATAGATAGAAACCTTTTTTTGCGAAGGAGGCTAAAATTTACAAGTTAGTTTAAGGATCGAACGGCGTCGTTGCAATCAAAACCATAAATCGACCAATGAATAAAAAGGGGATGCTACTGGTAGCACCCTTTTTTTCCTATGCTAAAAATTTACATATCATTTGAAACCCTAGCCTTAACAATTGACATCGATGTAATCAAAATCCTAAATCAACCTCCAAACCAAAAAGTGGTGCTACCATTACACCCCCAATTTTTTTTAAGCTGAAATTATAATTTTTTTGAAACCGCAGCGTTAATAGTCGGCTCCATTGTAACAAAAATGTCAAAATCAAATCTCAAATTGAAAAAAATGATACTAATAGCTACACTTTCTTTTGTAAAGTTAAAATTGCAAGTATTTCATAATCACGACCTAATAAGTATATTGATTTTTTTAAATTCACTTAAAAAATAATTTAAAAAACAATTTAACTCAAAAACATAATTTTTTTTTTAAATACAATTTTAAAATTTTAAAAATAACACAAATTAGAAAAATAGAAAAAATCATTAAAATTTAAAAAAAAATCTAAAAAATTAAAAAAATTAAAAATGAAAATAAAAACTAAAAATAAGAAATAAATTTTGGAAAGTTGAAAAAAAATTAATAAAATAGTGCTATCATTTACCAGCCATAAAGAGCGAAGGGCAGTTACCAGCCATAAAGGGGCCCTGCAATAGCCGAAATTCGAGGGAGAATTCCCTGATACAATGCAATCCATGTTCATTCCGAGGGAGAATTCCCTGATACAATGCAATCCATGTTCATTCCGAGGGAGAATTCCCTGCTACAATAATGCAATCCATGTTCACAATCTGTTGCTGCTTCAATTCAATTGAAATTTTTGCTTGGACAATGTAAGACGTTGTGGATTAGTATGGGAATCCGCCAAGCATTTATATTGCCTTCCATCATGCCAAATGAAATCAGATTTATGAAAATTGCACCGTCAAGAACTCTGTACCTGAATCCACCATGGTTACAGTGCATTGTAACTGTAATACCACTGTTTATGTGCTAGAACACGCTGAAATAGTCTACCCCTAAGCCAAAGGCGAAAAAGGCGATAGATCCTATGGTAGAGTTATACCGAGGAAAAAAATGAATGACGCTAGGACAGAGAGAGGCAGACTGTAGCAACCTGTATACATTAAATTTTGATTAAAAAAAGTCCTTCATTGGGTAGGCAATCCAAAGTAGTTTTCTACAACCTGGAAAATGAAGAATATTATGTACAACTAGCGTATAAGAAGGATTTCTCGATACTTCAAAGACTTTAAATGGGATTCCCATAACTTAAACCGTAAAGGTATTTATAAGCATAAGTAGTTACAGAGGGTTTTATTAGTTTGGACATTATGACTTCTTGTGACGGGAAGATTTTGCCACGATTTTTAATCTGTTGCAAGTAAAATCACAATCACAATTTCAATAAAATACACTTTTTCATCTGGGATCTAGTAAATGTAAGAGATTTTGAGTATTTTAAGTAATTGAATCGCTTTCGAAATATCGTTCGTGAAAAATCCATTCCATCAATGTGGGAGATTAGATGAGGATTTATTTTTACATATGAGGATTGGAGGGAACAAGAGGGGGAAGTAGGTCGATGTTTGCGTAAGCAAGTCGATGAGGAAAGTTGGTCGCAATGGGGACCAAACACACAACCTTCAGCTTGCTTTTAAGACCAATGCTCTAACCGAGTTACAGGAGTAATCATGAATACAAATGGATGGACAAAACAGGAGTAATCATGAATACAAATGGATGGACAAAACAGGAGTAATCATGAATACAAATGGATGGACAAAACAGAGTCTATCAAAATTCTATATGCATTTAGTGCATGTGAAATTTGAGGTTTTTTTCTTCATATATATATAATATCATTTTTGGAGTTTATATATATATGTGATTTATTTGAGAATTTGGATTGCTAGTGATTATTTTAAACTTTTTATTTTCTTGTTGTGTTCTCTTTAAATGAAGTTTTATTAAGTTTTATTAAGTCTATATGCATTCAGATATTATTTTAGATTTTGGATTTGTTTGAGCGGATCAGCAAGATTAACCCAATTGTAAAAAGTATATAATATGGATTCATATACTTTTTACAATGTAAAGCCTCTAAATAAACAATGTCTTATAATTAATAGGGATTTATTTCATGGTCCTCGTATCTTGTTATGCTTAAATGCATCTTGATGTATATCGGCATTCGCTGACCACTTTACTTATGGTTGTGCTAGTTATTTTTCATCTTTATTCCACAATTAAGATATTCCATCTAACCATTTATTTTATTAATTTCTTGTGCAATAGTTCATTTTCTCATGGAAACTTTGAAGCAAGATTATTTTGGTGTACTAAAGAGAAGACAACCCATTTTGGTGTACGAAAGAGAAGACAGCCCTTGCTCGATTGTGGAGTATGTTCATGGACATCCATTTCCAATAGGTATTCCACCTTTTATATATGTGTGTTGATAAATGAGCCATATTTTTATATTTCTATCTAAATTAAAAATATTTAATATTTGTATTTGTATTTATATAACGTTTTGATATATATTATTTTTTATTTATTTTTAATATGTAAATTTTATATATTATTTATAATAAAAAAATTAATGAGTGAATAGATTCAATTAAAAAATGTGTAAATTTGTAATTGTTTTATACATATTTTTATCTAATAAAAAATAAAATAGGAGAAAGTTAAAATATATTATAAGGTGATTCTAACATAAAAGTTTAGATTCAATATAGATTGAATATATTAGATTCAATTGACAAGTGTAAATTTAATATGTTTTTTTAATTGATAATAAGGGTGGTCAAATTTAGCCTATGCCTAGATTAGATAACCCAATGATTTCCAAATTGTAGCGACAACATAGATTTGTCGGAAGTTATTTTGTGCTTGTTTGGATACTTTGGCTATCAAAATATTAGAAAAGCAACACGTGGAAGATTAAATGTCAAAATCATTGCACAGTTTATGTTTTACATTTTGTTGTGAAAACATTTTAAAAAGATAAACTAGCTTTTTATGGTTTTATTTTTTCCCCATTTTATGGTATTATTAATAAATGTTATTTTCTTAAAATACTTGCCCACTTTTTTATTTATTTTTTTGGTGTGTTTTCATTTTATACTCATCTAGGCATTAATATTGAATATTTGTGTGAAAACTTTTATGAATGACTTGATTTAGTTTTTATTTTATTTTATTTTATTTGAAAATATATGTTTTTTTCTTTTATAATATTTTAAAATAAAATGAATGAATACATAATTTTGTGTATATTACAAAAATATGTGGATTAATGCTACACGATTCATAGGATTGTGAATGCTGCATGGTTGAAGGGTTGTGAATGCTACATGGTTCATATGATTGTGAATGCTATATGACATTATTGTTGAAGGGTTGTATGACTAGACTTTGTGTTTTATTAAGTTATGATACATGGTATACACATAATTGTAACATTAGAATGTGTGGTTTTAGGTATTGTTAGGATTATGTTTGGATGTTCAAAATATCATCACGCAATTTGGTTCTCAAGTTCTAAGAGTAACTTGGTAGAAATGAATGTTAATATATAGCATTGATTTTTTCTCTGTACATGTTGCCACCTATATTAATTAATGAATATCATCCATCTCAGTAAGTAACTGACTGGTGTTGATCTCCCAAGCCATAGTGAGAGCGTAGGTGCATGATGATCATAGAGTGACATTTGAGACACAAACCCAATGCTACAACATTCTTCATTTTCTAAAAGTATGTTATTGTGTATGTTGTATATGTTTTTTTTTTGTAAACTGCACAGAAAATTATATTACAGGGGCAAAAATTACATCAAAAAGAACTCATGACTGACAGGGGTTGAAGGAGACTAGGCCTCCTTCAGAGCCTCTCAAAAAATATGACACCTGTCTATTCAGATGCATACGGATACTGTTTAAGACTATAGATATTGTTCATGACAGATAAAAAAAGACACTGGGTTGCATGAGACCAGCAAAGCCCCGCTAAAACTAAAAAAAAAAGACATATAGTAAAACTTTTTAAAGAAAAACCATAGACATTATCTAAAAGCCTGCACGAGGCGAAGCCAAAAGGAAACATGTTCAGAGCAAACATTAAGCTGAGGGTAATTCTTTAGTGATGGGGCACACCCATCGTTCCTCCTGTGACGCAGTGGGCGAGTTTGTGGTCGTCGTTGGTGTAAGAGTCTGCGGTGGAAGATGCTCTGTCTGCGAAGATGGCGAGTCCTTCTGTCGTTTGGAGAGGGGTTCCACTGAAGAAGGAACCTGGAAGTGTATGTCGTATATGTTGATTCCAAAGAAACTGATCTTATTGGAATGACAAGCGTGTTGTTATTTTTATATACCAAATTCTCTTGTCGTGAGGGAAGTGACATCAAAATTGCCTGTAGAAACGATTCTTGGTGCTAGGGCTCATATTTTTATACTTGGGTATCTATTTGGTAAATATATTATTTTGTCTGCACATTGTATATTTATCCGGAGATGACGTATATGTTCTTTTTATATTAATGTTGTAGGCATGTTGATTAATGAGCCGTATTTTTATATTTCTATCTAGATTAAAAATATTTAGTATTTGTATTTGTATTTATATAACGTTTTGATATATATTATTTTTTATTTATTTTTAATATGTAAATTTAATATATTATTTATTTTTAATATGTAAATTTAATATATTATTTATATATATAAAAATTGATGAGTGAATGGATTCAATTAAAAAATGTGTAAATTTGTAATTGTTTTATACATATTTTTATCTAATAAAAAATAAAAATAGGAGAAAGTTAAAATATATTATAAGTTGATTCTAACATAAAAGTTTAGATTCAATATAGATTGAATATATTAGATTCCATAAAAGTTTAGATTCAATATAGATTGAATATATTAGATTCAATTGACAAGTATAATTTTAATATGTTTTTTTTTATTGATAATAAGGGTGGTCAAATTTAGCCTATGCCTAGATTAGATAACTCAGTGATTTCCAAATTGTAGTGACAACATAGATTTGTCGAAAGTTATTTTGTGCTTGTTTGGATATTTTGGCTATCAAAATATAAGAAAAGCAACACGTGGAAGATTAAATGTCTAAAAAAAATAAAAATAAAAATAAAAAACCAACAACAACAACAACACCTCAAATGCCATTGCAGAGCTTATGTTTTACATTTTGTTGTGAAAACATTTTAAAAAGATATACTAGCTTTTTATGGTTTTATTTTTTCCCCATTTTATGGTATTATTATTAAATGTTATTTTCTTAAAATACTTACGCACCTTCTTTTTTTTTTGGTGTGTTTTCATTTTATACTCATCGAGGCATTAATATTGAATATTTGTGTGAAAACTTTTATGAATGACTTGGTTTAGTTTTTATTTTATTTTATTTGAAAATATATGTTTTATTTTTCTTTTATAATAGTTTAAAATAAAATGAATGAATACATAATTTTGTGTATATTACAAAAATATGTGGATTAATGCTACACGATTCATAGGATTGTGAATGCTACATGGTTGAAGGGTTGTGAATGCTACACGATTCATATGATTGTGAATGCTATATGGCATTATTGTTGAAGGGTTCTTTGACTAGACTTTGTGTTTTATTAAGTTATGATACATGGTATACACATAATTATAACATTAGAATGTGTGGTTTTAGGTATTGTTAGGATTATGTTTGGATGTTCAAAATATCGTCACGCAATAAGAGTAACTTGGTAGAAATGAATGTTAATATATAGCATTGAATTTTTCTCTGTACCTGTTGCCACCTATATTAATTAATGAATATCATCCATCTCAGTAAGTAACTGATTGGTGTTGATCTCCCAAGCCATAGTGAAAGCGTAGGTGCATGACAATCATAGAGTGACATTTGAGACACAAACCCAATTCTACAACATTCTTCATTTTCTAAAATTATGTTATTGTGTATGTTGTATATGTTGATTCCAAAGAAACTGATCTTATTGGAATGACAAGCGTGTTGTTATTTTTGTATACTGAATTCTCTCGTCGTGAGGGAAGCGACATCAAAATTGCCTATAGAAATGGTTCTTGGTGCTGGGGTTCAAATTTTTCATCAAAGGTTTGGTTGCACACAACGGGTGATTTACCTAATTTCTCTCGCTTCAAGAAAAAGTAGCTTAGCGAGTAAAGTGGGATTGTTGTGAGGAGAATCAGTAAACTCTAACGCTACAAGCGTTGAAACATGAAGGAGCTACATACGACACCTGTGGACATTTGATAAACCACACCTGTCTTATACACCTATCAACGTTTTGAACCGGTTTTAAATAGATTTGTAGGGCACACATTGCTTGGATTAACTTGGAAACTATGGTAAAGATGCTATTAACACCTAGCACATCGAATGAAGCTAGGTGAATAGTACAAATTCCAAGGAATAAAAGTCTAAGAAGTTTTATTGGCAGCCTTTTGGTTGATAGGTTCAACAAAATTGAAAGCGAACAAGAATTTATTGATCACACAATGTTAATATGCCCATAATCACGCAATGGTTTTAATATGCCCATATCAAAGTTAAATTTTCAATTGGTTAATGTTAATAATCTCTCATACCAGTGCTTTAAATTTTTTAATATGAGTTATTATTAAAAAAATCAATATTAAAGAATACAAAGAAATCTAGAGGGCATTTAGGTCATACCATTGGTTTGAGAATAGTAAGGTAAGTGGTCCACATTAGAACGTTATAATATCTATTTTTTTAATTGATTAACGTACATCAAGAACGAAAATATTTTTTATTTATTTTTATAGAAAATGTTATGTTTGGGAAAGGAAAATACATTTCTTTTATAATAGTTGTAATGCAAAGTTCATGTATTTAGGATACCGAAAAGTTGTGGGTCAATAAAATTAATTACGCCGAAGGCGTTATTAAAGGGGTCGGTTCCTCTGCCCCCTTTGTCATCTAACAATGGCCTATGAGGAAACGTCCCTTGTCAATTGTTGCAATAAATCTATGGACGATCGCAAATTTATGGATGGATCATTAATTATTTTCATTGACAAATAAAAATCCAAGGCGAACTGCATTTGACATTTCCACAGTACTAAATGATACTGAAGTGTTATCCATGGGGGGATCGAACAAGCGATCTGACCTAGACATAGGCAATAGTTGCTTGGAGTTGCAAATCTTGGGTGAATCTGTATTCTTAAATATGGTGGCAATGCTCCACTAATCAGACCCATTAGATCGTTACGTCTAAGTCTTCCAATCCTACCTCAGCAGGAAATGGATTTTGCAGTCCATACGCAGAAGAATCAGTCGAGCTCACAGTAGGGATTGGAGATAGTATTTTGAATTTGAAGACGCATGCCAATTCATTTGAGAAGTGGGGAACAAACCAAGATGTTGTCATTATAATTAATCTAAGACATGACTGCAGTGCCCGCTTGGGAATAGATGAAGTTGGTACCCGCTCATGGATAATGAGGTCTGGTCATAAGACAAAATTGCTTCTTCGGTCGTGTGTTGCCTTTGTTTCGTAAAGGGATATGGAATTTCTGTGGCATAGTGACCCCAAGGCCTTTTGCAAACTCCCAAATATTTTCTTGGCTGATGCTTCCTTTTCATTGCCTTGGATAATGATCTACGAGGCTTGGGTGCCTAACATTGCATACCATATTGATAAGAGAAATGTGAAGAGTTGTCCTCAACAATCTCAATCTAAACTAGGGAAGAGTCCATCTTGTTGATTACAAAATGGTTGTGATTGCACTGTCAGGATTGTGTACCTCTCACACTTAAAATATCAAACACCACACTTTCTACGGATCCTCTCCGTACATAAATAAACCACGGATGCAATGGCTGGTGGAGCCTACTATGAGGTTTTGTGTTTGATCTAACCCCGACTCTGAGATTATAGAGAGCTAGCAACCAGTTTGAGATTATGATAGGAATTCAAACAACCTTTGTCTTTGTATATGAAAAATCATGTAGAATGCCATAAAACAAATGGAAGAATTTTTTTAAGGTATACGTAGGGTTAATTTTGCCACCGATGAGTTAGGAAACAACAAATTTGCAGGAGATTGTCCACTTGAGTCATGCAATTTCATCCTATTTTACTTAAGAGTATATGACATTTTAGTTAAGCACATACTAATCTATAAGACTTTGAAGTTGCGCTTGTTGTCTATATCCAATTCAAATATAAACATTAGGGAACCTAGATGAGACCAGGTGGAATTTGAGTTTGTCGGCATGGCTTTTTGAGGCGTTGTTTACTGCTCTTCCTTATGCTTCAACCACCGCCTTTGGTTTCGGCAAGTATGCTCAGGTCTTTACTGTATCAATTGTTCAGGTCTTAATGGTATGATTGTCCTCCTCGACAATTCTTGATGATCTGTCAACAACGACTTCAAATTCTCAAACGTTATGGTAAGTTTTGCTTAATTCTTTTATTTTTTCATCACAAAAACTTATATTATCTACATACAACTTTCTCTCAATTTTGCAACATATCGAAGTTCTATTCGGTGTTTCATTTCCCCTCTTCAGGGGTATGCTAGTATAAGTTTATGTGTTGAAAGCAAGTTTAGTGAATCTTTGGAGGGCATAGTAGTTGATGGCATTTAAAGGAAAAGTCCAGTGCATATATGTACTTAGACAGTGCAAAAATAATGTCGTAATAAGGAGGAAACGTGGAAGAGATTTACTTAGGAGAGAACTAGAGAAGTCCACCTACCATCCACAACTAGTACCAAGGTTCCAATGTACTCTCTTGTACTTTGGGTAATCAAATCAAACATTCTTTACATATGTTGCATTGCATGGTCAACCATAGTCAAACGTTGTCAATTATAGTCATCGATAGTAATTCATGGTCAATCATCATTAACCAAAGTCAAACATGGTCAACCAACACTAACCATACTCCACCAAGGCCAACCATTATCAACATTGGTCAACATCATCAAACATTATCAATCATAGTCAACCGTCATATATATGTGTTAGTTGGCAACCATCGTCAAACACAATTAACCATCCTCAACCATAATCAACATTGTTCAAACAATAGTAAACCATTATCATGGTCAACTATACTAATCAACCATGGTAAAAATGTTGAATCATAGTTAAACATGGTCAAACAAAGTTAACAAGTAATTAAGTCCACCATAATCAATTCAAGCATGACCAACTTATGTTAACCATTTTTAACTATGGTCAATAAAGAATCATCGCTAATTATAGTCAAGCATGATCTATCATCATCATAGTCAACCATAGTTAAACATCAATCATAGTTAAACTCCCCTCACACACAAGTTGTATGTTAACACAACCACATAATTAAAGGTGGCTGATATAGTTTAAAATGGTGAAGAATGGCTTGTAGAATTATTACAATAATTAAAATTTAAAAATAAATAATTTGTCTTTAAAAATAATATATTAAAGTAGATTGAATTCCAAAATAAATAGAAATACAAATATATGTGTAAGAAACAATATATTTAGTTTTTTTATGTTGTTAATAAAAACATGTTAAAATAGGTTTAATAAATATAAAAATACAAAGAAAATTTAATTATAAGGCATTTTTGAAATTAATTACTATTTTTTGTGTTCTTACTTTTCTTTAATGATCACATAGTATAATGGTTGAAAAAGTTTCATTTGGATAAAAATGTAGAGGGATGATAAGAATCAAACCGTATCTTCATTATTTAGAACTTTAAAGTGATTTAATATCTACAATGCTCAACACGCGGTGTCTCCCACCGTACAATTATTCATTAAAATTTTGCATTACACTGAACAAAGAAAAATTTGATATTTACAACTAAGCTACAAAGTGAAAACACTAAGCACAAATTAAGTCATGATGCACATCTACTCCTTATAGGTATTGGTAATACCATTGGGCGCATTGTTGCTGTGGAGGATGATCTTCTGCAAGTTTATGATAAGCGAATGGCAAGGATTTTGGTCGAGTTGGATATTTCAAGAGGCCTGCCTGCAGAGGTTGAACTCTTATGTGAGGAGCGGCTCCTGATACAGCGCCTTGACTATCTTTATGTTCCGTTTAGATGCAGTATTTGCCGCTCTGTCGGTCACCTTCGTCACTCTTGTCCGAATCGATTAGAGGGTGGCGACCTTTCTGATGCCAGCTTGGACAATTACGCATCTCCTCCACCTGGTCCATCACGTCACTCTCCATCAGGTACGGTGTTTGATTCCTCTCCCCCGATTGAAATTGTTCCAGAGTCTTATTTTGAAGCGGTGGATAGTTTAATCTCTTCCCATAAGAAGGCTGACATACCTTTATCTTCTCCAATCTGTGCCTCGACCCCTCCCTCCCCTAGGCCTTTACTTCCGGACCCGGCTTGTTTTTCTGGTACTCCTGTCGTTTCGTCTGATTGTATTCCTCAGAGCACACTGGCTCTTGACTCACTGGTTGAATTCCCTCCGCTCCCTGTCCAGTCCTCTCCTTTGAATTCTCTGACGCCTCTTCATGCATCCCCCTCGTCTACGGGTCCCTCATCTACCTTTTTACATGGGGATTCTCACTCTACTTTGGATCCTTCCCTTTCGCCCCCACATCCCTCTAACCCTAGTCCCACTTCCTCCCCCTCCTTCTCGGACCCAGCCCTCAAACGATCTCTTTCTATTTTCACTGCATCCTCACCTCTCTCACCCTCCACCATTCCCATCAACTCTATACGTTTTGCTAATGTTACCATTAGGAAAGCTAAAGGGAAAAGGGGTACTCGACCTCTTACTCAGGATTCTCCTCCGTATATCCCTCTGTCTGCTCGTCTTGCGGAAGCTGATAACGATTTGTATTCTCGGGGCCTTAGAGCGTGTACCCCCTCTCATGAACTGTCCTAATGATCATTCTCTCTCTTAACATCCGCGGCCTTGGAGGCAGGCACAAAACCCTTGGCCTTCGTTCCATTTTTGAATCTCTTCACCCGGACCTCATCCTCCTTCAAGAGACTATGTGCAGTGACTTGCCTGCACTCATCTCTTTCTCTAAGCTCCTTCCTTCCTGGGAATACTGTGCGGTGAGTGCTAAGGGCCTCTCTGGAGGACTCCTCTCTGCCTGGAATCCTCGGTCTGTTAAATGCAAAGCTTATCACACTTTCGCCGGCATTTTACTACAGGATCAGGTTAGGGGTTTGTCTTTTCCGCTTAACATTCTGAATGTTTATGGCCCCTACAAAAACCGTGTTCAGTTTTGGGATAAGACACACTGTGGGGGTCTCCTAAGTCTCCCCAATATGGTTTTGGCTGGCGATTTAATTCTTACTCTTTTTCCTTCGGAGGTATGGGGAAGTAGGGCTTCTCTTGATCCCAACTCTGATTATTTTTTGGATCTCTTCAATTCGGCTGGGCTGGTCGATGTGGCCCCACCTTCGATTGGGCCCACCTGGCGTAATGGGAGAGCTGGTGGGGCAGGTATTTGCAAGCGACTTGACAGATTTTTGATCTCCAATACTTTATTACCACATTTTGGTTCTTACAGAACTTGGACTCACAGATCACTCATCTCTGATCATTTTCCTGTTTTGCTGGAATGGAATCAACCCAAGGGTCCCTTTAATTATCCCTTCAAGTTCAATCGATCTTGGCTGGACAATGCTGCCTTCTCTGATTGGTTTCTTCACTGGTGGAAACGCTTCTCAGCTTTTAATCAATCCTCCGACATTGAGGATCTCTGTATCATCCTCAGGAACCTTAAAGCCGATGTCAAACTTTGGATCAAAGATCAGTCTGCTTATCTTTCTCAATCCCTCATGCGATTGGATAGAGAGATTGAATCTTTTCTGTCCAAGGGTATCCTGTCTAAAGAGCAGATTGATTGTCTTTCCCGCCTCAATGCTGAAAGATTAAGTATTCTGGAACATCATCAGCTTTCATGGAAACTCAAAAGCAGACTGAAATGGGATCTTCAGGGGGACTCAAATACCAAATTTTTTCATTCTTTTGCCTCTGGTAGAAGAACACATAACATGATTTGGTCCCTGGAAGATGAGGTTGGTCATGTTTATGAAGATGAAGGTCCCTTAAAGGAACTTGGTAAAACTTTTTTTGCAAATATTTTTAAGGATGAAGGTAAGACTTGTCTGGACCAACAACTCAAGGTTATCTCTCTCTTTCCCTGTATGATTCATCCTGATCTTTCCACTAGTCTTACTTCCCAGGTTACTATTACTGAAATTGAATCTGCTCTGCACTCTTTCAAGAAAGACCGTAGTCCGAGCCCCGACGGGTGGCCAGTGGAGTTCTTTCTACACTTTTTCAGTCTCCTTGGTCCCTTACTTGTTCAGATGGTGGATTCTACTAGGACCTCTGGCTACATTCCCTCTTCACTGAACTCTACATTCATCACTCTCATTCCAAAGGTTGATAAGCCCCGTACATTTGCAGACTTCAGACCCATTTCACTATGTAACCTGCTCTATAAGCTCATTGCTAAAGTTATTGCTATTAGACTCAAACCTTTTCTGGATGTGGGCGTCTCCCAAGAGCAGTTTGGCTTCCTTAAAGATAGACAGATTACTGAGCCAATTGGTATTGTACAGGAAGTTCTTCACTCAGTCAAAATCAAGAATGCATGTTCCTTTGTACTTAAACTTGATCTCTCGAAGGCATTTGACCGTGTAGACTGGACTTATATCAGACTTATTTTGATCCAAATTGGTGTTCCCCTTCTCACAGTCAACTGGATTATGAGTTGTATCTCCACGGTTAACTTTGCTGTATTGGTCAACGGTACACCCTCGAGCTTTTTCACAGCATCTAGAGGTATCAGGCAAGGCTGTCCATTATCTCCGCTGCTGTTTATTCTCGTTATTGAAGGACTTAGTCTGATGATTAAGGATGCAAGGGATAATGGACTCATCAGGGGCATCAAGTTCTCTTCAGCCCTTACTCTAACCCATCTCTTATTTGTTGACGATGTTATACTTATGGGTATGGGTACCATTCAGGACTGGCTGGCATTTGAATCACTCCTTGACTGCTTTTGCAAAGCATCTGGTATGCTTATTAATGCTGATAAATCTTGTTTACTATTTCACAACTTCAGTGATGCATGTTTGGCAGATTTCAAAGCTGTCTTGCCTTACAATATTCAACCTCTGCAGTCTGGTATCACATATCTTGGATATCATCTGAAGCCTTTGAGCTACCGTGTTGCTGATTGGTCCTGGCTTTTGATAAAATTTGAAAGGAAAATCAAACATTGGGCTTTTCGATATCTGTCACTCGGTGGGAGGTTAGTTTTGGTTAATTCGGTCCTTGCCAGCATTCCTGTGTATTGGATGGGATTAGCTCCCATACCTTGTACCATCCTCCAGAAGCTCAGGAAAATGATATTTAACTTTTTATGGGGATCAACTGATTCTTCCTTCAAGTTCCATCTTACCAAGTGGATTGATATCTCTCATCCCAAAGCATATGGAGGATGGGGTATTAAAGACCTTACCTGTTTTAATTTGGCTCTTCGGTTGAATGTATTCTGGAAAGCTCTGCACTCTAAAGGTCTCTGGTTTCGGGTTCTTCAGGCTAAATATTTGAATGGTAAAACAGTGGTAGACTGGATCAGAACAAAAGACTTCTGCTCGAGAAATATCTCTCTTTTCTGGCGTGGTTTTCTTCAAACCTTACCTTGGATGGGTAAGTACTTGTCCTGGCAGATTGGAAATGGTGAATGCATTTACCTAGGCTTAGACCCCATTGTAGGCTTGGGCTCTTCATTTGTTTTCCCGGAAGACCTGAGAACATATCTAGCTGATATGGACATCTGCACTCTGGCTCAAGCACGCAACCTTTGCTCTTCAGAGCCTCAATATTGGTATACATCATCTGATCTTGACCTCGCAGGCTCATATTCTTCGATCTGGGATGATTATATTAATGGATTATTGGCTCTTGGTATTCGGCTGAATGACAGCCCTGATAAATTAGCATGGACTTTCAACAGGGGCGGTGTTGATGTCACAGCAAAGGAGGCATATAATTGCATTTTTCAGGCCTCGATGGTTGGGGACAGTATGGCTGTCTATCCTCCTGTATGGAATAAGTCTCTTCCTCTAAAAATATCTTGTTTCATTTGGCTGGCATATTATAACAGGATATTAACTTGGGATAACCTCCAGCGTCGAGGACTCTCGGGCCCAGGTATATGTTCACTATGCTATTCGAATCTGGAATCTGTAGATCACTTATTCACTTGCTGCTGGGTATGGAAATTGGTGGCAGGCAGTATCATGGACTATTTTAACATCAAAGCATGCATTTCTGATATTTCCTTTGTGGATTTAATCATTGGCTGGAACGAAACCATCCCTCAGTCCTCCCCTCTCTATACCTTGCTGTTTAAAGCTATTTGGATGATTTGGAAAACTCGCAACCAGCGGATTTTTGAAGGGAAACACAGGGATATTCACAGTATCATTCAGAATATACTGAGATCAGCAACTTCATCAATGAAGGGGACGGTTTCGAAAAGGAAGAAATGCAGAATCATTGGTCCTCCGCCTGGTAAACTCTTTCCCTGTGGCTTTATGGATGGAGCTTCTCAGAAAGGGATTACTGGTGCAGGTATTATCATTTTCATTAGTGACATCCACTATCTGGAAATTTCTTTAGGAGTCGGTCATGGCACTAATACCAAGGCAGAGTTGCTCAGTCTCTGGGCACTCTTGCACATTTCCCAAATGATGGGGATTCCTCTTGCCCAAGTATTCGGTGATTCCATGATCATCATCAACTGGGCAAAGGGATCATCTACTCTCTCCCCACCTGAACTTGGTCATTGGTGTAGGGAGACTAAAAGGCTAGCTACTAGCTTTCAGGGTCTGTCATTTACTCACATATATCGAGAGCACAACAATGCTGCTGACCGTCTTTCTAAAAAGGCACTTTCCCTATTACAAGGAAAAGGCTGTATTATGGAACATGTTGAGAATCGCTTGGTTTATTCTGGATGTTTCCAGTTTTTCTGATGAAGAATATGTGGCTCATTGTTCATGCTTTGCATGATTTTTTATGATAAAAGGTTATTCCTGTTTCTGTATATGTACCCCCCATGAAAGTGCTTCTCTTTAGAACGCTGTTCAGATGGGTTATTGGCTCTCGATCGATGTGACTGACTTGACAGTCCCATTTCCATGATGAGTCAGATTACTGATGGGTTACTTCTTGATATTATGTGCCATTCCTCCTAAGCTTTTCTGGGTGGTTGTCATGGTCAGTCCCTGCTGATATTTGTAATAATGTCTTTTGATTCAAGTGAATAACAAAGGCAGATTTTTTCCTCTTGAAAAAAAAAATTGTCAACTTACTTCAGAAAGCTTTTTTCAAAAATAAGTCAGGGTGCACATTCACTGCTTATAAGTTTTCAAATTAACAGAAACCCCTTTTCTACATCAAAATTGTTGGTGAACACAAATTAAGTCATGATGCACATCTACTCCTTATAAATTGTCAACTTACTTCAGAAACCTTTTTTCAAAAATAAGTTAGGGTGCACATTCACTGCTTATAAGTTTTCAAATTGACAGAAACCCCTTTTCTACATCAAAATTGTTGGCCTTTAACAACTTCAAAGTTCAAATGGAGACTATGTTGTATATTTTGGTGATTATCTGGTTGTTTGTGTGGATCACAATTTTAAGGACTTATCTTTTTGTAGGCCATTTGCCACCTTTACATATACATGAATAAAGTATAGATATTTTCTCGGGAAAAAAAAAGTTCAAATGGAGAGAATCCATTTTCGCCTATAGAAAATATCGATGAGTGAAGGGGAGATATACAAGTATCTCACACCCTCTCTACCCAAATGACATAGGAACATAGGTGTATCCACTCCGTTAAATCACGCATACTCATGTAGCCTGCGATGTTGAGACCTCATCCTCTAAATTCCTCCTTCATTCCCGAGTCCTTCTAAAGATATAGGTGATCGGCATCTTATTTTCCCCTTACTCTTTTAGGAAAGAAGGCCATTAAGAGGCCATTCACCCATTAATCGTTCACCTACTTTCTATGCCTCCAAATTGCCCCTAGAACCGTTTTTTATTTCCCATTTAAATATGATTTGTTTGTATGCCATGGACAGTGGTGTTCTTGTGTGTCATTGCAGGAAGGAGACTTCAAATATTTTTCGATAAGATCTCTATGGTCGATAGTTATACAAATCTCACTTATCAAATGCCTCAGATATGCATATACTTTAAGTAAGTCACTCATTTCACACTCCATAAGAACACTGTGGGTTTTGTCTATTCTTTTGCATTCCTTCATTTAAAAATTTCAGGGATGTTATTTGCAGGAGTGTCAAATGATCGTGGGCTTATTATGTAAATGATTGCAACTGTGGATCTATGGTAGATGGCAGCAATCATCATCTAACACTAATCATACCAAGCACGTCATAATATGCATTACGTGTCAATCACCAAGGGCAATTGGTATTAATTACACCGAGGCATATGAGGCAGGATCCTATGGACATGATGTAGTTGTGATTCTAGTCAGCATATGATGGTAGGTCTCTTATTTTCCTTCTAATTTGGAAGCATATTTGGCTATGTATTTCAAGACAACATAACGTGAGAGTGCTGGTTGGCAAGCCACATTTGCTCACCATGTTTGAAGTGTGCTAAGAATATGGATGTGCAGTTGAGCATCATTACATGTTGGGTGATATGTTTTTTCACCATTTTCAATCAATGTAGAGTGATTATTCATGTTGTACATTCTAAGGTAATTTATATTTACATTCAAGTGTAGTCCCTTTTATGCAGACATGAATTTTTAGTGTACTTTGATGTCTTTGCACCTAGTTTAAAATGTGTTCATAGTCCTCAAGTGGGTTGGATGAAAGTATATATTTTGTATCTAGCAAGCAAGGGTCATCCTCAATGAATTGATAATTATGAATCTTTGTTTCATGATTTTCTCTTGGATTCCTTGCTAAAACGTATTTATTAAAAAAAACCTTTGCATCATTGATTTGATCTAGGTCTTGCCAATTTAATGTTTCCATGTTAGGAGCTCCATTAAGCCACAACAAACCATCTATATGTGCAAAGCCATGATGTTTCCATTCATACATGTAAAAGTAATGTTAGAGGATTAGAACAAGTGACAAATATGTAAAGGTTTTGCAAAGACATGTGTAGGTAGGATACAATGTGTACATGTACCAGTAGTCTATTGTGTGCATGTTTTTTTAAGCATCTCTCCATGGAAGATTGGAAATGCTTTATTCATATATGAAACCACAACGTGGGGCCTATCACTAATATTACGAATACGCCAGTGTTGATGGGTTGTCTCGTCAGAAGGGCGATCCACTTGCATAAGTGCATGCAGGTTTGGCCATTTTATGTCGGTTGCATTGAGAGTGACAGACAATGTAGGGCATTGCAACTGCGTGATCATATTTGTGAACTCACACTTGTGTGATTTATAGAATGCTCTAGTCCCACACGTGTGTGCTTCGAAGCACATGACATGTTCTAGGAGGCTGTCAGTATGAATTTGTTGTAGATGTGTGCACAACTCCTCAATTGTGGTTAGTGACTTATGCTCTTGGTTCTTCTTCACAAAGAAATTGGTTGTCGCTTGACTCCTGTGGCACATAATCCAATTGTACAAGTAGTATCTGAAGTGGGGATGGCTACCAAATTTGTTGCCAAGGTATCTCATTAAGCGTATTGCATAGATATCAAGTGGAATGTTCTTGATATGTGGTTGGAGAGGTAGTGCATCCCCATTTAGGAAAAGAGTGGGAAATTCCATGTCGAATAAACCCTCTATGTCATACGCATTGACTAATGATGAGCCAATATCTAGCCAATCAAGTATATTAGGTGGAGCATTAAATGCAAATTGAACAAAAAAAAATTATCTTTTCCATTTCTCGAAAAGGTGGGGGTGCCTCCAGCCACCGGTTGTGATGTGGTTGCATTATTCTAGAAAGGGTTCCACCCGAAAGCCAATGGATTACTATTTTGTGGTGCATGATATGTGGTCTGACCTACTCCAGACGAAACTAGAGTTTGAAACATAGGAGCAAGGATCCCTCCACTAAACAGTGAAAATGGAGAGCTCGTGAAAGGGGTAGTTGAAACCTGACTAGGTGTTTCAAAATTATGACCAAAGGCATTTGTGTTTCCAGACGACATACCCACATAAGCAGGCGAATGGCCTACATAAGGAGTGGATGGAGGAATATGTCCTCCATTCCACGGAAAACCTTGGACAAATGAGGTGGATCCACTTGGACCGCTTTGAGCGCTTTGCATAAAAGAAGGAGAAGCAAAAGGTGCACTGGGAATCCCAATGACCACCCCACTAGACTGGCCTACCACATTCGAGGGTGCTAAAGTTTGAACCACTCTAGCACTTGGAGAAAGGGGTGCAGTAGATGCACCAGGTCTAAGAGCACTCACTGAGGGAGGTGAGACTCCTCCAGCCAAAGTGGCTAAGGTAGGGGTAAACATACCCTCTCCTGCACTAGACATTCCTGGGCTTAATGAAACACCAGAACCAGGTGAGCTAAACGGGAGGACCTGGACTATCACAGGATCATTCAGATCACTCAAAGGTGAATTAAAGTTTCTTGCAAACTCGTCATCCTGCAAGTCTTTTATCTCTATTGTTGAGGTTTCTTCATGATTAATCCTGAGTTCCTATTCACCTAGAAATTCGCTAACACTAGTCAGTTCAAAAGAATCATCTGTATCAAGTCTCCACCTTTGAGGTGGCGGTGGAGGCTCCACTGTAACAAATGGAGGAAGGTTTTGCAACCTTCTGGACCTACGAAGAGGTTGGTCCTCCACAGCTATAAATCTGACTTGCACACCTAAAGGCCAACTAAACACAAATAAACCAAACAGTGCACACTAAAAATCTCCTAAGTAACATAGACACACTAGAAAAAAGATACACCTTCCAAAGGAAAGCCTGGGATGATTAGGGCCCAGGTCCAACAAGTGAATATCGAAGGGTGGTTACTTGGCATCTCATGAAGAGTTCTTTAGGTGCAAGCACTGGAATCACCCAACCGCCCTCCCAAATTGTCAACTGAGGTTACATTCCAAGTTTGTCCTAGGTGTACTGGAAATAGCCTTCCAATACCACCCGTGTAAGATCCTAGTGTCTAGAGACTAAGTCTACCAAATCTACATCGAGAGTCTGACAGAACAGTCGTTGGCCTAATCGATGTGCATGGGCAGGGTAGCTAAGCCTGAAACCCTATCAATATCAGCACCTCATGAGGCCCAAGAAGTGGTATTGATAAGATCCCCAAATGCACAACAATATTGGTAAACGATCAAACAAGGATGTGGAGGGGTATCTCCTCAACCGAGCTCTCACATGGCCTCGTGCTTAACTCCCGTGTGAGAGGAGATTTCTAGATTATATCTTGTAGAAGTGGATTTACCTAAAGATAGGCCAGTACATCTGAAATCAAAGTGCTTTTGGACAGTTTAAATTTCCTAGTCCAAAAACCTAACCTAAGCTAGTTGATGTACGAACCTATAAAAAGAAACTTACTAATAGATTTTAATTAAACATTCTTTTTAATGGTTGTATTACTCAAGCGTAGTGGAATGAGACTGAATGGTGTTATAGACTCAACAAAGTGAAAGCAAATGATTTAAAATGAATGCAACTAATAATGCAATTTTTTCCTTTTTTTTGTAAATGAAAACTAATGAAATTTTTAACAATTTGAGAAACCACAAGACTTAAAAAAAATTGTTTTTTTTGAAAAAATAGTGAGAAAAACAACTAATGCAAACTAATGCAAAATACAAAACAACCTTTTGTCTTTCCTTTTTCAAAAAATTCAAAAGCTATATGCAACTAAATGCACTTTGAGAAAACTAAACAATCTGATCATATAAATATAAATGATAGCAGTCAGATCCTATAGTAACAATCTTCAGCCAATCAATCAGAGATGACTCAAACCCTAGACTTGGAAAGACCTATTGACTTACAAAGACCAATAGATCCAAAAGATGGAAAAAATGACTCACTTAGACTACTAGAAAAGCAATCCCAAGTATATCAATGTCCCTAAAGGACTGATAGACACCAGTGACCAAAAAGACACAAGCATTCAGACCACTAAGGAAAGCAGGAAGGACCCAACACATTCACAAAAGTAGAAATCATACCTAACTTACCCAAAAATACTTGACTTAACAAACAAACAGTGAAATGCATACACCCAAAGCCACAATACAATGCTAAATAAGAACCCTAAAAGGCACCTAAGGAATTAGAAAGAAAAGGACAAGCAAAACCCTAACAATCTAACAGACACCTATAGGAACCCACGATTGTCATCAAGACAACTCATGAACCATTTGTGGTTGTTACCGAAGCAACCCATGAATACAATAGACAACTTGCGACTGTATGTATTGACAAGTCGCGAATACAACAGACAACTCGCCACTGTATGTATTGCCAGGTAGTGAATACAGTAAAAAAAAATTCAAACATAAAAGAAAATGACCAAAGGATTCTGAGCATGAAGCACTGACGACTGGAGGTAAACAACAAACAAATCACTCACAGGATTAAACAGAGCAAAACTGGTAAGGAAGCCAAAGAATGGACCCACAACATGTTGGACTCCCCAGCGGAGTCGCCAGTTCTGTTGTTCACGGAAATACAACTTTATAACCTAGGGTCTGGGGTTACCAACAAACTAAATAAACTTGCAAGCATTCATCCATTTGAGAATTTGACAAAGAAATAAGGAAGAAAGTAAGTGTACCTTGTTTATGGAGGTTGGTCCTACCTTTCTTCTTCAATCCAAATGCTCTAACAACTTCTAGGGAATCTTCACACCTGTAAAGAGACAGACCTTCCTGCAATATCTTAGATGTTATATAAAAGATTAATGAAATAATATGCTTGCAATAAGATAACAAGACAATTCAGAAATCATAACACATAAGAGCACAAAAGCATCAATTGGAAGAAAGTATATCTTCATTGATAAACAGGTGATGAAAGATTAGAACTAGTATCTGATACAAGTCCTCCTATGCTAGCCAAGGAACTGAGTTTTGTTGCTCCAAGATCTCCAAAGGCAATCCACCAGCATAACTTTGCTCTAACATTGATTATGTTTAGCCTCAACCTCTACCCTCTATTTATACTTGAGGAAAGAGAGAGGTTACGAAAATTGAGATGGTTGAGGAAGTTGGGATAGTTATGATTAGGAGCCCAACTATCCTTTAGTAAACTTGTTTTTTATTTTTATTTTATTTTTGGACTAGGGTACTCGTGACTATTGATACTAGCAAGTCGCGAGTCACTCGTGACTTTTATAAGGGAAACCCACGTGTACAAACCAAGATCATGTATTTGCGGGTTGTAATGTAGATACTCGCTAATGGTTTGTGGGTTTCAATGGCAATAGTCACGAATTCTCCTTAATCTCCTTCTAAAAAATAGGTAAGGCTGGCAAAATGATAATATATGAAGGCACATGCACATCTATAGGGTTTTGGCCACTTCCATCCATTTTGTCCTTTTGTGTATTGACACATTGAATGTCAGTACTCAGATGGAGAAGTGTCATTTCTCAGGATACCACTATGGACAAGGAGTGTCAACCCTCTCTGATGCCTTCTGCTAGTGGGAAAGGATCATCAACACTCTAAAAATGGAAAAAAAAGAAGATATTTCGAGAACCTTCTAGATGAAAGTCCTCATGGAGGCTTATCCAAACTGCCTAGAATAGGTGGCATTCATACCCCTAACCTATAGGGATGATCCCTCACCTTCCTCCCAAAGAATATAAACCCCTTTGGCCCCTCTTTGGCCTATATATACAACCTTCATGGATCATTACAGGAGAGGATCAAGAGAGCACCTTTATGTTGTTGGAATCATTATTGGTATACGAGGCAAAGAGTATGGTCTTGTGAGTGAGATTCATAGAGTTTGTAGAGTGTGTGAAAGTGAGTCAAAGACATTGTGGGAACAAGGCTTCAATATCAAGGATTTGGTTGTTGTTTTCTTCTCTTTTTCTGTTAATACAAATATGTTCCCATTTCCCATGAATAATTTGTGTTGATGTTAGTTGTTCATTGCTTTTCTCCTTGATCATTAGCATAGACGGCTGAATTATCTTGTTGCTTTCACTTTTGTATCTTGTTCTTTACATTATTTTGCAAGTACAACTGATAGTAAGAGAATTCAAAAGACAAGTATCACCTTCATTGTGAGGTAAGAAAACTTTAAATTCAAGTAGTTTGACAATCTAGGGATAGGATGCATTGTTGTCAGTCTTTTGTTCTAGATTTTCCCCATGTAGACTCGGGAAACAATCTTTGTCCACATTGATTGATAATTTCCAATAACAAAACCAGCGACCATACTAGTGATTCAATTAGATCTATGGATTTTTGCTTTTCTCTTGATTACAATCTCTCTGAAAAAAATTCTTGCTCATTTAAGGATTTAAGGTGTGAAATTCATCTTATCTCAATTCCATCTACCTCCTCAGGTTAGTGTTTACACTCAACAAATTCTAGTTTGATTAGTAATTGCTTAAGTTAAATTTCTTACTTCTTCTTTGATTCTCAAGATCCACTGACACGCATCGACCCCTACCTTGAGCCTTTGTCTATTTTCACAGAGCATCGTCGACGCCTTTGACCTAGTAACAGAGAGCACCGCCGACATTGTCCCGCGGAGAGCAAAGAGTGTCAACCCCTTGGGGACGCCCTGGTTCATCCCTAGAAGGTGCATCGAGGTAGGACATCTTCAAATCTACAAGTACTATTTTGAAAATTTTCCTTTGTTTGGTTTGGGTTTATGGATCTTTTGCTTTGTTTGTTGTCAGATCTGATAGTGTGCAGTTAGCATGAATGCATTTTTTGAGTAAAATCTTGAAAATTTATCTTAGTAAAGGTTCCAAAACTTACTGATTTTGTGTTTCATAGATTCAGTCTTGGGTATTATTGTTTGCATTTATATCTCTAAGTCTTTCCAGATCCATAAAAAAGAAAAAATATTGTAGTTTCTTATGTTTTTTGTAGAGGGGTTTTTGCTTCTTCTTTGCATTTCTATTCCAAAAAATATATCAAAAACAAAAAGAAAAGTTAGATATGTTGCTTTATGTTTGATTAGGTGTTTTCAATTTGATCAATCACATAGAGTAGTAGTTGATTCTTTTTTTATTTTTGATTGTGAAAAGCATAGAAGTTAAATCATTAAGGAACTTCTCCTTTTATGTTAGGGATCTCTTTAGGTTGAGCATTGAGAGGTTTTGTGTGTCTAAAAATTGTTGAAGTTTGAAGGATGAGTTATCAAAGTTGCATGGTGTTTTCATTTATTACTTGACAGGAAAATATCTCTCCTTTACTCTAGCTAGGATTCATCCAAAATACAATTGCATTTCATTTAGATTATTAATCTTGCAGTTACAACACACCTCATAAACATTCACTAACTGTCAAGATAAAATTGAACGGTAGCTTAGGTTAAAATTCTTAGAAATTTGAGTGATAGGTTAGAAGACATGTTTCAATGTCTATAAACATAAGAGCTGTCATTTCTTGCTTGCACTGCATCCTGGGGACTGTGTTGTTCTTCCATGTACCAATCGGTATATTGAATGGATTTTCACATACCCTTGAGGTATATCAAAAGGTTCTTCATGTACTCGATAATATATCGAAAGGCCCCTTTCGAATGGTTGTGCATTAGACAACACTAACACGAATTTAAGCGCACACGTACCTTGAGTATATAGGGAGACCCTTCTAGGAACCTATACCAACTAAGAAAATCCGATTGGTCGTCTTGTTGAAGTAATACACCGAGAACAACACTTGGGGAGCTACTACGCACATACCATCCAGGTACTTGGGTATTCAGGTAAGGGTATGGTCCCAATATTCCTTGTCGCATTTTACTATTGAACCTTGCAGTATATCGCGAGTTGTGACAACTTGACACTCCTGGTGAGGATCCGGATTTTCAACCCCTCTGATCACTTAAGTTTGCTTGTGAGCTTAGCTTGTGTAGGAATTTTGTGTGTGATATTTTTTATTAGAAGACCTTTAGGGTATAGTTTTTAGCTAGATCTATAGTTGAGCTACCTGTGAGGATATCTCACAGACTGCAGGGTTTACCACCTGAATTTCCTCCCACTGCGAAAGAAAGAGAATGGGAAACCATGGACCAACTTGTTACAACTGATCCACACGAAGAGGTCCTTCTGGTTACCGAATCCGGCGAAGAATATTTTTCCTTTGAAAATCCATATACCCCTACTCAGGTAGTGGTCAACAAACTTCTTCACATGATTTAGCTTTTCACATTCTTGTGGAAGGGTATTCGGGTTTACAATATTGGGTGTTTTCCCAACCTTTAGATGACCCTGTAGCATCTTAATTTGGTCCAACTGCTCCATTTTGGGAGAATTCCTTAGCACAAACCATTTATGAATATGGCACTACTAGATTATCACATCTTACACCCCCTCGGGATTCAATATTTTCCTTGAATGATGAAGTTATTGGACCACTTCATGAATCCCTCACTTGTTTATGTAAAATGGGGGAATGTATTAGAAGAAGAAGCTTATTTCCCTTGCCCTACCCATTCAGAAATGGATATTCCCAATCTCGTGTTGCTATTATTTCAAGGATATCAGTTCAAAATGTGGTTTCTTACGATCTAGGTCATCCCTCCATCAATGTCCTATTGATTCAAAATATCCCACTTGTTCTGAGTTCTCCTGTAAATTCCACAACTGGGGGGAAATCCCCAACAAAAGTTGTTTCGACAAGTGGGAGATCTACTTCAAATGTTGGGTAGAGTGTCGCTTTAGGGAAACCAGTAGTCAATGCACCTTCCATGATTTCCAATGTGGTCATTCTCTCCTCTATCATAGTACAACCATCATGGGTTAAAACTATGTTTAGTCAACCCACATGGGGTTATACTTACCCAAGAAATCAACCTACAATAGTTAATCAAAATTATGAACCCATTTCCCTGGGAAATGTTTATCCCAAGATTTCTTATCTTGGAAATATGAATAACCCATGGGGGAAACCTAATTGAAAAAATGTCCTTGCACCCGGGATATCGATTATAAATTCGTTTGGAGGACTTGGTGGACCACCTAGTGGGTCACCGAGAGGCTCAATTTGGGGGCCACCTAGGGGTCCACCACTTAGATGGCCCACCACCTGGAGGCCCACCATCCAGAGCCCCACCACCTGGAGTCCCACCATACAGAGGACCACAACCTAGAGACCCGCCATCTGGAGGTCCACCAACTATAGACCCGCCATCTGGAGATCCATTGCCTAGAGGTCCACCACATGGAGTCCCTCCATCTAGAGGTCCACCACTTGGAAGTCCACCACCCTGAAGTCCATCGGTTGGAAGACCATAGGGAGGATCATTTGGAAACCAACCACCGTCAAACCAACCTTTTATAGGAGGATCATCGACAACCATTTATCAGTCTGCTTATGGTCCTACTAGTACGCATATGCCTTATGAATAAGTATCCACAACCGAATCAACAATTGTCATTTCTGGCTACACTCGATCTATCAGATTTGTCACGATTGATTAACAATCCTATTCATCATGATCCTTCATGGTCATCTATTCCTGTAAAGTTGCCTTCATATATACCAAAATTTGACGGGAAACCTGGTGAATACCCAAAAAACCATGTAATGACTTATCATTTGTGATGTTCATCAAATTCTCTAATGAATGGTTCCATCCATTTGAGACTTTTTCAAATAACTCTCACCAGAACTGTCGCTAAATGGTGCATATAACTGCCTCAGCATTCCTTTTGGGATTTCAACACTCTAGCAATGGAATTTTTTTACACATTTTCAGTTATCAATTAGATATGAAATGGGTACAGATCTTTTTGCCTCGCTCCATTAAACCACTTCCACCCATATATTTGATCATATACATGAGTGGAGACGACGACATAGGTTGATTAAGGATCCCATTCCCAATAAATTACTTATTGATTGGCTTACTAAGTCATTACTTCCATGCATTGCCAAGGATGTTGCCATGGGAGGTGTTGTTACCGAAGAGCAAGCCATCTGTCGTGCTTAGTACATATACTTGGTTTATTCCCAGTCGGGCACTTTGTATGATTTGATTCCGAATGATCCTCCTCCTACTTTGAACCCCTCAATACCTTTGACAAAACCACCTATCGATGGCATACTTGGTTCTTTCCAGACACAGACGACGACCAAATCCACGAAAAAATAAAACCAACCTGCTTCACCTGCTAACCAAATTGTTACCAATCCCAAGACTGCTTATGCTCCTGTTGTTTCTACCAAAGTAAATGTTGTTCAATCCTAATCATTTTCAGGAACAAAGAAGAAATGAAGAAACAAATCCAAGAAATCTGTGAATCAACAGGAACATAATAAAACACAAACTACATATGTCAAATCTAGGAATAAAAGAAATGTCAAACTTCTTTGCCTTATATGTGGAGGTGACCATTTCACCAAAGTATGTCCTCATCGTGAGGAGGTTAACAATTTTTTTTAAAACACTTTGACCCCGACAGTTCTGACTAATCCTTTCCCTAGCCAAGAACAATTTAGTGACCATCAATCCTTGCATGGGTCTTCCTCGTCCTCCATTGATGAAGTCAAAATGATGTCTAGTGAATCGGTTCATCTTATCACTCAATCCTAGAGTTATGACCCTCCTCTAGAGAAGAAAAATGATAACATTCCAATTGATAAAACTACAGCTTCCATCCCTCCTTCTACCAATGGTATTCACAATGAAAAACATATTCTCAACCCAGTCCTCTAGCCACCCAAGAGTACAATTCAAAAATCAGTATTCAATCATAGTGCATGTGACGTCCAATACTATGATGTAGTGGAAGATCTGGATCATGCATTGTGTGGTATGTTTACCCTCGAAGTACTCCAAACCTATCCCATGCAAAGGAAGAATCTATTGTCGGTTCTTAGAGCCATGGATCATGAGAATAGTAATGTTATCACTTTCAAATTGGATGATTTTAAGTCGAGACTCTCCCATCAATTATCTATGAAAGTTATTGGGAAGAAAGTCCATCTTACCATTTTGGACGAAGGTTCCTTGACCTCGGTCATGTATCTATCTTATTAGAGAGCTATAGGCTCCCCTGAAATTAACTGTTTACAACATTGAAATCATTTGATGGTCGAGGTTTTCAACCCTATGGATTATTATCCTCTCTATTGATCGAACTAAGGGGAAAATTAGTGTCCATCCATGTTGAATTTGTCTATGCTTCTCTAGATTACAATCTCCTCCTAGGTAGGAATTTCTTCTATGCAATGTAGACGCTTGTATCATATGTATTTCGTGTGGTCTAATTCCCATTCCAAGGGAATATTGTTACCGTTGGTCAATTAGATTTTTGTTCTCCAGACACGAGTTCTAATTCTATGAACAATGTTCCACTCCTAGCCTCTTTGGCTCCGCCGTATCAGAACATAGGAGTAGGCCTTCTTACAGATTCATCACTTATCAGACTCTTTCCATTGAATAATCCTTCTCCTCCTCTGCAGGTCGCGTCTGTGAACATAATCTCCTTAACGAGTCATGACACCTCGTCTCAACGAAATTCAATTGTCGACTCGACACCTTTGAGTCATTTTGAAGAGATTTACTAGGCTATCCAATCCACCATTGATGACCCCAGCATTAATTATCAACTCGTGGTGACATCAGACCCTTACCATCTGTCATATTAGTTGAATACCCCCCCCCATCTCTAGATTATCTTTTGCAACCTCTTCCATCGAATGACTCCATTATGTAAGTCATGTCTTTAGATGAGATGTTATCGTAAGATCATCACCATCGATCTTCTTTCCTTCCCAATTACCAATTGGTAGAAGATCATTCTAAGTTATTGGTTTCATCTGATGTTGTAACTACTCCTCAGTCACCGATACTCATTCACAATTTTGAGTCTAAGGGTAGTCTAAGTAATATTATTAAGATCATTATCGTCGACATATCAGGGAAACCTAGAGTTGTTGAACACATTCACTTGGGACAAAACTATACTTCTTCGGAAGTTGAATCCTATACGACCCTTTTCGGGCAATTTAGAGATGTTTTCGCTTGGATATACGAATAAATGCTAGGGATAGATCCTTCAATCGTCGTTCATGAGATCAAGACATACCCTTATGCCAAGTCGGTCCATGAAAATCTATGCCAAGTACATCCACGAAAAGCAGAATCCATTAAGGAAGAAGTTGAAAAACTTCTCAAGGTTGGGTTCATTTACCCCGTGTCACTAATGGAATGGGTTTCTAATATTGTTCATGTGACTAAAAAGCAAGGTACAATTAGGATTTGTATCGATTTTAGAGATCTTAATAGGGTTTGTCTAAAGGATGATTTCCCTACTCCTTACATCGATAAAATCATTGATAATTGTGCTGGAAGCATCATATTTGTGTTTATGAATGGTTTTTCCGACTATAACCAGATAGAGATAGTCCCTTCCTATTAGCATAAGACAACTTATTTGCCCATGGAGGACCTTTGCCTAAAGAAATTTTCCTTTTGGTATTAAAAATGTTGGTGCTACATTCCAAAACACCATGTCTTATGCTTTCGACGACATTAAACATATTGTGGAACTGTACCTTGATGATCTACTTGCTCATTCGCAGCATAGAGAACCTCATGTTGATCATACAAGAGCCATTTTTCTTAGATGTTGCCATTACAACATTAAGTTGAATCCACATAAGTGTGTTTTTTTTGTTGAGACAAAAAGATTGATTGGATTCATTGTTTAGAAGGATGGCATCCATATAGATCTGTTGAAGATTAGAGTCGTTTTGGCTCTACACCTGCCTACCAATGTTATTGAACTTCAAAGTTTGCAAGGGAAGGCAAAAACTGTGTCGTTTTGTATCAACTATGCCGAGAAGACACGTGGTTTCATGCATTTTTTTTAAATGATACACCCTTTGTTTGGGATGACCTCGCACAACGTGCATTTGACACTCTCAAACATGTTATTACACACACACCTATGTTGCAACCACCTAATTATACTAGGGATTATTCCTTGTATGTGGTTGCATCTTTAACTACTATCGTCGTGGTGTTAATTCAAACTTATGAAAATGACCAAGAACATGTGATTTAATACCTAAGTAAGAGTCTTCTTGAATCTGAAACACATTACTCAGATGTTGAGAAGTTAGCTCTAGTTGTGGTCATCGCAGTCCAGAAGTTTTGTCACTACATCCTGCTCCGCACAATGACCGTGTACGCTGATTCTAACACCATGTATTACATCTTGACTCATTAAGTACTTGGGGGTAAATACTCTCATTGGATCATCATTCTCCAAGAATTTGAGTTAGAATTTGCAAAATCTAGTTCAAAGAGGTCTCTTGTCTTCGTAGAACTTATGTGTGATCTTTCCCATACTACTGAGGATATGCATCCCTTTGATTCATTTCCCAATGAATCCTTGTTCCTCATTAGTACGTCTGACCCCTGGTATGGAGATTTTATCATATATATCCAAACTTAATGCTTTCAACAAAAAAAACCTGAGACAAACGTCGTTGTATTCGTCATCACACCAAATACTATCTTGTTGTCAATTGTACATTGTATCGTCGTGGAGTTGATTCAATTTTGTGGCATTGCTTAACCCATGAAGAGGCTAAAGTAGTGTTGAATAACGGTCACTCTGAATCTTGTGGAGGTATTTTCTAAGATGGCTACTACCCAGAAAATCCTATGCCCTGGGTACTTTTGGCCCTCATTCTTTAAAGATTGTATGGAAGCCGTGAAAAAATGCCCACCCTACCATCTTTTCCAATCAAAAAATCCCACCCACCTAATTATGTTACATACCATCATTGCTGTACATCTTTTCTTTCATGGATTGTAATCCTACCTCAGTCGTGGGGCATGGTTACATCATCGTAGTCATGGATTACTTCATAAAATGGGATGAGGTTATGCCTACACACATTGAAGATGGAAAAAATGCCGCCCTTTTTCTTTTTAACCACATAATCGCTAGGTTTGAAGTCCCACAAGCCATCGTGACTGATCATGGTTCGCATTTCAAAAACTAGATGATGTCGAAACTAAGTACCAAACTAGGTTTTTGCCATGATAACTCCACAGCCTAATACCCGCAAGCCACTGGCCAGGTTGAAGCTATCAAAAAAGTATTGAAAACTATGATTCAACGAATGGTAAGATGAGCTAAATCCAGTTAGCATTTACAATTATTTTTTGCATTATGGGCTTACAAGACAATCGTCAAGACATCCACCAGATTTACGCCATTTCAATTGGTATACGGGATGGAGGCTACTCTTCCTATCAAATGTGAGATTTTTTCTCTGAAACTTGTTGTGGAACTACTACCCAATACCACTATAGAGGAATAACGGTTCTTGTATCTGAACAAACTCAATGAGACTCGTCAAGATGCAACCTTAGCAAATGAAGTGCGCAAACGATGAATTAAAGCTCAGTATGACCGATCCATTCAACCTCACCTCTTCAATGAAGGTGACCTGGTCCTGACATATGACCATAAACATGATAATTGGGAGGTGGAAAATTGGAATCCATGTGGCATGGGCCTTACATTGTCAACTGTGTTTTAGAGAAAGGATCCTATGAGCTAATAAACTATGATGGGATACCTTTGGGTGAGCCTTGAAATGGGATTTACCATAATAGGTATTATGTCTAGGTAACATAACATAAATACCTTGTAAATATTGTTTATAAAGTGTGTTGTGTGTAGTTTGGATTGTTGTTTTGTTATGAATGTAGGATTCACCTTAGGTAAGCTTGCTTATATAGTGTTATGCTTAAATGAACAGATGACCACATATTCAAGCTTCGCGAACAGTGCTAGCCGTCATACCTTAAATATTACATCAGGGGCTTGGGTACCTTATTCCCCTAACAGTGATTTGGTATGCTTAGGAGGAACTTGTTTAGGTCCCACTACACACAATCTTGTTGAGTTTCATGAAATGATTGGGTTATTGACTGAAGCTTTAACAAATGATGTGAGACAAATTAGGGTTTATTTAGATTCAAAATTAGTTGTGTATCAATTAAATCGAGTATATACCATTTGTAACCCCTTACTTATTCGAATGTTTCAAAGAGTTCAGCTTCTTGAGAGGTCTTTTGAGTTCGTTTTGTATCAACATATCCTAATACATTTGAATGCAATGATTGATTCACTAGCCAATTATGTTTTGGATTGGTACTTAGCTCATGTTTGATGTTCATTTAAGATTGATCACATGTATAAAGATCACAAAACACATAATAAGTAGCCATTCATGTATATACCCATCACATATACACATTTCTGTAAAATGTTATTTTTCATGTATATAAATATAACCGATACCGAGGCAAAATCAAAAGCCATAAGCTTTTAGTACACCAAAATAAGAAGCTATCAAGTTTTTAGTACATAAAGTGGCGAAAATTCTGAAGCTTTGAAGCTTTCATTGTATACTAAAAGACAGATTCACTGTGCATTAATCCCCATGCCCATGGAAGCACATCACTGCATGAGCTACCCTAGGGAGTAGCCTCCCAAACTGCCCTGACACTCCTGCAGTGTGGCATTGGTAACACTGGGGAAGGTCATCGATAGAGGATGTTTGGAACATCGTCTGTCAGTCTCTACAAATTGTTTTCAATCTATTGGATCTCCTCCTCTACTTCCATGTTCTGGATGGAAATTTATTGCACCACCCCTTGCCTTTCAATCGATGATGCTCCAGCAAGTCGATATAGACCAATATCTGCAAAGTAGCATGCCATGTCTTATTATCGCAAAACACATAAAAATGGAATATACTATAAAATGAAAAACACATTGAAAGTAGTATCTTTATTACCTTTTTCATCCCACTAGTCACCCTCTGGTAAAGGTAGATCAGGGTCACACCTGAAATAGGTCCCTACATATGCATAATCCTCCACCATCAGAAGTTGGCCACGTAGCCACAGAATAATTTTGAACCATAAGTCACTGTGGGACCTCCACCACCTCAATGGTGAGCCATGGCCTCTACCCACCTCAACATCCATGAATCTTGAGGCTCTAACCTGTTGAGTGGTACCTAATGGCATAACAGAGGGACCCTCTCCAAGAATAAATACACTGCTATGGCACCGTAGCCAAACTGCTTGAGTTCACAACGGCGCCATTTTGTGAGCTGGTCTTTGAGGCTCACTAGTATCCCCTCGCTCTAGTTGAAGATGGTTGGAGCCATGCACTCCACTACATATAGCATGTGGGTCTTAGTCATATAATGGGAAACCCTACCACCCGCCACATTCTCAATAGTGAATGCAACTGTCTCAAAGGCCATTTCATGATATGTTTGATCGAAATTTTGCCCCCTTGGGACGTCGTTCCAATCATGCAATATTCGTCAATAAGGTCATCAATAGTCATATCTCCCCCTCTAGGACCAAACAGTAACATCAGACTCCCTCTCCTAGAATTTTCGGTCAAGAAGTAGATATCCTTGACATCAATGATCAGGATATGGGTGCCCACCTGGAAGTGTTGTTGCTCCGAGTCCCTCATGCTTAGAGTTTTGAAGTAATTGAGGAATCCACACTCCCTCAAAGCTCTCACCACCATTGGATCACTTCTCGCTTTGGCATCATCCAATTCATGCTCACGCTCCTTTCAAATGACCATGTTTGTGTCAAAGACCTGTGGTACATCCATATAACATGTATTAGACACATTTCATGAGCGAAAAAAATTGAAATTCATGCCTAAACTATTGCTTTTAGAAGTTATCAGTTGTTGACGCTCTTTCGTTGAGATAACATAGCCACGATGCCTCTCCCCCTTGAAGACAAGCCGACCCTGATTGGTACAACTGTATCTGGTTGGACTGTTAATAGTCGAATCTGACTTTCATGTTGAATGATAAATATGAATAATATGATAGATGATGGTTATAAATACAATAAGGCTCTCCTTTATAAACATTGAGCAAGCCTAGTGAAGGGTTACGCCCTTTCACTAGTAACTTAATAATCTATTTATTTATAAATAATAATATTTATTAAATATTCACAACATTGCCTTCCCCTTGGAAAAAGCTTTGTCATCAAAGCTTGAGTATTTTCCTAATGTCATCCTTCATTCTGATACGATGTCAGTATTAGAATCGGACGAGATTTCTTGTGCAGAGGCTCGCACTTCCTTTCCATTAATAATTTTAGACGGTATTGTATGATTTTTCATACATTTATGGCCTGGGGTCTAGTCATCACCGCATCGACGACATGTGTTTTTCTTCTTTTTTCTATTATCAGAGTAACTGTTAGATGTTTTCGACCTATTTTCAATTTCATAGGCATATGTGCCTATGATTGAGGTTTGTGGCACTGATGAGCAGGTGACCAATTATCTCCACAGTACCTACATTGTGTCTCTTTTTCTTGTCAATAATGGTTATCGCCTCTTGTTTTTATTCCTTCCAATTTGTGTTATGTGGATTTCGCTTTATGTCTTGCTACTTCTACGTTGGGTATGTCATGCAACTTTAATTCTTTTTAGGGGCATGGTTTAAGAACTCCTATATAGGTTTCGAGTCTTTGTTTGTTAGACAACCCAAATACTCGTGTCAATAAGGATTCCCACTGATGTGTGAATTCCTCAACGCTTCCGACCTGTTGTAATCTTGTAAGTTTACTAAAAAAATCATCTTCTCTAATCCCTTGAAACCTATTAAAAAAAACATTTTTGAACAAGTTCCAGGTGTAGGCAAAATTGTCTCTCTTCCACCATCAGTACCAATTATAGTCGTACCCTTCCATATGCATTGACGCATATTTCACCTTCTCCTCATTAGATTGAATATTGTAAATGTCGAAGTATTCTTCCGCTTTGTTTAGGTAGACAACGCATTGGTCTTCACTTCCATTGTATTTCGACAACTCTATGTTTGCCTTAGATGGGTACACTATGTAAGGATGATATTGATTGCCTTTTGCTTTACGGTTTGATGGTGGCTTAGAGCTATTGGACGATGCAACCGACATATTTGAACTGCTTCGTTGTTGGCGGTGATTTTTAGATTTTTCCTTTAGTATACTATCTTACTGATAGCATCTATTTTGTTGTTTAATCTAGCCTCCATATCTGGAAATACTTTTGTTTATATATCTTGCTTAAGCGTCGCATTGTTAATCTTTATTTCTTTTTGCAATTCTTCTTAATTCTTGGCAAGTGCTTCCTGTGTGGAAACATGAAATGAGGCATCTAACATGTCTAGACTTCTGACATGGTCTGTACTAGGCATTAGTTTTTGTAACACCTCCATTAATGTATTATGGTTTTGCGTCATGGTGATCAAGTTCTGTGTTATGGTGTTTATGTTTTGAGTCATGGTAATCATTTTTTCATCCAAGTCTTTTGTTTCTCATTCAGGATGTCAAATTTTTCATCCATCCTTGTTTCTAGTACCAGAACAATTTTGTCTTTAATTTCTTTCTTAAGCACTGTAATGTTATTTTCATCTCTTCCTTCAATATTTTTTGGTTAGCGACGAGGGACTTGATGTCCTTCTCTATTTTTTCGATTTGGTCTTTTAATTCCGCCATGGTCTTGGACCTTGTATGCGGAGGTGTGTACTTTGACGCTATTTTGGCTTGTAAGGGTGGATTTTTTTTTGAATAATAATAAATATTAATTAATTAATTAATATTGTTGTTGTTTTTTTATAAACTATATAATATTTTGGTATATAGTTTTTTTCAAAGTTTTAAAAACAAATATAATAATAATATTATTATTATTATATATGATATTTAATTTTTTATCAAAAAAATGTTTTGGAGGTTTTAGGGTTTCATTGTGTGGAAGGTTATGCGCAGCGAGGATGAGATGATGGAAACGCACGAAAGGAAGTGAGAAGTGTAGTAGGTGGGTGGGAGGGAATGTGCAGAAGTGGAAACAGAGGAAGGTAGTGAGGAGCAGAGTTGCGCGGGTACAGTTGGAATATTCGGAGCATGGGAAGATGTGCAGGAGGGATGTGTGGAGGATCATGGTGAGGGTAGGGAGAAAATGTGTGCAGGTGGCGGCTATGGAGGAAGGCGAGTGCAGTGGTGGAATGGCATGGGGAAGATGGTGGAATAGCAGACAGACTATGTAGGTGGAAGGAGCCGAGGGAGACGGGATGGTGGGGAGGAGCGGATCGATGGAGTGGCGACAGATGGTGGTGGAGCGCGTAGGAGGCGCAAGGGAAGCAGCATGGAGAAGATGTGCGTGGGGGGAAAGAAGGGCGTGGAGGTGGAGAACGAGGGGAGACAATGGATGGAGTGATGTTGGCATGAAATGAAGGAGGAGCAGCATGAGGGTGCTGCGAGAGGGCGTGAAGCAGACCGTGAGAGAAGAGTTGGAGTATGGGTGTGAATGGAGTGGAGTTTGGTGGATGGTAGCAATGGAGTGAAAAGGAAGTGGATGAGCCGAATCCGAGCTCAATGTCAAAGGAGCGAATCTACTCTGATACCACTCGGTACAACCGTATCCGGTTGTACTGTTAATAGTTGAATCGGACTTTCATGTTGAATAATAAATAGGAATAATATGATAGATGCAATTATATAATTACAATAAGGCTCGCCTTTACAAGTCTTTTGCAAGCCTAGTGAAGGGTTATGCCCTTTCACTAGTAACTTAACAATATATGTATTTATACTAAATAATAATATTAATTAAATATTCACAACATTGATGCTTTTTCCCCTTTCAGGGAGTGTGTCGGCGCACCTCCCGAAAGGGAGAAGAGAGTCGCTCGAGGCGTGCTCTTCCCATTTCCAAAACCAACCTAAAAACCCCAAAAACCATTATTAAAAGCAAATTTTCAACCATGAAAATGAAAGGATGGATGATGACTATTACTTGCAACAGGCGGTTTGTCGAATGGGTGTCTGTAGCTCCCATAATCATCATTTCAAAATCTCCTCTCCAACACCAATTTTCACTCAAACTCCTATGGTATAAAAAACAATGGTAAATGGTTTTTACTATTTCACTTTTTATATCATTTTTGGTTTTTTAAATATAAAATAATATTTGAAATAGTTAAATATTATGGGTTTTTACTATGTTTTTCTATAGTTTTAACAGTGAAAGTGTTCTAATGATATTTTTTTAGGATTTCAGGACCTTATCGGATGTTTTTTAGCTACAATAAAGCTTCTTTTTTACTTTTTCATGCTCTGTGTCAAAGTGAAAAAAGGTTCCGAGCGCCTTTTATACCCTAGTTGTGCTTGTAAAAAGCTCAGAGAAAATGTATCGAGAACATTTTTATCACTTTTTTGGACTCGTAAAATTTAATACAAAAAAGGAACCCCCCGGAGTTGTCTTTAAGCTCCTTTTAGACTCTCTAAATAGGAAAAGATTGCCAAGCAAACTTGATTCTTTCACGCTTGTAAAAGTATTTGAAAGGTCGTCTATCCGGTGATAGTTTACCCCTTTTTCAGACCATTTACACTCATTTACGAAAAAGGTACACTCTAGTTTATGTTGACTAGAAGATTTCTCCTGAGTATCGATTTATACTTTTTCGGACCTCGAGGACTAAATTTACGAAAAATTCCATATTTGGATTCTTCTTAGTCATTTCAGACTTTCTAAACATGAAACGACAATCGAGTTTACCTTCTTTGGACTCGTAAAATTAAGCGATGAAGGACCCTTTTATGGGATTGAACCCGTCCTTTCTTAGGTTTATAAAACATATGAGGTTGGACTCATCACTTGATGAGCTATATCGAGCGTTTGTTACCCTTTTCAAGCTCGTTAAAAAGAAAAGAGGTACTCATCCATCGTGATGGGGAAATTAAAGGAATGTGAAGACATTTTTCATTTGTATTAATACGAGCTTCTAGTCACCCTTGAACATGGAACCTGTCTGCATTTCATTCAAAGAGTTGGGTATTCAGCCTGTCATCGAGTTGATCCACTTCCATGAGTCATTTTACTCCTTTGAGTTGATTCAAGAATGCATCATCCTACCCTTGCATTATGTCTGGTCTCTGCCTCAACTGAGTCAATGTTGTCAAGTCACTTGTCATGTCATTCAATGTTCAAGGGGAGTCTTTATCACAACCTACCTCTACAGTTACCTTGCCTTCCTTTAAGTTGGACATATATGAGTCAATCTCATGATTGTTCCATTAGCAAAATCACTTTTGTTCCAAGTTTCGTGTCGATGATGGGGGAAACATCATGGTCCTCCTTCGATGATTTTATTCTTGTCTATACCAACACATCATCTGGGAATTAGTCTTAGAAACCAGTCAAGTACCTTGAATCATGCATGCCTCAATGGTAGATTTGTTCGCTTTCGACAGTGGGTTTCCAGCATTGGCCTTTGATTGAAATATTTCGTCGATTGTTCGACTCCAACTCATTCATTCACATTTGGAGGAATGTACTAGGGTGCCTTTGGAATCATTGCATCAATGGTGATTTCCCTCACACTTGTTAACGATATACATCAATGACTGGTAAGTGGTTTCTACCATGTTCAATATTAGGACATATATTCACATGGATAGAATCATACTATTTGGGATTGGAATAAAGACCCTGAGTGGTTAGGTATTCACTTGAATATGTGTCTATCCTCAGGTTGCGATGGCGTATGTTTGAGTCATTGCATGGATCCACATTGTATGTTTGGTGGCTATGCTCAAGTTTGAGTTGGGATGACATAGATCTACAATGTATATTCCATAGCTATGTCTCGATTTGAGTCTTATTGATCATGGATCTATAGTGTATTATTGGTAGCCATGATTTGGTCATTAAACATGGATCTCCAGTGTATTGGTCAACAACCATGATTTGAGTCAGATAGTTAGTAATTGCTATTGTGTTAAGTCTTCATTTGCCACTCTTTTGCCTTTTGATTCTAGATCATATCTAGTAAAGTATTTCACCTATCACATCCCTCTAGCTTCATACTTTAGGGGGCATTATGTTACACCCAAAATTTGTCACTATGCTCAATCCCCTGAAGCTCCCTGGCCAAAACATCTTTTGTAAGAGCTTTTTGCTCAAATCTAGGAGGCCCGACGCACTCTGTCTTATGATAAAGAGTGCCATCCCTACCCGGTGCCTTTTTCCCAATGATAAGAAGCATCGGTGACAATTGTTTCCTATGGACAACGAGCACTGACCCTCTTTGACGCCTTTCGATAGTGGGCAAGGAGCGCCATCACTCTAAAAATGGAAAAAAAATATTTCGAGAAACTTCTAGATCAAATTGCTCGTGGAGGATTATCCCAACTTCCTAGAATAGGTGGCATTCATACCTTTGACCTCTAGGGATGATCCGTCACCTTCCTCCTAGATAATCTCAACTCCTTTGGCCCCTCTTTGGCCTATATATACAAGCTTCATGGATCATGATAGGAGAGGATCAAGAGAGCACCTTCATTTTCTTGGAATCATTACTAGTATAGGGGAAAAGAGTATGGTCTTGTGAGTGAGATTTGTAGAGTGTGTGAAAGTGAGTCAAAGTCATTGTGATAACAAGGTTTCAACATCAAGGCTTGGTTGTTGTTTTCTTGTCTTTTTTTTCTTCTGTTAATACAAATATGTTCCCCTTTCCCATGAATAATTTGTGTTGATGTGAGTTGTTCATTGCTTTTCTCCTTGATCATTAGCATAGACGATTGAAATATGTTGTTGTTTTCACTTTTGTATCTTGATCTTTACATTCTTTTGCAGGTACAACTGATCATAAGAGAATTCAGAAGACAAGAATCACCTTCATTGTGAGGTAAGAAAGCTTTAAATTCAAGTAGTTTGAAAATCTAGGCAGAGTATACATTGGTGTGAGTCTTTTGTTCTAGATATGCCCCATGTAGACTACTAGAACAATGCCCAATAGTTAATTGTTTCCCGTCTCTAATATCTTGCTTGGCATGCGACATGGCCATTGATCCACCAAACCCTCCTATTTTTTCTTGACTACGAACGAATTTAAGGTATCTTGTCTAGTGCCTCCAAAAGGTATCCCAACTTGGACAGAAAAAATCCCCACCAGAATTTTGTCGCAAGGTCAAGCATTTAAGGGTAGATTATTCAATCAAAAGAAAGATACACAGTAGTCCTAAAATTATTTAGGCTAAAAAGTTTGTAGAGAAGGAGAAGAAGAAACCTTTAATAGATATAGTAAAACTTGAAGTTTCGAGCAAATAGGCCTTCTTTGTTTCTTCAAAGGCCGAAAATCCCTTCCCCTCCCATATTCACATTTCATTCATATAGAAAACCCCAAGTATGCCAGATTGTCCCATAAAGGTCTTCTAGAAATCTAATCTCTTTCCCCAACTCCTTTGACACTATATCAACCTAAATAACCAAGTTTCAAAGTGAGGAAGCAATAACATCAAACTTAGAATTCCAACCAGTGACTAAACCACCCAACAAACCTTCAACATATTTAGTACATAAATTCCAATATTTTAAAACATTAGAGAGGAACTTTCCATATTTGATCTCTATAACATGTGGTTTCTCGTAACATAACTACATTAGGCTTATACACCGAAAATAGTCTTTTTTCAGGGCTAATTGTTTTCGGGCACCCCACACCCCTTGAACATTGAAGAGGAGTATAAGCATTTGTTACTTTTTTTCTCAATTTTCCTTGCTCTAAGGGCACTATGAATGGTTAATAGTTTCCCGTCTCTAATCTCTTGCTTGGCATGTGACATGTCCATTGACCCACCAAACCCTCCTATTTTTTCTTAACTAAGAACAAATCTAAGGTATCTTAGCTAGTATCTCCAGAAGGCATCCCATATTGGCCAGAAGAAGCCCCCTGCTAGGCCCTACTTTCAAGGCTAGAAGAGGGACAACCTTTTTTGAAACAACCTCAACGATAATCCCTTCCAAAGAGTGATCTATGGGAATGATCCCCCTACAAGTGTAATTCTTTAAGATTATATGGAACCTCTTTACAAGAATGAGGCAAGGGGCCATATTTCTCTTCAAGAAAACATGCAATGGGAACCGAGGAATCCATAACTCAAACTCAGAGATGGATATTCTAGATATGGTATGATAAGCCTAAATTAAGGGAAAGGTATTTTCAACCTTTGAAGAAACAAAGAAGGCCTATTTACTCTCAAACTAGAGTTTTCCTATATCTACTGAAGGTTTCTTCTTCTCCTTCACTACAAAATTTTCAACCTAAATATTTTTAGGACTACTCCATATCTTTCCTTTAACTAAATAATCTACCCTCAAATGCTTAACCTTGTGATAGAATCCACATCAAAAGGGAAGTTTCCAAGATTCAATCTTTTAATAATTTTTTTGAACCCCCACTCCATATCCATATCCAGAAGTATTCCTTCTCATAAATCCATTGTAACCAGAATGAGAGCTTTCCTCCTATCATATTTTTCCAACTATCCAACTTCGTAAGCAACAAATATCCCAATAATATTTCCCACCATTTCCAAGATTGTATCATGTCATAATCCAAAGGAAGCCTCAGTAATAAAACCTAAACCTTTTGCATGTAGTTTGGTTCTCTTCTTGGGTCAAATCCTATCTTACATTGTCTGAGTCAAAATATCGAGGTCCCCCACTGCAATTATTTTCCCAACAATAGTAATGTATCCTACTCTTCTTTCATGATGAAACATAACCATATGTGGACCAAAACATGGAAGGTGGGAATGTAGCCTATAAGAGGCCTCAAATTCTCTTCCAACCATCTCTTTAAAGTCTTGATCTAGACATTTTACTTGTAAATGTTCCCACTATAGTCGTTGCCATCAATACTTCAAATTCAGACATTTTCACATCTTAACAAAAACCATGTTCATGCAATATGGGTGAGATCGAATTGTTTTCCAAGTCCATGGAGCCTCCTTCCCTTTACCCTAGGTTACTTTTAGAGTTAGGGACTCTTCCCTATCCCAAAGATTCATAGTGGGATTACTATGGAACTTCTTGTTTCCACAAGGCCCATAAACCCTACCTCTCTAAAGTTGTGATTGTTTTGCTACTCTAAAAAATTCTCCTTGGCATTATCCTTAGGTACACAATATGTCCTAACAATTGTCCTTGTCTCCATGGCCTTGCCACCCCTACCTATCCCATTGTATGACACTCCTTCAAAGGATCTGCTAACATAGTCTCAAATACTGGTTTGGAAATACCCCAAATATCCATTAGCTATTGATATGTAAGGAACACAAACTTGGGACTTTGTTCATCCCCTTCTTTGCAGTCAATCAATTCCTCCATGGTGTTAAATAATAGCTTTAATATTGCATAACATAGGCTTAGGATTTTCGTCCTCCCCTTCTCTATAGTTGACAAGTTCTTTCATGGTTTCAAATAATAGTTGTAATCCCTATAAAATTTCCTTTCAAGCCCATGATAACTCCAACTTTGCCATTAACGTTAGAGCTCCCATAGCTATTGATGAGTATTCATGCTAGCAGTTACTTTATTTTAATGATTCTATAGCAAATGTTATTCAAAAAGTATATCAAATAAGAGTATGATAGATACCTCATATAGAGTGATGGTATATATTTAGGGTAGCAATGGTCATTCACAAACAAATGGCCTTGGCCAAATCTCTAGATATATCATTATTCCTAAAATCATATAGGGAATACATTCTCCTTAATCTTACTCAACCAAGTCGATACTTTCCATCCCTATAAGCACATGAGAATTATCTAAAGATTGAAATATCACAACACGAAGATTCCCATTGTTGTAAACCCTACAACAACATCATCATCATTGACCTCATCATCCCTCTTCCCAATACTCAACTTGTTGGCATCTTTTCCATGAACCTAGGTTCAAACTTCTTTGTCTATCAACAAAGCCCAAGATATCGACTCGACAGAGTATAGCTCGGTCGGAAACACCTACAATGCAAGTAAGGTCTCACCCGAGATATCTATGGGGACTACCAGAACCAAGTTTATGTAGTTATGGAATTGGATTTCCTTATCACAACATCATAATACCACTCAACTGAAACCAGGGAACATACTTTCGGCGTCACACATACATTAGAGAATAAATCATATTGATCTGTCGACACACATTAGAGAATAAAGCATATTGATCCATCGAGAATAAAGCATATATAAATTATAACATATATTAATCAACATTCCACATTACTATACCAATAGATGTTCGACAAACTCATAAAAGTTTGTTCACAGTAGACACATATATCAAAGAGAAAAAGACACATATTTAATGTGGAAACCCTTACAGGAAAAACCACAAAGGCACTCTTCATGATCTGGCATGAGTAATGTTTTAATCGCCTTTGGTTTGTGCTCACAGCTTGCATACTCCTTTATAAATATGCTTTACAATCAATAAGGTTTTTATTATCATCATGCTCTTATATCTAGGTCTCTCTTTCTCAGTTTCCTCCTCTCTCTGCTCTGGTCTTCTGCTGGTCATCCACACGTAGCTTGGATCAACCTTATATGCTTTTTACAATTCTTTTTTTACCCATCAATTGGTTCTTAACTGTAAGTTGATGGGTTGTTTTGCAAACTCAAAACATCTTATTTACATTAACACAACCGTTATCGGCCAAATTTACAATCATGCTTATTTCCCAAAATAGACTATTAGTTTGACTAACTCTTAGTCTAACTACCTCTTATAAAAAATAGGTTGAACTCCTAGTTTCGACCTACTCTTCTCCTCTTTTGTCGCAGCATTTTCCATCATGGTCTTTGCTCATCTTGCGACCAAAATATTCATTTTTTTCTGAACAAAATTCCGTTATCTTTTCCTAAGGCCAACAAGCCCCCAACACTCACTTGTGGCTCATCCCGAGCCACTTTAGTCCGAAGTCATTGTTGGTTCAAGCTTTCTCTAAAACTCCTGACAAATATTCCTTATAGTTTCTTCTTCTCGTTGCACATGTTATTTAACCTTCTATAGTTGATCTATAATTTCAGAACTAAGATGTCCCGAAGCTGCTACTTTCATCTCTTCTAATGCTTGTCGCACCCTTTCATGGATCAGGCGGATTGTCCTTGTAACATGTTCTACTTTATCCTGGAGGTTTGTGACATGCTCAGTTCACTTTTGATGTTGTATCCACAGTTTAACAACCCGTTGTTGTAGTATTTTGAAGTCAGTAGCCTTGCTCTTATTTTCAACAGAGGATAATTTCTCCAATTCAATCCTTTGTTCATTCATATTTACTTCTACCATATGAATTTGTATTGTTATATTTTCTGACTCTACATCATCTATCAAGGCTTCCCATGACTGAGAAACCTGTGCATATGCTTTGGCACAAAGTGCCTCGACCTCCTGAATCTTCTGCATAGTTTTAGTTACTGCCTTCCGTTGAGCTTTTAGTACCTCACGGGGTGTACTGGGATTCATATTTGTTTTTGGCTCTGTGACTCATTTGTGAAGGTTGTTAGCTACCTCTTTAAGTCATAAAATTATGGCCTCTCGAAGAATCTCAATAGTAATTCCCTATTTAGAGAATTCACTGCAAGTACATGCGACATTTTTGTCTGTTGTCCTGCGAGGTTTTTGCTTTCTACTCTATCTCCTTGACTTTGTTTTTAAGCGATGTGATGGTATTATTGGAGTGCTTGAGTTGGTCAAACATCGCATGCTCTCTTGTCTTCAACTCCTCTATTGAATCCTGCTGAATAGTATGTAGTAGATACATCAGGACTGCAAAACAAATAAAGACTCACATGACCGATATCCTTGATCATGGCACTGTGTTATGGAGTACCTAAGTCAATTGTCTTAGAAATCACTTGAATATTTATGTGCGGAGGTATCGAAGGGACCTTGATTGGTTGTTCCTCAGATGGGACAACTTCTTCCTACGAAACAGTCAAATATGGTTCCCGTTCGACCGCTACTATAACTTCCTTTACAACAACCGACACAAAGAGTCTGCAGTAAGTTCGTAATGTTACTGACCAATTCAGTATGTCTATCATCGATATTTTTATAAATTTCATTTTCCAATTCCTCCATTCGATCCAAAATAATATTATATTCATCATTGGTAAGACCAACAATTCCAAATGTTTTGTAGGCCTTCTGCTTCTTGTGACTCTTCTTGAATTCTTCGGATCGTTTTCTCTTATCCCCTACTTCTTGATATGTAGAGGTACTGCTAGATTATTCTTTGATGTCATAGGGGGAGATTCATGTGCTTTATTCTATGATGTACTAAATCCTTTTGGTGCATATCCAGTAGCTAAGAAATGTGCAATATCTATGTAGTGATCATTAATGATCTTAACTACAAACAACTTTGCATCAGGAAGACTATCATCAAGATTAATGGGCTCTTCTCCATATTCTAACCTCANCTAAATTTAGTCGACCATGTTTGACAATAATCTCAAAGTCAAATTTCTGGAAAAGGAGAAGCCATTGACAAATCCCCTCCCCCCCGCCCCGCCAACACTAGCTTATTGACCAAATACTTCAATGCAGAATGATCTGTATACATCTTGAAGTGTCCTCCTAGTAAATAATGTCGAAATGTTTGGCGAGCATATACCATAGTAAGTCCCTCTCTTTCTATAGTGGTATAGCTCTTTTCCGTTGTTGACATATTTCTACTAGCAAATGCAATAGGGTGATCAATAGAACACTCACCTGGTTGTGCAAGTACAACGCAAAGCGTGACATATGACGCATCAACATGTACATCAAATTATTTTTTTCCAGTTTGGAAAGACCAATATAGGTGCTGTAACCATCTTGTTTTTAAGAACATCCAAACTTTTTTGACATTGCTCATTCCATTGAAACTTGACATCTTTCTTCAACAATTTGTCCATAGGAGCTATACCCTCTGCATATCCCCTGATAAATTTTCTATAATACCATGTATGTCTCAAAGTAGTTTTCAATTGTTTGATTGACAAGGATGGTGGTAGGTCAAAAATAATTGCAATCTTGGCAAGGACAAATAATATTCCATCTCGACAAACCATGTGACCCAACAAGATGCCAAAAGGGGCGCAAAAATGCACTTCTTTAAATTAAGAAAAATCTAGAACTGCCTACACTGGTCGAGCATCATTCTGAGAATTTTCAAGGCGGAGAACCTACAGAGTGGAGTCCTCAATTGATCCAACAACTGAAAAGAGTTAGTAATCCTATATCTAGGGTTGTCGACTTTTGGGTTGATATTATTCTGCAGGGATATATTATTGAGATTTCAGTTGATACTATAAATTCATATAGTCAAACAAAAAGAGATTTCTTTCAGGAACCTCGAGGCCGCTATTTGGAATCCTTGAAACTATGGATAAAAATGTTGGTATGTGAAAAAGGGATTATGAGGATGGAGTCCAATAGATAAGTACTTGTGCATGGAGACCGTGGGTAATGTTGCATAAAAGAGTTGAGAAAAATGGACAAGAGTAAGTTGAGATGTTTCCTATCGATAACAAGATTAAGCAAGAAGTTAAACACCTAAGGAGTGGAAGAATATTTTGTTCAGGAAAGAGAAGAAGGACTACGAAAAGAAGAGGAAGTTGCAATGCAACCGAAAGAAGAGACTACGAGTTGGCACCACATCTCAACAGAAAACCCCGCATCGAAGAGGAGGAATATCGGCTTATATCTAAAGGAGAAGAGGAGGAGGTACCAGATCCATACTAGGACTACGACATAACCACAACCCCACATACATCTCCAGAACCCGAGGTAAGACCTAAAAACACATCACTAAGTGGTTTCGTTGATCACAGTAACATTAATAGTGGAAATAATAGTCAAGGAAGTTATACTAGTGGAAACTTTAATTCAACAATACCACAAGTACACATAATGGTGGGAAGTAATATAAAGTTACCTATATTTAATGGGAATGAGTTGGATGAACCTGAGCAACATTGGTTCCTATGCGAAGTTGTTTCGACAATGCGACAGGTCCAAGATGAGGCTATAAAAAGAGCCCAGATGATCACAACCTTTAGAGGTCGTACGCTTGGCTGGTACATGAAATTCTATGTGGTCCCAATAGGGATCCCTGAGAAGCCATTAGATAAAATCCGAATGGGACTTATATAAGAGTTTGAAAAGCCTAAATTTGAGTCGGATTGCATCGCAAATTTAAAATAGATCAAGCAATTCTTCGCTGAGTCTGTTTGGGACTTCGACCAAAGATTTAAAACTATAATGGCTAAAGTGAGTTTTCAAATGTCAGATGTCTAACATAAAGAATGGTTTATTGCAGCGATGCTACCACATATATGTATTCGATTCATGTAATAGAATATTGTATCCAATAGATCAAGCAATTCTTCGCTGAGTCTGTTTGGGACTTCGACCAAAGATTTAAAACTATAATGGCTAAAGTGAGTTTTCAAATGTCAGATGTCTAACATAAAGAATGGTTTATTGCAGCGATGCTACCACATATATGTATTCGATTCATGTAATAGAATATTGTATCCCATAGAGAAGCTCTTGAGATTTCCATGAAGTTGGAGGCTTCACTGGTTGGAGAAACTGGTGTGGGAATGATGCAGATACAATCACAACTTGCCAAACTCACATTGCAAATACAAGATATATAGAAAGGAAAAGAAGCAGAGGCGGAACTTTGGTGTACAATATGTAGAACTGAAGGCGATCATAAAGACTCATGTCCAACATTCATGAATTATATTGCATCGGGAGCACCAAATCCTATAAATTCACAAGGAATGCCCTAGTGTAGAATTTGTCAGACCAGAGGACATCGGTCGGAGGAATGCCTGTATTTACAGAAAATAGGAAGTGCACTGGTCAACCTATATTGTAAGTTTTGTCGATTGGTGGGTCACGACGAGAAATACTACAGGGCATATTAGTTGCTGCAAGATAAAACAATTGACACATATCTAATGAAAAGTGATGAACAGATGCAAGCCTAGTGATCTCAGACACAATACCCTCAACCTAAGGGGGTGGTATTTTTAGAGTCTGAGGACAAGGAGGAGGATTTGGTCGTAGAATGGCCAAGTGATTTGTTATAATTGCAGACAACCTGGACATTTTTCCAGATATTGCACTATTCCTACATTGACATGTTTGTATTGTAAAGCATTGGACCACACCGTCGAAGAATTCCCACAATTGATTACTAAATGGCAGGATAGAAACATGGGAAACCAAAATCCACCTGAAATTTCCAATCCAAACATTCAAAAGATTTTTGTTGAACCTCAGGAACCTAATATTGTTGTTGTAACAAGAGGAGGTGTTGTGACTAGAGGATCGAGAAGCACCATACATACAACCGAGAGTTCGACCAACACCACAAAAGAAAGTATCATTTGATGTCCATAAAGAAAAGGAAGTGTTATTTGACGCATGTCATGAATTCATCGACATAAATCAAGCATCGACTATGTCGTTGTCCCAATATCAAATGAAGGACAAATCTTGGAAATGTGTCAAAGATTCAAACAATTATTTCAAAGAAAACCGACTGAAAAGATCAGTAAGTTGAAAGATTTTTTTAAAATTTGTTTAGCATTGATAACATATAAAATGTTGTGGCAGAACTATCAGCTTTAGTTGAAGAACTTCAAACAATTGTGTGACCAGAAAAGAAAGTTAACCACATTGGTAAAAGACTAAAAATTGATCGCAAGCTATGGATGAATGCCCAGATAGGTGATTATGACATGGATTATATCATCCTGGATTTAGGCGCATATGTTAATATTCTCACCAAATAGACATGGGAAAGTATGGGAAAGTTGATACTAGTATGGTTTCCTATTCAACTGAGATTAGAAAACCAGTTGAAGGTTTTGCTTACTGGTCAACTGACACAGGTTCCTGTAGAAATAGAAGGACTCTAGACCTATGCATATTTTTAGGTTATAGATATTGTCGATGATATGAATCTATATCGTGCACTTATAGGGATTGGCTAGGCTATTGGAAATCAAACCATTATAAATTTTAAGAAGAGGATATTAACCTTTGAGTATGCAGAACTATGGGTGGTTGATCCAATTGATCCTTTAGAAGGCCAGAGGTATGTCAAGCAGGTAAACAACAAAGGACAAGATGGATATTTGGATCAAATATACAATATTACTTATGTGATGGACGACTATGTTAATTCGGCGACCGATGGAAAACTTAGCTGACGAAGCATTAGTTCCTGCTCATCGGACTCACGTGAAGCTCTAGAAAGCTGGCAGAATCGACTACATGAAGTATCAATGTGGAAATGTGCAAGAACCCCGAAATATGTGCGACGGGTAAGTATTGAGGTATGTAATCTACCTACCTATGAAGGTTTACCTTACTTGGATTCATTTCTTATAGAGTTTGAAGGGAAAGTATATGAACCTCAATGCTTGTTAGCCCTAGATGTTGCATTGAAGGCTACACCTACAAGAAGGTGGGATTCATAACCAGTCTATTTCATAATGGTCTCAATGTCGAATATTACTACAAGTCTGATTTGGAGAAAAGGTGCTCGATACTGGTTAGAAATATACAAGACCAACCGATCTTGTCGAGCATATTGAGCATTGTTGTGCGACATGCGAGACATTACCGTGACAGGAATGGGTTCTTCCATTCATATACACCTTGGACATGATACCAAGAAACTGGTACACTTTGGTTGAACTACGACGAGAAATAGTTGACTGTGAAGAGATAATTGTTAGTTTCACGCATACATTTGGATTTGCTTATGATAATTTGACAATTGATGTTGCTCTGCAAATAATCATAAGTAGGATCCTTAAAGGAATTCCTGTGTCGATTTCAAGTTTCCATCAGAGCAACGCGACCGTTTAGCATTGGATGGAGTGCTATAATATAACAGGTGAACCTGACGATGATGATCCGCACAACATAAATATTCATGAATCTGAGGGTACTCAAGTAGTGGAGGGATCGGGCGTATCAAGTGACAAGTTTCTAAATCCTCTTAAAAAAAAGTGAATATTGGTTCTCCAGAAAATCTGAAATTTGCTAATATTGGAGACTATTGGGATGATGAGATCGTAGGAAATATTACAAACTTACTACATGAATTCTAGGATTTGTTCACCACTAAATTTTCAGAAATGAAGGGAATTGTTAGTGATCTCGGAGAATTGAAGATTCCCTTGAAGCCTGATGCCAAACCTATCAAACATCGACCATATAGACTCAATCCGAGATATAAATAAAAAGTCAATATAGAGTTAGATAGAACTCTATATGCAGGCATTATAGAATATGTTGAGGAATCTGAATGGATCAACCCTATGGTGGTGCAAGACAAGAAATTGGCAAGGTTTATATCTGTGTCGACCTGAGGAAGCTAAATGATGCCTTCATGCATGATCCATTTCCGACCCTGTTTACATATGAAGTGTTGGAGAGTGTCGGAGGACAATAAGTATATTTGTTTACAGATGGATTCTCTAGTTACCGTCAGATAAGGATTGCAAAGGAAGATCAATACAAAACAACCTTTGCGACAGAATGGGGATGCTTCTAGTATATGGTATTGCCCTTTGGTCTCAAGAATTCTCCTGCTATTTTTTCTAGAATAGTCATAGCTACTTTTAAAGACTTCATCCATAAATTTCTTGAAGCATACTGTGATGACTGGACGATATATGGGCTAGTAAAAGATCACATTGAGAGCCTCATAATGATGCTCGATTGGTGTAGGCAGTTCCATATTTCTCTTAATTTAAAGAAGTTTTTTTTGTGCCCCCTTTGGCATCTTGCTGGGTCATGTGGTTTGTCAAGATGGAGTATTCATGGACCTTGCCAAGATTTCAACTATTGTTGACCTACCATCACCCTTGACAGTCAAACAGTTGAGAACTACTTTGGGACATATGGGGTATTATAGAAAATTGATCAGGGGATATGCAGAGGTTACAACTCCTATGGAAAAATTGTTGAAGAAAGATGTCAAGTTTCAATGGAATTAGCAATGTCAAGAAAGTTTGGATGTTCTTAAAAATAAGCTCCTTACAACACCTATATTGGTCTTTCCATACTAAAAAAATTCATGTACATGTCAATGAGTCTTTTGTCATGCTTAGCATTGTACTTACATAGGCAGGTGAGGGTTTTATTGATCACCCTATTGCATTTGATAGTAGAAAAATGTCAACAAAAAAAATAACTATACCACTAGAGAAAGAGAATACCTTACTATGGTATATGCTCTCCTAAAGGTTCGACATTACTTACTAGGAGGACACTTCAAGATGTATACAGATCATTCTGCATTGAAGTATTTGGTCAATAAGCCAGTGTTGGGAGGGGGGGGAGATTTGTCAATGGCTTCTCCTATTCCAATAATTTGACTTTGAGATTATTGTCAAACAAGGTCAACTAAATTTAGGACCAGACCATCTGTCGAGGTTAGAAGGTGGAGAAGAGCCTGTTAATCTCGATGATAGTCTTCCTGATGCACAATTGTTTGTAGTTAAGATGATTAATGATCACTACAGAGATATTGCACATCTATTAGCTACTGGATATGCACCAAAATTAATTAGTACAACATAGAATAAAGCCTATGAAGCTCCCCCTATGACAACGAAGAAGAATCCAGGGGGACCTCGACAAATCAAGAAATGGGGGATAAGAAAAAACGATCCGAAGAATCCAAGAAGAGTCACAAGAAGTGGAAGGTTGACAAAACATCTAGAATTGTTGGTCTTACCAATGATGACTATAATCTTATTTTGGATCGAATGGAGGAAGTGGAAATGGAAGTTGTAAAAAGATTGATGAAAGGCATACTGAATTGGTCTGTAGCATTACAGACTTACTGCAGACTCTTTGTGTTGTAGTAAAGGAAGTTAGAGTAACGGTTGAATGAGAACTATCTGACAGTGTCAAAGGAAGAAGTTGCCCCATTTGAGGAATGACCTATAGAGGTCCCTTCGATGCCTCCACACAGAAATATTCAAGTAATTTCTAAGACACTTGACTTAGGTACGCCAAAACACAATGCCATGATCAAGGATATTGGTCATGTGACTCTTGATTTTTTTGTAGTTTCGATGTATCTACTGCATACTATTCAGCAGGCTGTAGTAGAGGAGTTGAATACAAGAGAGGGTACGATGTTTGACCAACTCAAGCACTCCAAGAATAACATTGCATCTCTTAAAAACAAAGTCAAGGAGACAGAGCAGAAAGCAAAAACCTGACAAGACGATATGCAGAAATTGGAGCAAGTTGTCGCACTTACTTGCAGTGAATTATCTGAAGAGGGAATTACAACTGAGATGCTTCTAGAGTCCATAATTTTCTAACTTATGGAGGTAGCTAACAACCTTCACAAACAAGTCACAGATCTGAAGACAAAGATAACTCCTAGTACACTCCCTGAGGTACTAGAAGCTCAACGAAAGGCAATAACTGAAATTGCATAGAAGATTAAGGAGGTCGAGGCAGTTTGTGCCAAAACACATGCATAGGTTTCTCAGTCATGGGAAGCCTTGATAGATGATGCAGAGTTAGAAAAGATAACATAACAACTTCACATTGCGGAAACAAATATGAATGAACGAAGGGCTGAATTGAAGAAATTTTCATCGGTTGAAAAGATGAGCAAGGCTACTGACTTTAAGACACTACAACAACAGGTTGCTAAACTGTGGATATAACATCAAAAACGGAAAGAACATGTCACAAACCTCCAAGATAAAGCAAGACATGTTACAGGGACAATCCACTCGATCCATGAAAGGGTGCGACAGGCGCTGGAAGAGACAAAAGTAACAACTTTGGGACATCTCAATTTTGAAATTATAGTTCAACTGCATAAGGTTAAAAAAGATGTGCAATGAGAAGAAGAAACTGTAAGGAATATTTGTTAGGATTTTTAGAGAAAGCTCGAACAAACAACGACTTTGGACTTGTTGTCGCCTTTCACAAACCTGGGTCACGTGGCAGAAATCTTCAAGCCACTCGGTGTGTCCTTGGGGGCAAGTCTCGAGTCAAGGCTGTCACCTTGTTCTTGACTCCTCCGTTTAGGCTCAACTCCTAACGAAGCCAAGGGGGGTAGACCCTATTAAGTTAC